>KK119819.1:75373-142368 GCA_000611955.2 Stegodyphus mimosarum
AAGAGTTCTTTCTGTTCTTACGTACAAATGTCACTCAAAAACATCGCTAAATTTCGTTCGATAGCGGCCAAAATAGATATTTTTATTGACATATAATACCCGAATTTTTTCGCGATTACAATACTTACTTTTTACTTCGTACAAGGAAGTAAAAATTGTACATCCAGACACATGCATTATAAGCAATTCGGGCCCAATGTCGTGTGTTCCTTACATACATTTCCAACAGAAACTGCCTCGTATACACATTACAAATGGAGAAAACGACGAAAACGTTCATGCAGCCAACCCCGTTTTCGGATTCAAACCTCGGACCAAACTACCAGTGTTCAGCGACTTTAAAATTAGGGCACTGGTGGACCGAACTGCCAGCTGTTAGCGACTAACACTATTTAGAAAGGGAGCCATTTGATTTGTATACTAAAATGAAACACCATTTAGTGGATATAATTGAAATAAATTTTGAATAAATGCATGAATATCTAAATTTTTTTAATTTTCAGGCTGATAGTATTAGAGTAGAGAATATAAAATCATAAAAAAGCAGACCTTTTTAAGTTTTCACCGACTTTTGATCTCTTTTATTAGACGTAAATATTTAAACAAGTGTAAAGCTTAATTCGCTGAGAAAGGCAAAAATGTTTTACTGATATTTATTTTACAATTAATAAAAAATGTGCAGTATTAAATTGTAAAATAATTTTGAAATGAATGAATTGCAGAATTTGACATAGGTTTGGTAATCATTGTGTAATAGAAATATAATTGATCGAGAGTTTTGCAAAGTTCTGCATAGATCAAAGCACTATGTTTTCAGACTTAATAAAAACAAAAATCGGGAAGAAGGCATTTCATTTCCAACTGGTGAGAAATCTTCGTTGACAAAAGTATAGTTTCACTCTTTAATCTTATACTAAGCATGATTATATTAATGCAAAAGTATACTAAAGGGGAAATGCATTAAAATTATTTTATTCGAGATTCTCGTTGACCATTTATTGTTCTCTGAATTTGTCCTAGTTCGAAATTAGAATAGATAGCTTTTGTTGTTTGTCTACACTTTGCCAACGCAGATTCCTTTTTGTAGCCTTCTCTTGTAACAATGCTATCCAGGTCCAACAGAATTATTGTGAAATAAATAACAAAACTTCAAGTTTAAAAATTGCTATTAACTTTAGAATTAAAGCCTAGTGTTAATTTCAGTGTACTAAATCCGATGCATAGGAATTTAAATAGCTTTAAATAATAGTTTTTATCCTTTTTCCGCGTCAGTATGGCACTGGACATTCATTTACTGCATCAATATGGTAATGGTGGTCCACTAACATTTGTATATTGATGCAGAATATATTCCATATTGATGCAGAATGTATTCCATATTGATGCAGAATATAATATGAAAAAAATATATCACCTGCAGCTTTATCTAGCGCAGGGCAGGAAGAAGAGAATGCTCATCTGTCAGATCTTCACTTAGGTCAATTAGACAGATTCGATAGAAGACAAGATTCGTGGAAACCTTACTTTGGATGATGAATCGAGGACAGCTGACGATCTGCCAAGAAAAGTTTGTGATCTCCCTACACCCACTTCCACTGATTTATGCCCAACCGAAATTCATTCCTATTACAAACATAAAACTAACATGGCATTGAAAATTTCTCCTGTTCTCCAGTGGTATATTGCTGAACAGCCAGGCCTGTCACTTCTGAGTAAAAGATCTAGGCCTATCCAAACGTCCATGTCTAAATTCAGAAGTGGGCATCTCCGATGTATGAAATTCAAAGAGGGAGAAAAGACCTTCCCCTAGTGTGCCTGTTTTCTCACTGCCTCTCCTGCTCACCTACTGAATTGTATAGGCGTCTCCCCGAGACAGCTGTTGGCTGAGCAGGACGACATCAGCGATTTGCTTGTGCAGCAAAGTCTCTTGGACTTGGTGTAGGCTTTCCTGCCCCAAGCGGATTTGAAACAACAACAACAATATCACAATACTTATCTTCTTCGTTGCACCAACTCCACAATAACGACTCAGAGGAAGATTTTGAGCTCATGAAACATAATTTAAATTATTCACTTATAAATTCAAAATTAATTAAAACAAAATACTGAATTTGGATTTGAAGGGGATTTGAAACAACAACAACATATAGTAATGGAGACTGTTCAGATTTGGTTAGGCTCATTTATTTATGTTTAAGCTTTACTGAATATTTGCCTTTGGATGGATGCTTAATGTAGTTAAAACTTATACCGAAGCGCGATGCAGTTACAAACGCCTTTCTTCCAGAGCTAACTTGAACGGGATAGCCAAGAACAGGAGCGAATTTTTGCGCATATATACCCGGGACATTGTGCATGATTGAAAAAAAAAATATTTCAGTTGCAGCTTTATCTACCGTAGGACAGGAATAAGAATATGCACATCTATCAGATCTTCACATGGCTCAGTTAGACAGATTCAAGAAGAGGTAGAAGAGAAGATTCCTGGAAAAGTTACTTTGAATGCTGAATTGAAGAAGCTAATAATTTTTGTTTTAAGTTCTCTACTTTCAGCCGATGCTTACTCACACCAGATTGATTGTCGTATAAATATCCAACAGAATTACATATGCAAATGGCAAAAGGGAAGGGATATTGTTTGGATGAATATTTAATATTTGTATTTCTTTTTTCCTTTTGCCTTATTTATTTTCTCAGTATATAATTTATGTTATCATTTATACAATAATCGTTACTGGCAACATGTTTTATTTTACTATTGAGTTTGTATAAATGGCAACAGTTGTTCATGTTTAATTTTTGGTAGAATAGCGTCGTTAGCCGCACTGCGCTGCAGGCATCTTTCGCTTAAAGAATATATCATGTGTAGAATGAATAAAGATTGTTATAAAGCTGATTCTTTTTAGTTCAAGGCAACTAGATAAATTACATCAAAAAACCCTTTAAGTTGGTGTTTACCAAGCATTTTAACGTAGTGTTCTGATTTTCAAAACGTCAGTGTATAGCAGGCATGGCCAACTCGCGGCACGGCAGAGTTTTAACAGTGGCACGAGAAGACTTATTGAATTAAAAGATTAGAAATAATAATAATATCTTCTGCATCAACTGCGTCGATAGATACACTCGTTAAACACATTAGAATAAATATAATAATCCAATTTCTTTGCAAGACGTTAATTCTATTCCAGTTGAAATCCAGATCAGAATTACTGACGTATAGTAGCATGCTAAACCATAAAGCAAATATAAAGAACATACTCAATTGCAAGTGATCCAAAATTTATTTGTCAGGACTGTGTGTTCGGTGCATATTCTTGGCGAACAACTTCGCGAAGTAGTTAAAGTCCTGATCTTGAACAGGGAGCTGAATGCAGCTATGTTCTGTGGTAGAATATTGTGATTAAGTGGTAGAATAGCTATACGTAAGAAGGATTTAAAATCCTCTTTTATTAAACCACAATTATTTACAGCCACTTCCCAACTCGGGAGGGATACAGAAAATAATGACCGCCACTTGGGTCTAAACTGAACAATCAAATAATTTAAACTAAAGCTAAACAGAAATTAAATAGTCGTTGCCCACACAGCTATAACGCGAGGTTGGCCTTTATGCTAAATGGTGTGTAGCAAGATTTAACTAATACTAACGCACTTAGAATTACTTCAATAAGTAATAGTGTATCAGCGCTACGGCTTAGAATTTAAATACTAGCTGGTCAGGCGAACGTTGAATAGAGTAACATTGGTCTGAAACTAAAAGCTCTCTCACACTGAGAGGTTTCTACCTACGGTTTAAATAGAACTTGGCTCCACTTTAAATTAGCATAAAGCTGAAATGCGCTTATTCTAAAGGGAAGTTGAAATAAGAACAGATAGAAAAAAGCAAATTAAAATAAAACTTTGTTAGTTTAACTAAAGTCTTACATATTGAGTTTTGGAAATTTCCACCAACAAGGAATTTTCCAAATTTACACAATTTGATATTATTGTAGGTTTGGATCAACATATGTGCGTAAGCAAATTATTACATTATGTACATAATAAAATCAAAATATCGTTCAAGATTAATTGATAAGTACCTAAAACACCAAATTTTATTAGCGTCTTCAAGAACTACTCATAATACAGATGACTTGGTAAAAACCTACATATTCAAAAACCACATTAATTAAGTAGTGACTGTTTAATTCTTATTTAAAATTAAATGTTTGTTTCAAATTATTCATTTTTATTTCATACATAACTGACTGAATCTTTAAAAATGATTAGAACCGATGAAACTCTAGATTGTACTTTTGTTTTATTTATTATTTTTCAGATGCCAATTTGTCCATTGTTTTTTAAATGTACACTACTCAAAGACATCCCGTAATCCGCCAAATATTTTTTCCAATTTTTTTTTATATTTTTTAATATGTTGTGATAGTTGCGTTCTTTCCAAAAAGGTTGGCCACCAGCTATACACTGTATAGTGATTCATATGCCTATATCAGCTCTGGATGAAAAATTAGATAATGTTGCATTAAAGTAATGAAAACTGTTATTAATCATAAATACATTTATTTGTATACCTTAATAGCACATATATTTATTTTTTTTATTTGCCTGCTGATATTATATGGATTAGAGGTATTTCACAAAACTGGGCTACATAGATTTATTTGACTGTTTGTGACCTTTCTTAAAAATTAACAAATTTTCACTTTTATATTAACTGATTAGACTTAGTTAATTTTCATTGTCGGATAAATCTAAACACATTGAAGAATTCAATATACAAATGGATCTTAAAAATATGATTACAGTATATTCATTTATTAATTGAATAAATTAATGAATAATTATAAATATGTATTTGTAATTAGAATACAAAAAAATAAAAATTTACAGTAATTCATAATTCATCCAAAATTAACTTTTGAACCACTACCAGTAAAATAATAAATTTAAGGGACCTTTATTTTAAATACTGCTTTAGTTATTTCTGAAAATTAAGTGAGCTTATTTACATCGTTTGCAGTGTTAGTTAAATGCGAAAGATTTTAATTACAAGAACCTTAATTAAGAAACTATTAATAATTTCTGATATTTATAGTCTTAGTAAGTTAATAGCAATTAAAAAAGTATGGAAAAATGTTGTTAAAAAATTTCTCTCCTACACTTGCGGTCAAATAAGCTGAAAAATAATCTCGATTCATCTTCTTTCATTAACAAAAAACGTTGAAAAAAATCATAAGGACATCTTCCAAGTCATTAAACAAGGAACACTAACCTTTTAATGCGACGAATAGCTCATCCATCATCAAAGACCTTACAATATGTTCTTAAATATCATAAAAACTACGTTCACATTAATCAGAGAGTCTTTCTGTAATCCTTTTATATTTATAAACTATCTAAAATTAATTTTTCTGACGGCTGAAATATTTAATGGAATTTGGCAGAGAAGCAATCGATTTCTTGAGTGTAATTAACGAAACTTTCCTTTAATCGCAAGGAGGGAAGAACTCTAATTTTTATTATCGCTCGCTTGTAATAAAAATGCGGTAATGAGGAAGGCGGATGCAAAGTAATTAAAAGTTTTATAGTCATTACACACGTATAAGTTAACTAAATTTAGCATGAAAGAAAGTGAAACGTCTGAGAAAATAGTTATTAGTTGCTTGCAGAATGTTTCATTTTGTAAATCGCTGAAAGAATTCAAAAGATCTTGCTCAAATGAAATTAAGAAGCGTCTGGTAAAGCATTAAGTATTCAATCTGGAAACATAGCACTTATGTAAACGACAGAGATTTAATCAAGCACTTTAATTATTTATAAATTTACTTGAAAATCCAATTGCGATTAAATAAAATGGAAATGCTTATCATTTGGATCACAAGCGTATTTAGTAATGTAGATCACTGAATCTTTGACATTTATTCTTCATAATTAACAACTGTGCATTAAAGATTTAGGTTTTGGTTAGCTTGTAATGAAGGCAGGGAGCTAAGATGACATTTCATCAGGGTTAACATGTCATTGCTATAAAGATTCCTGACATAAAAATAATGCCTCAGACATGTTTAAAAATATATTTCGTACTAAATAAAAGTCATGCCAGATCGTGTAGTACTAGATGATAATTTTTGAAACTGGGTATGAATTACTTTTAACTTTCTTCATCCTTTAGTTTAAAAAACCTTTGTTTTGATTTAGCTATATTTTACCAGACAGATTATAGAGTCTTCTTCTCTTAGGTAGCATACACTAACACACTCTAAAAGATTCTATGAGGAGTTATCGCCCTATCTAGCAGAAAATGTCAGAAGAAAGGTGTAAAAAAACCTTTTATTCAATCAGATATAATTACACAATTATCCCCAATTGGGCTTTAACACTTCTGGCTTAAATTAAACAGGTAACGTTGAACTTAAAATGTAATTAAATTTAGCCTAACGACTCGCAGGATAATTTAACTGGCAGGAAGGCTCTGACTCTTAGAAGCCGGCGGAAACAAGCTTAATGGCTAGAAGCATTCAGTACCGCAGAGTCAAATCACTGATAATTAAAAAAACCAACGCAGCCATTTAGCAGTCATAATACGTTCTAAAATCACTTGCTAAAACTTCCATTAGCACTTCTTTCACCCTCATTAGAATATACGCGTCTCATCTTATTAGCATTCTAGCAAAAATGCGTGGGTGAAAACGAGACTGAAAGGAAAGTTGTTTTAACCCGTTAACGCACAAATTATTTTAAAATGAGAATTTTTGAAAAAAATATTTTTAAATTATATTTCATACATCATAAATAAAGTAACTGTGAAGTTTTTTGTTCACTTACCATAATTAGCAGTTCAGATAATACGTGATCTATAAATAGATCGCTGGATGCTTCTGGTAATAAACGAACAAATAACTACTCTCTGATCTTATGCTTAAAAAATCACGAATTTAGTTAAAGAAATATGAATTTCTTGCAAAATTAAAAACAACTAAATGTATTTGATTGGAAACGAATC
This sequence comes from Stegodyphus mimosarum, assembly GCA_000611955.2. Taxonomy (NCBI): domain Eukaryota; kingdom Metazoa; phylum Arthropoda; class Arachnida; order Araneae; family Eresidae; genus Stegodyphus; species Stegodyphus mimosarum. The sequence goes on from KK119819.1 coordinate 82,377, forward strand.
TTATTTTACTGATTTGTACATCGTTAGTTATTGAGCTAATTTGCTATGTATAACTGTGATACGGCGGAAAACATTTCACACAGCGTGTCACATCGCTTTTTGTAGAAAACGCAAGAGGTCTAAGCTTAAATTTTTGTAATTAGCACCTTCTTTGGCTTTGTCTTCTGTCTATAACAGGATCTTTTCTATCTAAACGTACAGAGTCTATCATTCTTGGCCACAATAACATCACCGAAGGTCTTTTCATGGCTTTTCTTAGAATTTCTTCACAGTTTAAGCTACGATATATCTTCGGATGTCTTTTATACTTTTCTTTTCAGAATTTGTTAAATTGAAAGTAGTATACGTATTTGTGATAGCCATGTCAATAACTGTTGTAAATGTTTGTCAATACCACGTTTAGCCACGGTTTTGAATTGCTTGTTTTTCTAAGAGCCAGTCCTGTTGGTCGACACCACTCATATTTTTGTAATATTGGGATATCCTACTATGTTGAAAATTTGGAATTTTTCTTTCAAACATTTTTGATGCCTTGAAACTTGCTTTACACGCTGTATGTAATCAAAGTTTGTCTGTTGTTGCACACTTGTTATCCTTCTATTTGACTGTAGTTACTTCGTTCCTTTCGGTGAAACAGTAGTCATAAGTACCATGACTTTTCTTTTCTAATATTTCATCAGGCATTAAAGAGCAAGAAGCAGATCTAATTGTTTGTTGTTTCTAATTATGCTCGTGACTGTGAATTCTTGTGCTTTTAATTCAACTAGCAGGTCATAAGAATTAAAACAAATTGTCAAAACTATGATGTGGCTATTGAGATCAATTTCCTGGTTGCAGCAAGTTTTTCACAACTCGTATTCCAAGCGGTTGTTTCGAAGTTTCAGGAGTATTGTCAAAACTCTACGCACCGCAATATAAGTCAAAAGTATAGCAGTTTCTCTGTACTGTACACTTGGCTCAAAATTTATAGCCAAAACATATTGGTTTCCCTTTAAGAAATTGTTTGAGAAAAGGATAACCGTAATATCTAATCATCATTTCATCAACAGACAGCAATTTATCGAAAATTCTCCATTTTTGGAAACTGTGTTTAATATGCGTGATTAATTTTCTTATCTTGAATGTCCTACCTTATTTTTGCATTGCTGCATAATTATTATTGGCAAAATGGATTACAGATTTAATTTCTAAGCATTTATTTCGAAACATGGCATTATCAATACCATGAAAACTTCTTCCTCTAACCAGTATTTACGTTCACTTCATAAAGTCTAGTAGCCAGAGAAAATCAAAAAACTAATAAAACTCTTCAACTCATCCACTATAACTGAAAATTCTGGCTTATTTTTCTACTCTTTCGTATGTCTTTGTTTCATTTATTATAAATTTGCAAAATTCAGGTGTTAAAAATTATTCAAAAATTTGAAGTGAACTCATATTTTGTAAACTATTTTAAATGCTCTCAAGATTTTCGTCAGACAAATTACCTTCTTCATTAAAAGCATAAATAGGTTATTTTTTGTCCAATTTACTTTCGGCTCCATTTTTGATTTTTCAAGCAGCGTTTTGATAATTTCAAACTAACTCGTTTCTTATTTTCATTTTCATTATTAGCGCTAGATGTAGATGGCAGCTGCTCCGTATTATTAGGTCCAAAATAATTTAAATTTTTCATTCAAATTGTTCTTTTACCTCTATTTCTTCCACGGGTAAATAAATTTTTACATTACCTGACAGATCTTTTACCGATGGACTAATTATTTCACCAACATCATAGCACTCTCCGTGAGTTACCTAATCCCCATCAGGCGGTAAAGGAATTATATCTGCCTCAATCTCCTAAGAAAACATATTATCTTTCTAGTCTCTTGCCTGAAAATTAACAAACACGATCTCCTAATGGCATGCTTACGATTGAGCATAAGTGTCTATTGTAATGCCAACTGAAAGGGAGATTAAATTGTTTTCATACTTCCAATATTTTTAAGTGAACTTCGCTTTGTAGGTTCCTAATACAACCTCTGACTGAAGAAAGCCTAACCACTTTCCTTCTTTTCATCTTCGCCATATTTCGGCGGTTGGAAAACGAGAAAGCGACGAGTCTCTCGAGAATAACGATTCAGGTCATATTTAACCATAGAGCTGTAATATACTAGAGAGAGAAACGGCAACCCTGAAGGGGAACAGGAATGCGAACCACGTGACATATGGAACATTTCCCGAATCGTATTTCCCGCGAATCTTCCTTACCATTAGAGCCCTATAGAGAATTTGTGAGAAGCAAGTGTTTGCGAGTACGCGCATTGTTTCGGACTTAAAAAATGGTACTTTCGTGCTCCGCATATGGATGTAATTCCAGATACGTGAAAGCTGGAGAAGTAACATTTCACAGATGAGCTTTTTCTAAAGTTTTAAAACCTATTTTTTATAAAATATAGAGGTGTTTTAGCCACTCTACTTGCCGTTTTCTAATTTTATATAATATATGCATACTTGAAATAACATTTAAATAAAAGTATCTTAATATATATGTATGTTTTTAATAACTGCGTTCTGAAAAAAATGTTAAAATTTTAGTAATATGATATAATTTTAATTAGGCTAGTATTCTGCTTTGGCGACATTTTTTGTACGCCAACAGACTTTGCTTCAAATGCGTTTAGTTATATATTCTTTGTATGCGTTTGCTTATGCGGACATGTACGAAGTAGTAATGTATGTATTTAATACTTGGTAATGTCGATACAATACACTGTGTAAGAACTGCATAAAATTATGATTTTTTTTACATGAATGACCTTATTTTATCCCCTTTTCTTGCATCCAAATACTATAACAAATATGTTTACTTTCAATCACGTATTTTCTTTCTTATATCATGTTTCTGGCATTTATTTTAATATTAAGAATTTGTTAAGTATTAGGAAAATAGTCATTATATAGCAGTTAAATTTCAAAACTTTAATAATTTTAAGTTTCTTTTTAAAAATAATGAACATTATTTAAATTTTACCTTCTAAAATTATTTAAAATAGTGCGACTACGTTGTGCAACGTGCATAATATATTTATTTTTGTTAGTAAAAGGAAGTCTTAATTTACCACATTTTTGTTTCATAATTTATTAATTTACCCCTCTCTCTTCCTTTTAACTTATATCGGCTATATTGACATTCATTTTTACTTTATTTAATTTAATATCTTTCTCACTTTGATTTGCCTGCTATGTAGTTCTCTATAATACACCGTATTAACATTAAATTTCCTTTTCGTATTAACATTGAATTTCTTTTTTGTATTATTTTCTGTTTCCACTCATTTTACTTATGTTATCTATTTTTTATTTTTTATTCTGTCTTAAGCACTAAAAAAACCTTCTATTTTTTATTTTTTATATATTTATTTATTTATTTTTCCCCTGGCCAATTTTTAGGCTTATAATCTTCCTGTTTTATTTTAATCTCTTTTTCACTCAAAATAATTTCTAAAATTATCTTTGCTCCTTTTTTATGCATTATTATTGCATTATAATAAATATATATATGAATTTTATTTATTTTTAAAAATTTTTTAATTATTTTACTTTCCATCCACTATTTTTAGTATGTATTATATACTTTGCCTAAATCACTTTTTATTTATTGATTTATTTGTTTATTTTTAAATGAAAAAAACTTGCAAATTTAATTTGTGCAGTATAGAAACAGCCTTATATTGATGCTACCCTCCTGATGAAATCATCACTATTTCCCCTTTTTTTATTTAATTTTATTCACATTTAACGGAAAAAAATCGCCAGCCGTGGCGATAGTACGCCAAAGTCTAGGTTCAGTTCATGCCCAAACTCCTGCAGCTCATTCCTGTGCCGCTTTTCGCCCGGTTTTGAATGGCGATGCTCGGTCTAGTATATAACAGGTCTATGTATTTAACCCCGAAGAGCGTGTCTCGTTGCTAAAGCTTGATGACAATTTTTAAATCGACGAGTCTGTCTCGGAGGGGGACGAATGAAGTTGTTAATACACAGTGGTAAAATAAATGAAAAATGTTCGCAAATTAAAGAAAAGTTGTCGCAGAGAAAGGGCTCGTGATTTTCTCACATGAAACATAAGTGAACATAGGCTAGTTTCCTTTGGAAAGTTCCCCAGATAGCTCTATGGTGTCTTCGCCGTCATATTATTCAATCCAATCCGGAAATTTGAAAGATAGCAAAACGTCAGACGAGCGCTATATTGGTTAAAAGTTTTAATTACTCGTGTATTGAAAATGGTACATTTTCTTTATACCAAGCAGATTTTACAACGTACGTTAAGAAGGCTCTACTGTAAATAGTATATGTATCATGCATACACTAGTTTATGTGAGCAGAATATAACACTGCACTACAACACTCCTAGCACGAGTGACTACGTTAGCGATTATTATACTTTATGTAACTATAAGGCTTATATATTATATAGTAAGGCTTTAAACAAATACTCATTTTCTATAAAAATAATAATATAAATAATAAGAAATACCTTTCTATCAAAATAAATTCCATCTGTGTATATTTCCTTACTTACTTCATAATAACTTAATATTAAAACAAACTTATTATATAAAAAAATAATAGTCTTCCAAGACTGACATTTATAACAAATGCACACAGCGCAAAAAAAGAACAGTTTTATATCTCCCGTTCTAATGAGCTGATTGACGAAATTCAAATTGCGTTCTTCTTGTCTCGAAAGCGCACCTTAAGATATATATTAGATTTATATGTAGCTTAATTTTGATATGGGTATTTTGACGCAAAACTGGACTTTTTCTTAAATGACATGCCAATTTGTTTTCCACATTTCCTTTCTACGACACAAATTGTGCCTAACTATTAAATTTTGTAAAATTTGGCGCGAAATTTATGGAGAAATACAGAAATTTTATTGGCGCATTTTTTTTCAGTTTGCGCCAAGAATAATCCACTTGGCGAACTTCTTAATTTACGGCAACCCATTATCCTTTCCCTTTTTACATTGTGCATGAACGGAAAAAAGTCACATCGTTCCTACATTCAAATAACTTCAGAAAAAAAATCTGAAAGGTTTCAGATTTTAAATTACATCCAAAGGGGTTTTTCTAACTATTCGTGTGCTACCTTTATTTATTAAAATCATGTTCTTCGTATTTAAACCCTAAGATTCAGTTGAACAGCAATATGGCAAAATAATTTTAAAATGAGCAATCTTTAGAATTTCCGATACATAGTTCCGCGCGATGGAGATAAAAGTTTCCACCCCCCCCGTAGAGTGTTGCCATTGCTCGCTTTTAAATCTTTGAGTTTGTTCATCAAAAATTTGTTAAAAGTTTTAGAAAATATGAAATAGAAAAGATAAAAAAATCTGAAAATTTTCATATTTTATATTACGCCTAAAGGGACTTTATTTAATGTTTTGTGTGATTTTTCCATTTATTAAATATCATGTTCATCGCACTTAAACCATAAAGTTCAATTCAAGAGCAATATCGCAAAATGATTTTAAAAGAGAATGTGTTTAGAATTTCGGATACAGTCTCGCAAGCTGGAGATACTTTTTTTTCTCCGTACAGTGTTGCCATTGATCGCTTTTAAATCGTTGAGTTATTTAATCAAAAATTCGTTAAAGTGCTACAAAATATGAAATCGGTAATAAAAGAAATTCCAAATTCCAAATTTGGGCATCCAGATGCCCATATTCGGAGGATTACGTTATTCAAAATTTGATGGCTCTAGGTACCGTTGTTTTACCACAATGCGATAAACATACATACATTTATGAAGATTTTTCATTATTTAATTTCATTAAATATAACACGGCGATATATTTAGTGGCAACAGTTTGAAAAGCGGTACGGATATTTACACTGAATCAATGCTAAATACTAAAACGAAGTTAATAGCCCTTCTGATCTAACGCTCCTCAGAGCTATTAATAAAACAAATTCCAAATTCCAAATTTGGGCTTATAGATTCGCATATTCGGGTGGAAACGTACATTTAAAATTGGATGGCTCTAGGTACCGTTTTATCACATTTGGAGAAATATACATACATTTATGCAGATCCTTCATTATTTAATTTTTTTAAATATAATACAGGGCGATAACATTTGGTGCCAACATTTTGAAAAGTGATACAGTCGTTTATAGTAAATCAACACAACATCGCAAAACGAACACAATAGTCCTTCAGGGAAAAAGCCCCTTTTAACTAACAAAGCCCGTAAACCATATGTCATGTTATTATCGCTTTCAACAAATATGTAAAATTTCAAAACGCGTCAATATATAAATTCAAGTATATATACCTTCGAAAATTTTGAATAAAAAACCCTAATTTTTTGCTGGTATGCTTTGCGTTACATCTACTATAAGATGATGGTAAAAACTGTGTAGACTATAATACAAAATATTTTTTGAAAAATTTATAAAACATTTTAAAAAATATAAATATAAAAATAAATCATAGAACATGTGCGAGTTATATTTGGATTAAGCCCAAATGTCGAATTATGGAAGAAGGAATAAAGTAAGTTTAATAAAAAAGAGATATTAATAAATATATCACAAATTCAGTTAAAATTGTGAAGCTAAATGTTTAAGAGCTAATTTTTTAAAAGCTACTCGTGCGATTTTTACAAAACTTGGTAGTTTGGCATAATTTGAGTCGTAGAATTAAAATATTGAAAACAATTGGCCTGTCATTTCAGAAAAAGTCCGATTTTATTTCAAAATACCTATATTAGGAAACTGCTATACGTATATAAATCTAATACATATGCTAAGGTGTGGTTTCGACACATAAAGTTGTATTTCCTCAATCGGCCCAGTAGAAAGAGGGAGATATAGAACTATCCCTTTTTTTTTCGCAGTGTACATAACAAATAATATATTCCTTGAAATATACAAAGTACAAGTTAAAGTTGCTATCAGGTAAACATAAGTGTATCTTCCTGCTCGAATACTGCAGTAAAAATTATTTTGCCTTCGAGAAATTTTAACAAAAATTTATTCTTCAAAACAAAACAGCAATATCTTTATTCATAATAGAAATTGTGAAAGGCAGTTAGAAGACTATATAATGATTTGTTCTAATGAATTTAAGAGGGAGCTCAAAATAGAAATTTTTAACTCAGAAAGTGTTCTAAAATGATTCAGATGTCATGAAGACATGGGCATTTAAAATAGTTTAATGTTGGGAAGACACTTTAGAAAAATGTCTAAGCCTACTTAAATGCGAAATTTTCTAAGAGTTAAGGGCTTAATTTTTAATAACTGCCAAAGTAATTAACACAGCTGAGAACACAGAAGATCCTGAGGTAAACCGTACGTACTATCTGCGCTGTTATAAATGCAATAAATTTTGGATTTTCTGTTATTATACATACTTCTTGGCGGAACTAGAGTAATGGCTGTTATGAGAAAGACTTCTGCATAGTATATATATATATTTTTTTTTATTCATAATGAAAGTAATTAAAAGTAAATTAAGAAGCCCATAAAAGTAAATTAATAAGTAAATTAATAAGTTTTTCCTTAACTGTGTTTAAAGCAAGGAGGAGGGAAAATTCTATATATTTTTTTTAATTCTCAAAAATAACTTTTCAAACCTATTTTGAAGTTTCTGTAGTTTATGCCTTCAAAGTAATAATGTAGAGGGAGAAATGGAAATAAAATTAAAGGATAATTCAAAAGTTATTTAAAAGTTTAAAACTTCGTGTAAGACTGACGTTGTAAAATATGTTGGATAGATCTATAAATTTTAAAATGCTTTAAGTTTTGTTTACGTTAGAGAGAAATATATATTACAAACTCAAAAATATAATATTAAAAAATAAAATAAAATAAAATAAAAAACGAAAAGAAACAAGAAACTCGAAATATGAAGATTTCAGTTACTACTAATAACAGCTTGAAGAACATGTAATTCATAAATTTATTAAAATATTCTGTATATAAAAATGGCTTAAAAGGCAACTGAGTTTCTACTAAATGCATGGCACGTTGCATAATACGCCGTATCCTCAAAGGTCTTTGGCCGATCTATACTTTCGAAATTGTTGATCGTAGATGTATACTTCCAGTTACAAAAATAGTTTTAATCAAGCAATGATTCATATTTTCTTTCTTTTAAATTTTTTTAAATTAACTTTATATAAAATAAGAAATCTCACTTTTAGACATTTTTTCTGATCTCATATTTATATTTAAAAAAACTTTTCACTCCTTATAAAAAGTAAAATATAAAATATTTGACTCTACGACAAAATTTGACTGAGATATTTTATATTGTTAGAAATTTGTATGTATGTAAGTAACTTTAGTGAAACTGTGACATGTTTTTAGTATAATGTAACATGCAATGCATAAAAAAGACGAAGCTCTGACGAAAAAATAAGACTACAAAGACAAGCCTATTTAACATTGAAGTAAAATAGCTATCTCGCTAAACTGGCGAAATATTGCCAAGCTGGCGATGGTTTTGATGACTAATTTTTGTTGCCAGATCTGGCAAAAAATTGTCAAAAGGCGCCAAACTTTGCAACCATTTAGTTGCATTTCGGCGCAGATTTTGGATATTCCTCTATAACTGTAATAGGTACTACAAATGAATAACGGTAATCATCCCTATATGTGACTGTGCCGCCCAGACGCTATAGTGGTTAAGGTAGCCTACTGCGGTACCGAAGAGCCCAAACTCGAATCCCGGAGCTGGTATGGATGTTTGCAAACGTATAGAATCTTTGCAGCATGGGGGGTATTCTAAATATATGGCCAGTTGAAAGTCCTTTCGAGAGGTTGATGGTAGGGGAAGAGGGGTGTTGTAGACCCTCAGACTCGTGCTCCGGGGTGTTTTCCATCAAAGTTGGAGGCAGAACTGAGCAAAGTCGTACTGTTACATGCATGGTGCTCAAGGCTCTTGCTAACGGCAGGTGCAGTCCTTCACTCCTTGCCACTACTATTTTCGTGGTCTTATTCTGATGTTTCTCTTAGAGAAGTGAGTTAAATAACAGCAATAGCAAAATGTAACTATAACAGTATCCGGCACTTTGATGCGCCTTCAACCGCATATGCCTTCTAGTAATTTCGAGAAGTGGAAGGTACTAGATATTTCTTAGCTGCCAGATGAAAACTGTGTAAGTCTGGAGGGAACATCACTCTGAGTTTCTCAGTTCAAAATCAACTACGGAATATAGAGATGTCTCTGTGTGAGATTCGCTCTTTAGATGTGCTTTACATTGCGTTCTATTTAACGTTCTTAGCAGTTTAAATGTTACTATTGATTGTGCTTTGTGATACTGATAAGAGTTCTATGAGTATTTCTGGGAAATGTTCCAGAACTGTAATGTTTTTCTTCTGATAAAATCAGTTTTATCAAATTATCTTTGGGTCTGATAAAATCAGTTTTATCAAATTATCTTGGGGTATCAAATTATCTTTGGAAATTATCTTCGATGTTAGTAATACTAACATCAAACATCATATTCATGAGGAGTACAACAAACTTAAGAGCGAAATGCTTTTATTTGAAATTAAATAAAAATAAAATACCGTTTGAAAAACTTTTCTTAAGTTAAGAGATTACGTGGCGAGTAATCTGCATTACCCGACACAATAGGCTACTCATAATGTTGGTTGTAATTAAAAATGGAAAATATTTGTACTTTAATGAAATTTTGATTATGTAATAAAACTTTGAGAATATGAAATCGCATTTTTACACTTTGAAAATTTATAAATTATTTCCTTGAAAATTCCTACGACGTATTAAATGCAATAAGGTATTAAATTAAAGATACTGGTAAATCACAAATCATTGAACGGCATTTCATGAGGAAAATTCAACTTCGATTTATACTAATTTATTTACAAACAGAACCCCTCAATGCAAATTGAATATGAGGTCAATAATCACAGATTTTGAAATCAAATATCTCGGTCAGTTTTGTTTTAGGGCAATCCAAACATTTTGTGCTTGATTTTTTACGGTGACGTATTTTCCTAAATATAATTATAGGTATTGATGGAATGTATAAAAGGTAGGATTTCGTAACGCTAAAAAATTTATTTCTGAAAACATAAAAACACGGAAACGGGAATTTTTGGTCATTTGAAATATTTTTTTCTAACTGGAAGTATATGTCTACGACAAACAGTTGTTAAAATAATGTCTAGTAAAAGGACTTTAGTACACACGGTATATAACGTTAACAACAAAACTTCAAATGTTCATAAAAAAGGCATTTATATTGGGTATATTAATGAGAAATTGTTGCATTAATTACATAAATTTACAGAAAATAAAAAAAAAAGAAATCTGAAATATTTCAGATTTTATATTACGTCCAAAGAGGCGTTTTTTTTTCATTTACATACACATATACACCTTTCAAGAGCATTTGGGCTAATGTTCCTTTGGGGTAAAAATATTTAAAAACAGCCTATCTTTAGAATAAAAATGCTTTTCTTCCATCCAGTGTTGCCATTGCTCACTTTGAAATCATTGAGTACTTTAAAAACAAATTCGTTAAAATTTTACAAAATATGAAATACACTATAAAACAAATTCGAAATTCAAAATTCTGACTTCCAGGTGTCCATATTCGGGTGATTTGGGTGCAGGACTGCGTTATTCAAAATTTGATGGCTCTAAGCGCCGCTGTTTTTTCACACTGCGAAAAACGTGTATACATTCAAGCAAATTCTTCGTTATTTAATTTCTTTAAATATAATACTGGGAGATAATACTTGGTGGCAACAATTTGTAAACGGATTCAGACTTACAGACAGATAGTGATTCAACTCAGAATTGCGTTATGAGATTAATAGCCGTTCTGGGCTAACGCTCCTTTGGGCTAAAAATCATTTAATTTATTAATGACATTCGCAAAGCATTAAGGCAATATGACAGTTCGCTATGCCTGTGAGCGCGCAGAAGATAAATGTGCAATGTCACTTCTCAGGGGAAGAATTGCCAGAGGTCGCTCCTAGTATTTCTCCGTTCTTTTTATTTATTAAATTTTGCCAGGATTGGACTTTATATGTTTAGGGAAAACATTATGTTCCTGGATTAGTAGCATTTTAAGTAATATTAATAATCATTTTAAAATATACTTGAAAGCAGCAAAAATTCGATGCCTAAATAATTGTTTGAGGATGAAGTAAAATAACACTCAAATAGTATAATAATTGTTATTATTATTATTTTTATTATTATTGGGCAGCAATAATAATAAAAGCAATATAATAAAATATTACAAAGGATAATTCTTATGTTGATAATAATAGTAATAGCAAGAATAATAATAATAACAAAAACAGAAGGGAGAAATCTTTCATAAAAATTTTGAAAGCATATTAGCTAAATATTGACTACACAAACGCCGTTGGAAACCCTTAGATAATCATAAAAGCTTTACCTTAAAAGTGATTGCACGTATCTGCCTAAAATTTGCTACAGTTCTAAGTTTATATGTATATTTCTTCCTTATTTGTAGAAGAAAGTTTTCTCAGCCAGAACCAAAATCTACCCTTTCCTTTGAAATGCATCAATGATGCTTATGATTTAGTTTAAGTTCTTGGTTTTGTTCGGTTTATGTGATTACAGCAAAGCCGTGACAGCTATCTGGCTAAGGGTACGGATACCTTCGTAGAGGGTATTTTAAAGGAAACTAGCTTGTGTCCGCGTTACACACGGGCAAAAACGGAAGCGCCATACAGCCAGCCATTTCGAGGGATTCGAGCCTAGTACTGAAGTGCCAATGTTCAGCGACTTTCGGTCGCTGGTAGGCCCCGTTTAAGTTCTTAACAGCAGCAGATAAAGAGTTTAAATTTTTCTGTTTAATTTCTTACTAAAATAGTTAACTTTAAATGTAAAACACATTTATATTGGTAACTGGGTGTATATGCTGTTTATTTTACCAGTTATATCTAAGAGTTTTACCAGTTGGATTACCTACTTTACTGCATTTCTTCTTATTCTTCCTTTATGAAACATTATACATGTATCTCAGCTCATGAGGAACTAAATACTGAGCAGGTTATTTCCAATTATAATCAAGTCACTATACAGAATGTAATCCTGAAACTGAAACAGTTATTATTTTTAAATATATAATAAATATACACCTTTAATATCACTGACGTAATTGTTATTTTCGATCTTAAATTAAATACTCATTTCTTAAATAGATGTTTATATTAGTTTTAAAAATAGTTCTGACTAATATTTTCAAGTTATGCAACTGCTAAAAATATCTTTATGTTGGAAATGTTTATCAGTGTGACAGATTTAAATTGTTACAGGCTCACTTTAACTTGCTTTATTCTGTTCTTTTGTTTGAGTCAAATCTTGATAATATTTGAGCTCTTTCTGAGAATTTGTTTATGTCAAAATATTTGCCCACTCGCATTTTGGATGGTAGTATTTTATTTCGAAATAAATTCTATTTTTACTTCGAAATTTAGTATAGATATTTTTATTTCGAAATTTATTGTAGATATTTATTGTTTACTTTCTTTTCTCAGAAATTCACATATAGTTAAACCTGGAAAATATTCTAAAATTTTTATCTTTGTAACATAGGACAGACAAAAAATTTAACTTCCAAATAAAAACAAAGGTTTCTGGAATTTCTAAAAAACATTTTAAATTCTAGCAGTTTCTCAAAAATATTTCGCTTTTTATAGTTATTAATGATTAAATTATTAATGATGATGTACTTTTTAATCGAAGGATTTAATCGTTTATTGTTAGCAGCTCGATGATATAAGTGAATGATGAAATTGGATTTCTTCGAAGAAAATTTTAGTGAATGGAACTCCATTTTACTCTAGATTGGAAAGAATAATTTTGCTATATTCAAATGTAGAGTTTTTTCTTTTCACTACTTTGCCCCGCTTTCTTTTCGGATATCCGTTATTAACACCGCAACTATTAAATACCCTTAATCTCTCTCTCCAGAATAAATTCCTCTCTCCAGAATCTAAGTCTTATTCCCCTTTCACGCAGTATTCCTGTTATATGTTATAATATGGTACTATACTAATTCTCTCTCATTATATCAGCAACAATGGCACGCAGCTTTTAATGATTTTCGTCCTTCTAATCAAATGGCCGTAAAAGCTCACGTGCTATCCAATATTTCACCTATATTCAAGTTTAATCCATTGAATGTGGCAAAAACATATATCATAATTGAATAGAAATCAGTAACGCGAAAAAAGCACAAACATTTTTCTTTGTATGTAAAGATTTTGTAAAACTTACAAATTTTTGATTAACAAACTCTATGATTTGAAAGCGAACAGTAACAACACTTTTCGAAATAAAGCGTTTTCACTGTTGCCACTTGGAATATTCATTGCAAAAATTAGCGCTTAAAGATTTTTTTATTAATATTTCGGTTGATTAAAATCGTACGAAGATGGGAATAGTCGAAATGGCTTGACACTAATTTTTTAAATCGGGAATAATGTATTTAATGTTTGGCAATGCTATATTTATTTCATTGTAAAACTTAGAAATTTTTATTAACAAACTCTAGAATTTAAAAGTGAGCAGTGGCAACAGTTTTCGAAATAAAGCGATTTTCATCTCCAGTTTGTGAGACTGTTGCCATTCGGAAAACTGAGGGCGAAAATTGTCGTTTTTCGGAGGTTTTAATTAATATCTCTGATTTTAGCTAGTTATTTGGGGGGGAGTAGGTGCAGACCTTTTCCAGGACGCAGAAAAGAATTGCAGAAAGTTTGGTGACAATAGCTATAGTAGCAATTGAGGTATTAATGAACAAACAAACAGACTTCTTCCTTACATATATAGACTAGCCGCTATGCTGCCAACCTTCGTCTGGCTTTTTAAACGTACCGGAAAAATGCCTAAAAGACACACCTGGGACCTATGGCCGCGTAAGTTCTTCCAAACATTTTTCTCTGTTTTTTAAGATTCCAACCCTCCTTAGTATACGGCCCTGATGTATCTCCAGAAAAACATATACATCTTGAATTTTTAGCAAATTAATTGGATGAGATGTGCATTAAACATTTGTTAAACCATAATTTATATCCCCCTTCTTAAGCACCAACATGACAACATAAAAAATTTTATCAAAATTCTACAATAAAATTAAAATCTTTTAAACATTTTCTTACTCGATAGTTTGAATGATCCTTTTTCTGAAATTTTGAAATGTTATGATACTTTAGGTAATCTTCTGAGGAAATGTGTCAGCAGTCACATCGCAGCCATTTAACTTGTATATATATAAAAAATGACAATGAAATATGCAATATCCCTTGATACAAATGTTAATTATCCTAGTAAAGTAATTAAACAATTTACCGTTGCAAAAAGAAACAACTTTTTAATTTCTTAAACTTTTCAGTCTCATTGTTGCCAAACCGAAATTTTTAAAAGAATGAAACTATTCAAAATGATACAATTTCATCAAAAATCTATCAACAACAATAAGAAAGGAAAATTGTTGCCAAAACTACATTTTAAAATATCTGAGATGTGAGAAGTGTATTCGGAAGCTTCATTTAAAAAAATTTTAAAAAATACAAAATATTATTATTTTTCCAAAATTCTTTTTTTAAAAGAAGTCGAAAGGATTAAAGTTCAACGTGTTCAAAAATCAAAGAAAAATAAACAGCACATTTTTTAAAATAAGTTTTTAAAAAAAATGCCGCTGTAAAGGTGTTAACCTCACCTTCTTAAATAAATTCGTATTTAATCCATTTATTGAAATACGAAATTTATTTTAAGTTCGTAAAATAGCTGAGTGTCTACGCTTCACGACGATGTAAAAATGAAATGTATAGAGTGAAATCTCGCTTTCCTGTAGCCCATTCTGTCTCAAAATGACGCGATTTGGTCACAAAACATAAAATAAAAAAAATTCGAATTCGAATTCCGAAAAAATCTCTTCGAGGTGCACTGGCTCTTGTGTCGATACACCTATGTACCAAATTTCGTGGCCCTGGGTCTATTATCTTACTCGCAACACGAACGAAACACACACACACAGGCTCTTTGTTTTATTATATGTAATGATTATAAAAATTATTAAAGTAGTTAATTTTTAAAAACATTCACAGACAGAAACACCTGTACATTTTAAACTGTTTATTACTTCAAAAAGATAGATCTATGTACCTTTCTGGACACTTTTTCTGTGCATTAATTATTAAAATGTTATTTATAAATTTTATTAACTATTTATTCTGTGCACTGAAAAAATTTAATTATGGTGATAGGGAAGCATACAAATATACTGATAAAAAGAAAAATGTTAAAAAGTGCAAGAAAAATGTAAGAAAAATACATAAATGTATATTTTAAATTTATTAAAACGAATAGTATTTTCTGTGAATATTAACTATCTTTCACACACCCTTATTCTCATCTGTTATTTAGGCAAATCTCATCCGAAATTTATATCGCTTTCTTTTAATGGGAAACTTTGGTAAGCTACTAACTACCTAATTTTGTGGGCATCGATTACTGCATTTGATCCATCAGAAAATTGGGTATAACGCCAAAGCTTTAAAACTCTTTTCCTTAAACCGTTAATTACGGAAATTCGCTTCAACCAAGCTTGAAACTAGCTCAATTCCCCAATTCCAAAATTTCTCTGCTTCGAACTTGTGGGATAATTAAGCTGGTAGGAAATTAACTTTCTCTCCACTAACTCACTTTACTTAAGATTCTTTTTTATATTTTTTATTTAAATTATGCTCGCCAAGTCTTCTAGGATTATTCCCAATTGGTTATTTTTAGCTATTTTGCAACTATGAGGTCTATGTGTGTAAGTCAATATACCTCATCACCCTTTAAAAGAAGGCATAATCAACTTTTAAAAGCGTTGCATCCTTCTGATAGGCTGTAAATACTTTCCGTCGTAGTCACCCTTGCGTTAAGTAGATTGAGTATATCTGAAGAATAATCTCAAATCTTGTTAGGTATTTGACATTTTACTCTCCCTGAGGGTATTACCTTATACCACTTTTATTTTACTTAAATATAACAGCGAATTTCGTTTCAAATTCACTTTTGTGGAAGATTGGTTTGGTTGCCACTGGATCAGAATGTTAGTTTCTTTTTTGTTTTACACTAAATGACAATTTACTGCACTTTTCCCTAAGTCTTTTGTTAATTTCGAATGAATTAATTGCGCTTTTTTATGCTAAGAGGCTTGTTAATTAGTGTGTTTAATTGGGCAAAACAATTAGTCCACAGTGAGTACCACTGGAACATTTAGAAATTCAACTGTTGAATAATTTGCTTCTTTTCCGTTTGGACATTAACTGGGGATTTAATGTGATAATTAAAAGTTGAAAATGTGTGGCAATTTATAATAGTTCTGCCGTAACTTCATAACAATGGCATGCATAATATTCTGGTAGAATACTTCAGTAATACTTAACTGCGATTTTTTAAGCAAAACCGTAAGCGTTTATTAGCTGCGCAATAACATATAGCGTTAATAAAAATTCTATAAGTGTGAAAAAGTCCTTTCCGTCTCGATTTTTTTAATATGGCTGTACTGATGAGTTTTAGTAGTTTTACTAAGCATATAATTAACATATTGTGTGGTTAAGATACAATAACACGCCGAATAAATATTAATTTAGAAATCAAACAACAAAAATCAGCGTTATATTTTCAAATTTTCACAGGACTAGTTTCGATGGTTTTTACCCAACCACCATCCACAGCTGCAAAGAGCGCAAATGAACGAGATAAGACATGAGAATGATAAATGAACGAGATAAGCGCAAATGAACGAGATAATGATTAGATAAGATAAGGTAAGAAAGCCTGAAAAGCAGACAAGCTACTGGCACCATCTGTTGAACTAAAGCATAATTTCTTTAAAGGCTGAAGGCAAATATGGATTGGAATTAGGGTCGTTAGCTAGAACAGAAAGATTTTTTTGAATGTGAAATGCCTCTAGAAAATCCAATTCACCAATGGAAGATGTTTTGTGAATAATTTTGCAGCAGAAAAAAAGTGCGATTTTCGGACCAACAATGTTGGGCAATTTTTAGTTCTGGTGTCATCAACAGATGGCGCCAGTGGCTTGTCTCTTGTCCAGGTTTTCTTATCTTATCTTACCTAATCATTATATCTTATCTTGTTCATTTGCGCTTTTGCAGTTGAGGATGGTGGTTCGGTAAAAACCATCGAAACTAGTCCTGTGAAAATTTGAAAATATAACGCTGAATTTTGTTGTTTTGATTTCTAAATTAATATTATGTGGTTTTACTTATCCAATTCCAATGTTCAAGCTTAGAAAACCACTAACACTAACAAGCGAATAATCGCTTAAGCGTGAGAATAAACACGTAAGACTTAAGAAGAGTTGACTACCCTTGATTTCTCAGAATAATTACATCACCTCCTAACTCGGAGTATACAGCAAAGCCTCCACTTGGGCTTGAACTTAAATAATCATGAAATTAAACTCAACTCAGCTTAACTAAAGCTATCTGAAAAGTATAGCCGAAGCTATCAGAATTCTAAGTAGTTGTCCCCTAAATATTAATTAAATCCGCGAAGCCGAGCAAGGGCCTAAAGTATGGCCGAGCGTGGTAGCTAAGAGAGAACGTAGCCAAAAGGAAAACGCGCGCTAGTTAGGAAAATCAAACTCTCTCTCTCGAAGTCAGTGAAGCATCGTCTTAAATAGTACTCTTACTCATTTGCATTAACTGTGTTTCTGAAATTACATTCTGGTAGGAAATTGTAAGCTGAAATTAGAGTAGATAGAAAAGGTGCATAACTTAAAATAACTGTTAATAAAATTAGGATAAACCTTACAATATAATGTCTTAGTCAGATTTTAGACTGTAAGTATATTTCATAGTTAAAATCTGAGAACTTTGGTACTTACTTACACGCTTCTACATACGAAACTACATGTTTTTTAAGCATGAAATGAAAAGAAACATGTTTGGCTTGAGAGTTTTGAAATGTTTTACTCACTAAAATTTAACTATAGTTGCTTATAACGAAAAAATATGAGATCGAAAAATACTCTTCTAACTGAATAAAAATACAATAACAACCTCATATTATTTTCTTTCACCTTTATTTACATCTTGATGCCGTATATTCCTTTTGCTGATAAATTAATTTTTATTATGAATTCAGAACATGTTCATTCTATTTCTTACTTGAAACAGACTTACATTGATAAGAGAATTATGTGCAACATCATATCAAGCTGTCAAAAATAATACGGTTTGGTTTATTTAATTACGGCAAATACATGAGGTCTTAAGGCAAGGATGCCAACATGGAGATCCTTTTAAGGGAAACTGGCTACTTGAACCGCGGACCAAACTACCAGTTTTAGCGACATTATCGCTGTGCTGGTGGTGGCCCCAAAAAATGATATGTAAACTATGTAAAAAAATTTAAAAAATAATAGTTGAGATTTTTTATTACGCCCAAAGAGGCGTTCTCTTAACTTTTTGTGTGTTACCTTCATTTATTAAACATCACAGTCTTCGCACTTAACCATAAAATTCAATTCAACAGCAGTATAGCAAAATAATTTTAAAATGAGCATGTCCTTTAGACTTTCCGATATACTGTCTGACCCGCTAGAGATAGTTTTTCTTTTTCGTGCAGTGTTGCCATTCCTTGCTTTGAAATCGTTGTGTTTGTTAACCAAAAATTCTTTAATGTCTGACAAAATATGAAATATTGGGTTGACAACTAAGTAATTGCGGATTTCACTCATAGATGGCTTCAGTTGAATTTTTAGGTTTGCAAACGTGGTACAAATGTAAAACACATTTTGTTATTTGATAGTTGGCAATTCAGCTGTGAATCAGTAAAAAATGTTTTTTGATCGGTTGCGTAGTTTTTGTTTGGCTTTCGTTGAAAAATGCAAAATCAAAAGAAACATTTTCGCCATATTTTGCTATTTTATTTCCGCAAAGGGAAAAACGCATCGCAAGCTCATAAAACGTTATGTGCTGTTTATGGTGACGAAGCCTTAAAAGAACGGCAGTGTCAAAATTGTTTAGCCAAATTTCGTTCTGGTGATTTTTTACTCAAAGATGAAAATCGCTCTGGTCGCCCAGTTGAATTTGATGACGACCTAATCAAAGTAATAATCGATTCGAATCGTCACAGTACAACACGTGAGATTGCCGAGAAGCTTCATGTATCATATACATGCATTGAAAATCACTTAAAACAACTTTGGTATGTTCAAACCTCGATGCATGGGTTCCTCACGAACTGAAAGAAAAGCATTTAACGCAACGCATTAACAGCTTCGATTTGCTAAGGAAACGTAATGAAAATGATCCATTTTTAAAACGACTGATAACTGGCGATGAAAATGGGTTGTTTACAACAATATCTACCGGAAAAAATCGTGGAGCAGGCCAGGTGAACCAACTCAAACAACACCAAAAGCTGATATTCATCAAAAGAAGGTTTTGTTATCAGTTTGGTGGGATTACAAAGGAATTGTCTACTTTGAACTCTTACCACCCAACCGAACGATCAATTCTGATGTCTACATCGAACAACTAACGAAATTATACAATGCAGTTGAAGAAAAGCGGCCCGAATCGACAAATCGAAAAGATGTTATATTCCCTCATGACAATACAAGGCCACACACATCTTTGGTCAAAATTATTGGAGCTTGGTTGGGATGTTTTGCCACATCCACCATATAGTCCTGACCTTGCACCATCTGATTACTTTTTGTTTCTATCTTTACAAAACTCCTTGAATGGTAAACATTTCAATAATGATGATGATGTCAAATCGTACCTGATTCAGTTTTTTTGCTAATAAAAACCAGAAGTTTTATGAACGTGGGATTATGATGCTGCCTGAAAGATGGTAAAAGGTCATTGATCAAAATGGGCAATACATTACAGAATAAAGTTATTTAGTTCCATGAAAAAATTGTCTTTGATTTTCTAAAAAAAATCCGTAATTACTTAGTTGCTAACCCAATAGATCGTAAAACAAATTCCTAATTCCAAATTAGGGCTTCCAGGTGTCCCTATTCAGTGGAGGTACGTTAGTCAAAATTTGATGGCTCTAGGTACCGTTGTTTTGTCACAATGCAAGAAACATGTATACATTTATACAGATTCTTCATTATTTAATTTCTTTAAATATAACACAGGGCTCTAATAATTGTTGGCAACAGTTTGAAAAGTGAATCAACGCAGAAACTGATTCGACACAAAATGCCAAAACCAAATTAATAGCCTTTGTGGGCTAACGACCTTTGGGCTAAAAAAAAAAAGTCTATATCTCCCGTTCTACGAGGCCAATTGGCAAAATTTAACTTGTGTTTTTCATGTCTTGAAAGCATGACTTGGAATATATATAACAGTGTTCTAACATAAGTGGTTTGACACAAAATCCGACTTTTCCTGGAATGACATACTGATTTTTTTTCTACTTCGATTCTACGACTCGAATTGTACCTAAATACTAAATTTTGCAACATTTGATGAGAGACACATCGATAAGTTCATATTTCGCATATCTTTCCATCCGCATATTTTTTCAGTTTGCGCTAAGAATATTTCACTCGGTGAATTTCTTAATTTTAGGTAACCTATTTTCCATTCTCTTTCATTGTGCAAGAATGGAAAAAAAGTACATCCCTTCATTCTTTCGAATAATTTTAACAAAGTACGTAAACCGCATTTGGACGTGAATGTACCTTATTGCAAATACGCTCCTCCGATATTTTTGCAGACGTGCCTCAAGCTACGTTTACTTTTAGGTGAACGTAAAGCATTTTATATATTATTTTTTACATTTTTATATATTTATATATTTTGTACATTTTCGAAGAATTTGTAAAAACTACTAAAAATTGCAAATTAAAAAAAATAAGTTAGAAAATTTCTGCAAACTTTATTTGGATTGATCCTAAATTTCGAATTGTGAAATAGGGAGCCAAGTAAGTTTAATAAAAAAATAGGAATAAATCTATACGAAATTAAATTATTATTGAGACGCTAAATTTTGAGAGTTCATTTATGAAACACTACTCGTGCGATGTTTACAAAACTTGCAACCTTGACATAATTTGTATCGTACAATACGGAAAAATTGGGTATGTCTTTCAGAAAAAGTTTAATTTTGTGTCCAAATGCCTATGTTAGAACAGTGCTATATATAAATATAATATGCATCTTAAGTGGCAGTTCGAGACATGAAAAACGCAAGATAAATTTTGTCAATCGGTTAGTAGAACAGGGGATAAAAAACTGACCTCATTTTTTTGGTGCAGAATGTACCAATTTTTTTTAATTTAATGTAACATTTACAATTAAATCAAAACAACGGAATTCAGTTTGACAGTTTAAACTTTTTGCATTGACGCTATACATCTTAATTATAATTTGTCAACATATTTGCTTGCGAATGCATAGAAAGGAAATACATTTTGAACTGCGATAACTGAAAATTTGAGTTGTTTCAACTGTTTGACGAAAATTATTGAACATTGTCAAAAGAAAAGAAAAGTGTATCTCTGCACAAAGACTCTGGATTTTTTTGACTAATTATTTGCATTCCGTGAAAGCAAGTTTATGTACGATACGCAATTAGTAGGTCAGATCTCCAGTTTTGGAAAAGAATTTTTCGTTGATTTTCGTCTCTTATATCACTGCAAAATGTAAATTATTCAGGATTAATTTTATGTTATTACATTCTTCCCCTGCAAAAGTTAGTTTAGTGTTTTAAACACCATAATGTAGAGGGAAGCTTAACAGAAATTACCTCAATTATGCTGTTAAAATGTAAAATGAAATTACTGATACAAATATATGAAATATTCAGAATTAAAGCATTATTGTTTTAAATCAAAGAAAGTGATTTTTTATTTAATTAAATTATTCGTGCTAAAATGAATCTAACTTTAAAATATTTATACAGGGATTTCATTAATTTTTAAATTATTTGAATGCTTTACATCCAAGAGCTGAGGCTGTTGCTGATGAAGAAAGGTTTCCAAATTTTAGCATTACTTGCGAAAGAATAAAAAATTAATTTTACAAATTATTTTGTTGACAGTTATTTATTATTGTTAATATTTTAAAGTTATTTATTAATATTTACGAGTGAAATGTTTTAGATAGTTCTCTCAAAAGTTGCAATTTGATGCTACTCAACAAATAGAGTGCGAAGTTATCAAATATTCGTTTTTAATTTTCATAAGGTCCAAATGAAAGTCTGTACACACATTTTGCCATTTCGTATTAAAGATCTCACATTATACATGTTTGGTGGATCTCCTACAACGTGAACGAAATCAATCAAACGAAAGATTGGCATTTTTGTATTGGAAGGATCATACAGTTATCATATGCATCCTGCTTCGAAGTCTGGTGGCGGAAAATGATTAATTAACAAATTCGCACATCATCATTTCGCTGTTATCAACATTAAAAAAGTATTCTAAGGGACAATAGGTTATGCATTAGATAAATGGATTGCGAAATGTATTTTTTTTAAAATATATTTATAGAAGAATTTTTGTCTTCTTTGATGATACGACCATTAGCAAGAGAGATGGCATTTCTATCCGAAATTCCTCGCATGATTTGAAGCTGTAATCCAAGCGTTCCTTTCATCGATTTAGAGCACAATGGTAGAATTAAAAGCATATTGCATGACAGAACTTCCGGAATCAATAACATACCTGAATGTTTTCTACTAAATTGGGCGCGTTATTTGTCATCTGAGCTATAGATTGCAGCAAATGTAATATGGTATATTCAAATCATCTGGAAGCTTCTAATGGCATGCTACTCAGTTACTCATGCAGTGACTATTGTGAGACTATAATGATTACGATGTGTAATCCTTATTGCTAGAGATGCTTTTAGGCAATATACACAGCGTATACAATCGCATCCACGTGCACCAGATAAAATCACTTCCAATGTAGTTTGATGCCTCAAAATCCTGAGTAACGTAGCGCCCTGGAAGGTAGGATCAGACATTCGTGCATCCGGGACTTTGGTGTATGACTTTGTCATTCAAAACGTGGACACGAAATCGATAATGAAGTTAAACAGATTAACCCTTCAGTGCATCTAGGAAGTTCTAAACAAGAGTAGCATTCGGCTGTTATGACAGAAATTCTTCTATAAGTATATTCGTATCTAACTAATGAGCCCTACTGTCGATTTAGGTTTTATTGTGTGCAATGACTTACAAAACTGTTAAATATTTCGGATTCTTGCATTTATGAATTACGCTTTATAATACTTTGATGTTGTTTCGTCTCTTCTTCCTAAAAGATTTATACTAATCACCTGCAACTGGAAGAGATTTGATGATAGGGGAAGGTAAATGCGAGACCGCTGGGTCCGTCCGCGCTGGGATGTTCTCCTTTAAAATTGGGACGGAGGGTTCACTTTCTCACGGATGTAATTCGGTCGCACATTGTGCTAAACTGAGAGCAAATATTTTGAGGATCAGATGGCTATTTGAACAATGAAAATGACATTTCCAGGCAAATGAATCAAACTGCAAGCGTCTGAAACAGCAACAGCATATAATATTATATTTAAAAAATGTTGTTGTTGTGGCTGACCTAACTTGTCTGACAGCAGCATCAGAACAAGCCCACGGAATTCATCGTGACAAGGATTGCAAGATTATGCCTGTCGTTGACAAGAGCCTTGAGCAACATACAGTTGACAGTACGACCTTGCTCAGTTCCGCCCGGATTTTGACGGAAAGCACCTGGTCTGATGGTCTTCCCCTTCTCTTCCCTACCACAACCTCTCGAAAGGACTTTCAGCTAGGCGCATATTTATAGTGGCCCCATGCCAAACAGACACATTTATTAAAATCCAGGCCCTCTCGGGGATTCGAAAACGAGACCTTTGGTACGGCAGTCAGGGTTGCTAACTACCATCCCGGCTGAGCGGTAAAAAAAATCTCAATGCGTTATTCTAGTTTTAGTTTAGTCAGATTATCTTTCTTCCCTAAGAGGATGAATACTTACGAGAGAGAAATTATTAATTATTTTCAATTCGTTTTGTATATGGCGGATATTTCCCGCCGTCATATAGCTAATATTTTTAAATGAAGTGCTGTTAAAATTCAGTCAACTAAATACATTTACAATTCAAAGGGATTTATAGAAGTGTTTTTCTCCTTCTTTGAAAGATTTAAAAAGTAGTCTTATTTTCTAATTTTATATAAGCCCTCAGATTCACTCATTTATTCAAAGCCAAAAATTTTCCAGTGGCTTTCTAAGTAAATGTTATTTGGAGCACGTCAAATCTCCGAATCTTTTAATTGCTAATGCATTTCCCTGAAGCTCAAGATATCCTAGATTTAATTCTCATCACAGGCTTGTATATCTTTATTATTGATCTAAACTTGAGTGCCCGGAATCTTCAACTTTACTTGACTAGGACATAAGAGTTTGATTTACTTGACTAGCACATAACTAAAGGGGTCTTTACTTGACTAGGACATAATTTTACTCATTCTAATTACTAGTTTACTAATTGCTATATACTAATTACTAATTTCTAATTACTACTACTAATTTCTAATTACTACTACTAATTTCTAATTACTACTACTAATTTGCTAATTACTACTACCAATGACTAATTTGCTAATTACTAATTTTATTAATTACCAATAATTAATTTACTAACTACACTAATTTTACTAATTCGGAAGAAGATAATGTGAATATGTCATGCGCAACCGTCCACAATAGTTAGTTGAAGCCACAGCTTCGCGAGTCTCATGACTAAATAGTAATTATTTCAGGATACATAAGGATTTCGGATAAATTTAGTTAATTGAATAAGCCATTTGGCTCGATCCTTTGCAGGCTTAACTTTTCCAAAATGTATAGTACCATTTGGCCAACACCAAAGATCTTACGTATGGCTTTGTAAGCTGCCATTTCCTATCGTTTGCTATTTGTCATGGCAGACGAACTTAAATTTATTTCCCAAATTGTAAATATAATTGTTTAACAGAAAGAACAATTTATAGGCATTATTCCTCAATAATTGATTAATTTATTTTATTTTTGAATCCGTGTGCTATCTCTCCAACGCGTAATTAATTTAGGAATTCATTCCTACTAGTAGTATAGGTAGTGGTAATACCGTAGTCACCTATTTCATTATTACAAAATTTAATTTTTGTACCTAAAGTCGTTTGTCCAGAATGTCTGCAACTTTATTAGCATAAGCTACTTGTACATTCCCCTTGCTTAATTTGTGAAAGCAATGCATATGAAAAACAGAACAAGAAAAACGTGACGTCTGAAAAAAATGTCGCAAAAATCCATTGCTAGGGTCTGCAATCTTGGTAAACACAGATTTCCAGTAATATTTATAACTGAACCAAAAAAATGAAATCATTTCCTACATGACATTTCAACTAACATAAGTATTACATGGAGTCAAACCTTGTCATTATCTTGCATTATTCACTTCATGCTTGCCTAAAGATAAGCGCTTTAACGGAGAAAGAGGTATTCTCGTCAAATTGATAACGGCTTGTAGGATCACGTCGTAGGAGCTGGATATCACGTATCGACATTAACCTTAATAACTATGTAACAATTATTATTTTGGAAACGTGGACTCTTACGTAATATTCAGTTTGAGGTCTGCATGAGGGGAATGTGTAATTTTAAGCAGCGTAATAACACAGGAAAATTCTATTAATTTTTCTTAGCCACTGGAGCAGTGTTAAATGGTCACAGTTGACGAAAAAAAGTTAAATGATCTTTCAGCTATTATAAAACGTTTAGGTTTTGGAATTAGAAAAGGGATGTGATTTATAAGTGCAGAGTGGCTGTTATTTTTCATGCAGTGTGAACTGTTGCTTAAATCTAATTGCTTGGTGCTACAATAGATGAAGAGATTTATATGATACCCTAAAAAAAGTTCGAATAGATAAATAAACATTTGATCGCAAAGTAATAGTGCAGAACGTAAAACCTTAGCTCAAACACAAGTACAGCTGAGTTTCAAAAATACTTACTATTGGGAGATTGTTACTTTCCGGAAATTCAGGATTTCTCTAGAATCTCAGGGAGCAGTTTGAAGTTTGAGACTATGTAAAGAAGAATTATAGAATTTACCTGAAACTAAAGTAAAAAATAAGATGTGTACACTACATGACTTCCTTTTACGGAATATTAAATTATATTAAAAAAAGTTTTGTTTTGCCATCATTATGATTGGGCAAGATATATCTGCATTAAGCGCTACGTAACATGGGATAATCTCGAACTTGGTAGAACAAATGAATTTAGGGTGAGAGCACCAAATCTAGAATAGTTAATTTTGAGTTGCCAATTATTCTTAAAGCAGCCATCGTATTTTTTTGTAGCTCACATATATATTTATTCATTTTTAATTTATTACCTTACATCGCATTGTATATTTTGCATATACAGTGTAATAAAAAATTCCAGGATTCATCACACTCAAAGGATATACACTACTGCATTTGCTCTTAAGCTTCTGCGTTGTCTACTACCAAACCAATACAATGCTGGGATCAATTGTACACGGCCACAAATACCTTCCGTTTCGACAGTACTGAGTTTCGATGTTACAGCTCCTTCAGTCTACTCAATCGGCTCTTACCATTGTTCCTTTATCTTCACTCATTATTTTTATTTTCATTAACTTGAAAATAAAAAAATATATATATTACGGATGTACAAAGCTGGTCAGTACCGGAGGTGGTTGACGCACAAAACTTGCCTTCTTGTCAAATATTGCTGCACAGGGATAGACTTGTGAGAAGGGTACATTGTCGTACAAGAAGCACCAATTTCCACTATCCAATTAACCGCGTCTTACACGCGGCATTCTTTTCAAAATTAGATCCTGTAGATCTTTGCACAATGAGCAAGTCACAGAGGAAAATCGGCGACAAAATTCTCAATGAATGGTAAAAAAAATGTGATTAGTATATTTTAATTTTTTCATTTCAAAACGCATAATTTCATTGGCCGATTCTTTTTCGGACTTGCCCATTTAGCACTTTGACGTTTTGTCTCCGATTCTACACGAAACACCAAGTTTCATCTTATGAACAGTGTTTTACAAAATAGTGGATCCTGATTTGCCGTGAAAATCACATCATTGCAGACGGAAATTCGTTGTTGTTTTAGTTGAGAAGTCAGATTGTACAGCACAAAGGCCACACCGATAATTTTTTTTTGGTCCAAATTGGCAATTAGAACACAAGGGCGATTAATTCCGTTTCGGCATTTTTATGATAGCTCACTATAAACGGCGTTTCATTTATCAAATTGCTGCCACCAAATATTATAGCCCTGCATTCTATTTAAAGAAATTAAAATCTACATGAATGTCTGTATGTTTCTGGAAATACAGCGGCACCTCGAGACATGAAATTTTAAATAGCGTAGTCATCCACTCAAATATGGGAATCTGGAAGCCCAAATTTGGAATCCGGAATCTGTTTTATTATCTATTTTATATTTTCTAAAACTTTAAACAAACTCAACATTTCCAAGCGATCAATGCCAAAACTGGACGAAAAAAAAAAAAGATTTTTACTCCCAGTACGTGAGACTGTGCATCGGAAATTCAAAAAAGATATGTTCTTTTTAAATTCTTTTGTGATATTGCTCTTAAACTGAATTTTGTGGTTTAAGAGCGAAGAACATGATATTTAATAAATAAAAGTAACACACAAAACGTTACGAAAGTCCCTTTAGGCGTAATATAAAATTTGAAAGCTTTCAGACCCTTTTTTAACTCATAATTCTCTAACATGATCGTGAAACCGGATCTCTCACTGATATTTAATGTCTGTGCAATCATTTCTATCGTTATTCGGTGGTTACATCTCACCAGCGCTTGTAAAAGCTTAACAATTTTATCTTTTTCACTCGAACATCGACAACCTTATCTTTCAACATCTTCTGTCAAGTCTTTTCCAGATTTAAACCACAAAATGCCTTCAGATACTCGCAAACGACTCACCATATTCGGATTTGATCACTATATTCGGAGTTGATCACCTAGTCACCATATTCGGATTTAATCTTTTCATAGGTATCTGTGGCAAATTTTCTCATTTTCTTTCTATGCTCCATTTTGTTTCGATAATAATCACTCGCACTTACTCTTTATGCAAATGAATGCTAGTCAGGATTGAATGCAATCACTTGATACACGTGGCCAAAGGTCATTGGTTACTTATCCAGCCGGTTTTGCAGAAATAGAATAATTTGTACCTTTTTGGAAACATGATTCATGTTACTTTTTAATACACTGTGTACAATATAAGAATATATTCGTAGAAGACCATGTAATGTGCTAGACTCATGATTTTATGAATTTTGAAAAATACTGCTGAATTAAACCAATTCGTATCTAGAGGGATAATTAAGATTCAATTTGACTTTATGTTGTTAAGCATAGAAAATTACTTTAAGCTGATTTATATAGTGCATTGTGTTAACAGATACTAAACGTACTTGTTTAAAATTCCGCTGCTGTCATTTTTCCCATACCTACAGGTAAATGCACTGATTTTCCTATATAATTTTCTTATTTCCTGCAGCATATTAATGTAAAATGAACTGAATTTCTTACATAAATGCATGGAATTTTTCCTGAACATATTCATATATGTTATTTTCAATGTTCGAGAGTTAGTATGATCTTTATATGTAAAGCGCCGAAAATGTATTTATTTTTGAGCTTGAAGCTTTGACGTATATTGCATTGAAGAATGCAAATTGACTCTGTGTTTGACGGAAATGATTCCTCTCACGAATTTCGCTTTTTCCTGCACGAGCGATTTCCAATTTGCATTTGTATGAGGATTCAGCGATTCATGGAATGTGAATAAGAGGTAATCCAGATACCTTCCAAAATAAAGCATTCACGTTTCCGGAATTGCTCAATGGTTTTAATAGAAAGGGATCTTTTTTAAAGCCTAATTTCTAGTTATCCATTGCATCGTTTTACTCATACAGCAACTGGAAAATATTTTACATTATAAACGCTTAAATTTACAATTCGACCTGCAAATTTAGAAAGCGATATGAAAATAATTTCGAAGTCAAGATGCCATAGTTTGAGATTTTCACTTTGGTATTTGTTCAGTTTTCGCCATCATCAATGGAGAATATCTAAATGATTGCCAATGAATATTTAAAAACTTTTCGTTGTATTATGACTTTTGAAAAATTTAATTTATTGGTTAAAGAAAATTAGAAACAATAATTTGCCTTTTATTTTTTAATATTCGATATTCGATCTCTAATAAGGGTTATCAGAACGTTATTGCAAATTTGATTACTAACATTAAGTTAAATAAAAATATTTCTACGTTTCTGTAGCGATATGCAGATCTGAAATCCAATCAAATAGGCTTTTAAGCAACTGTAGAAATTTAAATAAGCAGCAGTTTGATTGAGCAGTTTCCGATATGCCCAAGCATGTACACAAAGTAGAAGAGCCGGAAAACAAAAAAAGAGAGAAAATTAAACTAAAGGTAAATGTACGTAAGCATTTTTTTTCTAAATTACTTTAACCCAATAGTTTAGTTTGGCTTATTTGATTATGACAAAGCTCGGAAAGGCCATTGCCTAACAACGTTCGTGAAGGACGTTTTGAATGAAGCTGGCTCGTATACACGTTACACATTGGGAAACCCACAAAACGCCCATGTAGCCAGCCCGTTCGCAGGGATTCGAACACCGGACCGAACTACGAGTGTTCAGCGACTTTAATGGTCAGCCGCTGGGAGTCCGATTATAATGAACTTAAAGACGGTTTCTGGAACCTGTTAAAAGCTGAGACTCTTAGCCAGACCCCTTTTTAGCCTAAGTAGTAACCCAAGACATGATCGCAGTAAAAACAATCTGATTTCTTTTAAGAGCAGTCACTTTGTTTCTTTTAGTTTTACATTTTTGGCAACCTTATTTAGTAATAATAATAATAAATGAAAGTGTAATTAATTACTTCCTTCTAGGAAGTAAAGGAAGTATTGTATTTTCAAAATTTTTTGGCAATATTTTGGTAAAATGATCCTAATTTTGTTCTCTGACATACCAATATCTTGAAAAAATATTTACCTAATTTTACTGATAACCATATTTGACTTTTTTATAAGAGTACTTTATACAGTGCCTGATATTTTTGTACAGTGAGTTAAAAAAGCTTGCTGCTAAATTTATGAAATGTATTAGAGCATAGTTTGTAATGCAGCAACTTTCCATTAGGAGCTGGTGCTCATATCAAGTCAGTACATTCCTTTCAGTTTGCGGAATTGCAATCGGAAGTAAACACGCAGACGATGTGCTTGGTGTTAGGTACTTGGTACATTAGGTATTCTTTTGAAAGCAGCAGACATAACAAATGAACAATGCCGTCGCTGGAACTCGAACCTTGGACCTCTCGAATTCGCGTCGAGTGTGCTGACCATTACCCACGAGGGCATGCTAAGAAGGCAGGAGAAATACCACCTTTTATAGGGCAACTGGGGATTAGAGGTGAAGAATCATCATTCACCACCTTTCCGTTCGGGCGCCCCTTATAGGATCTATCTCTCCTTGCCCACAGAATCTAACTAGATCCCACTAATGAATCTGGCAACTTCTCGCACAGGCGTGAAAGAATACCACCACAGAAGAATGAAAATAACCCTTTATGAGTTCCAACTATGGGCACGTTTCGTGCTTTACAATAACACTGACAAATTGCGGTGGAATTTAAAACGTTATTACACAAATGAATTCGAGTCTTAAAAGTATTGTGCTGGATTAGTACTTTAAGTTATGGTTAAACTAAGGTTACTCCAGAAAACATAACAGGCGTGACATTTCTTCAAATGGCCAAAAGACGTATCAGCGTAACAGCAAGGCCAGAAACGGAACGTTCGCTGGCTAGCAAAAACAAGCTCTGAATAAACTCCAAGAATGACCCGTTGAAATGCTCATTTCACTTCACTTTAAATTTGCATGCGGACCAGAAAATGCAGGGAAAGTTAAGGACTTCAGAAAACACAACAAAAATTTTAATAATGGGTTAAATAACTAAGGAAAACTCAGCAGGATGAAGTACTGAAAGCTGATTGTACCTTCATGATATACAAAAGTAATTCATTAAGAATTTAATTGAAGGTCATCTAATGCCCATATCTTAATTACCCAGTATTTGTTTACTCACTGCTATTTCTACCTAACCTAATTTGAAGGTTGAAAATACTCTGAACGACACGGGCTCCTGTCATAAGGTTATTGTACTCTAAGCCTTCATAAAATTTTCAATAGCTATTTATTTTACGTCATGTATATTATTGTATCAACGACAATTGCTTTACAGTTCGAATTAGAAATCAATTTGGATTATTATCTAAACCTTAGTATCTTATTAAATGTTATTCAAAAATTATATGGTTATTGATATGAAGCAGCATATGCAACATTAATTCATATTTGTTATTTTTAGTTGGTATCGCCTGCGAGAAGGGCCTTCCCATGGAGTTAAAAAAGTGGATTCATCCAGTCAAAGAATAACGGAATTAAACGGAACTTTGCTAATTAGGAAAGCCACCATTCAGGATGGAGGAAAATATATTTGCATTGTGAACAACAGCAACGGACAGGAAAGGGCAGAGACTGAGCTCTTAATTAGAGGTAAGAATTTTGAAAACACATTTATCATTTGTAAACAACAAATTAAAAAATGTCAAACAATGAACTTTGATATCTTATTTTTAAATAATAAATATTTAGCGACTGGAAAAAGCGCCTTCTACATAACTTTATATAAATGTAGATTAGCACTTATCTAGCCTCGTATTTATTCTTCTCTGCTAAGGTATGAACCGTTTTGAGGACTGATATAAGGTCTACACATACAGAGGGTGTTCACACATTTTTGTAACTATTTTGAAACGATGTATATTATAATATAGTGTGCACCGTAAATGTTGCGACAAACTTCTAGGGGAGGTAGGGCACATTATAAGGATTAAGAATTGCATAGGAACCCATGCCCGGAAATGTGAGAGGTAAGCGGTAGCAGAGGGAGAAGATGCGAAAAGAAAGAAGAGTGAGTAAATTGAAACATTTCTTGGACATCAATACAAATGGTGTACGACAGCTTGACTGCTACAACAGATGCTCGAAGTTTTCCCCATCAGACGCCAAACATGCCTGACACCGACGTACCATTGACTGCGGGACATGTTCAAATACACCGGGAGTTTCTTTGATTGTAGCAACTGCGCAGGAGAATCTTGCCACGATATCCATTTCAGACACAACAGGATTGTGATACACGACACGTTCGATGCTTCTCACAAAAGGAAATCAAGATCCGATAAATCCGGTGAGGGTGGAGGCCAGGGAACGCGTCTACCACGCCACGAATGCCTCTCGTTATCTACGAACTCAGACCTTTGCCTCACTTTTTAAACAACCTTAAAACGCAGTTCCCATAGCACTGATCGGAAGCAGAGAATTATCGAAGGTGAAACTAGATCTGGTGGACAATTGTTCTTCGAAATCGCAAAATCTCATAAGGTTTTTCTCTTTTGTGAGTCAATCCTCTTGCCTGCCGAGCAAGAGGATTCCGAAAAGAAAACATAAGTAACAAGAAAATTTAGAGAGGTTTCCGTCTTGGTCTTGGTTTTACTTTCGAGCTCTGTCTGCTGACAACAAAAGACCATGGTTAGGGTCATCTTCTCGGAATTTCACCATTTTCACTCACTGGCAAAATTCTCAGCAAACTTAGATGTTCTAAGGTTCCATTCCAACCTCAGAAAGCCTCTCGCTAGCTGCGAACCGAGGACTTTGCTTCACTTTTTTAACAGTCCTAAAACGTCGTTATTGTAGTACTGATTGAAACCTGAGTATTGTCGAAAGCGAAACCAGGTCTAGGGGAAAATCATTATGAGATATCGCAAAATCTCAAGAGGAGTTTCTCTTTTGAGGTCCCTTGATGGTAAAAGGATTTCGAAAAGCTGTATTCGACTTCTAGAAGAGGCAAACAAATAGGACAAACATTTCCGCTCCTGAGTCACCTTCCGGATAGCAAAGGGAATCAGCCAGCCAAGAGTTCAGAGCCCCATCGTGTCGAAGGAAACTGGAAAAAAAGTGGTTTCTGGAAAAATTCTCACGTTTCTGAAATAACAGAAAACTTACAGTGAAATGTTACAACAGCCTAATGGTTTTCTTTTTGGCAATTTTTCTTATTTAGTTTACATTGAAATTTTATGCTAGTATGTTCACTTTATCAGATTAGTTACAGACCCTATCATTTTATCTTAGACAGTGAAACGAGGTAAATAAATTTGATTTAAATTGAGAAAATGCAAGCATTATGTAAATATTTAAATATTTCAGTTAAATATTATTAATTAATATTTGAGGATAATTAGCACTCTGAATTACAAAAGTCTATAAATCACAACTTAGTCACAGTAAAATTTCTATCATTTAAGGTTACATAAGCAAACAGGTTACACAGCTCATGATATACTGGTTGCTAGTTTAGGTTCTGGTTGATAATGTGCTTTTCCTCTAACAAGATTCTAGCATGTAATCGAAACCCAAACAGGAAATCTCTCATTTAAAAGAATTTTCAAATGATTTTTGTCTAGTTAAGCAAATTTCTTCTTATACATGATAAATTTTGAAAATATTAAACGAGCTTGAGAACTTGAAGTTAAATCGCAACTTCTATTGAGGAGAAAAGTTGCAAAACTAATCCTATTTACAGCATATCTTAAAAGAATGCTAATGTTAAACCGTTTTTGTTCTTTCTGTTTCATTTATGTTTATACCGAAGAAATTAACATGATACTTTTCTTTTAAAATGTGAAGAAAACGATGACTTTTTAAAATCACACAAATTTTATTTGCAGTGATTTTGAAACTAAGATATTTAGTGCGTTGAGGGAATTAAGTGTATTCAGGGAACGCAGTCAGATAGCCTAACGTTTAGAAAAATAATTTAGATCAATGGTTCTGAACCGTTTTTGTCCTACGCACCCCTTTCCTCATTGCTAGACCATACTTCCCTCTTTTCATTCCAAAATTCGAAAAATGCATATACATTTACTTAAATTTAGATTTATGTTTTTAATGTGGTATATAAATAAAGTAAGAAAAAGTATAAAAAGTGTTGATAAATACCTAAACAATGAATAAAAGAAGTTCCTTATATTCATAATTTCAAACTAAACACTAAATAGGTAAATTTCATGAAGGGGATTGGCCGCATTCCCCCACCTATAAATATGAAATTTCCCTCTAGGGAATATTGCCCCTCACTTGCGAGCCCCTGATCTAGGCGATTATTATATATGTATGTTCTACTTATATAAAGCTACACATACATCAGTTTATGAACACCTTGCACAAAAAAAGGGAAACAGTTCTATGTTTCCCGTTCTACTGAGACGGTTGACGAAATTTAAATTGCATTTTTCATGCCTCGAAAGCGCGACTTAGGATTTATATTAAAATTATATATAACATTATGTAAGCAGGTATTTTGACACAATATCAGACTTTTCTGAAACGATATACATATTTTTCCATATTCCGATTCTACGACTCAAATTATGCCAAAGTGCCAGGCTTTGCAAGAATCGCACGAGTAGATTTTAAAAAATTAGTTCTCAAAATTTTAGCTTCTCAGTCTTAATTGAATATGGTATATATTTACAAATATCTCTTTTTCTGTTAAACTTACTATATTCCTTCTTTCACAATACGAAATGTAAGCTGAATCCAAATATAATTCGCAGCTATTTTCTTACTTGTTTTTAAAATTTTTATTTTTTGGTGGTTTAGTGGTTACAACTGGTGTTAAGTCCATTTTTACTTAAGTTTTTTGTTTGTTCTTATAAAATTATTTTTCAAATTCCAACCAAATCCACAGAAGTCCCAACGCCTCTATGAAGCTTCTATACATTTTTACTTTTAATATGCACAATTTTACTAATCTCAGTTAATTTGTATATAATTTTATAAAGCCCCTTAAATTAATGCACGGTCCTTTATAGGCTAATTGATATAATGTTTTACTTTTAAGCTGCCCTCTTACATTTAACTCATTACATTAAGTTTTGTTTTAATGCATCATTAAAATTGATTGCTGAAATGAATGAAGAAATTGAAGCAAATATATATATATATATATATACTGTAAACAAAATGCCCACTGTAAACAAAATGATAAACGTTGATTTAAGTCTTAAGAAAGCGAAAAACGCAATGTGCACCGTCTTCTTCCAAAGCATATTGCTCAACGCAGGACACGCTGCAGAATTCTATATGAGAAACACTTATCCAAAGAAAATGGAAAACAATTGTCATAATAGATGAAGCATGGGTGTATTTAAATGATTGTAACAAAAAAAGAGCCATTTATTATCATAAAAGGGGAGAAAAAAATTTAAGTACATAGTTCAAAGAATCGAAAGAAAGTTTTTCTAAGGTATTCATGATTGTTGCTGATTTTTCTTATAATGGCAAGTTAAAAATAAAGAGAGTGCAAAAAATGTCAAGATTAACTCCTAATACTATCAGCAACTTATTTTATCGCCAATTTTTCTGAATGAAATACCATCGCTTTACCCTCAGTGCCATCAATCTGTGAGACTCCATCAGGACAAAGCTAGCAGTCACACATCAAAATCCACTGTACATTTCCTAAAAGAAATGGAACAAAAAACTGGTATAAAAGCCATACCCTTCACTAATATCCCTACTAAATCTCCCGATGTGTCCCCTATGGATTATTGTGCTTTCGGACTTTTAAAAACTGCGTTATCCAAACGTTGTCCCAAAACCTTAATAGGATTCTGAAAAGCTGTTCGGGAGGAATGGGATAGAATACCTCTTCTGACACTTCAAAAGGCATTATTATCCTGAAAAGTGCGGTGTCGAAAAATAGTTCAGAATAAGGGACGCCAAATAGAACATTTAAAACACCAGAATTTCATGTAATTTAGTTTTATGAATACAATATACATCGTCTAAAAAATGTGCGAACAGCCTCTGGATATATATATATATAGAGAGAGAGAGAGAGAGAGGTAATGTGTATTAAGACTTATAATGATACATTATTATATACTAAGTCGCAAGGATGAGAAATTCATTTAAACGCCGAAAAACTTCTTAAACTCACCTGTTATTCTCCGTAGCTGGGATGCAAATGTAGACATTTTTATATTAATGCAAGTGTAAATCATTATCCCAAATAAATCTTCGACATGATTTTAAGACATGCGCAATAGTTTCAAGTACAGGGTCTTTAAATGGGCCATCAGTATTTCTTGACATATTCCGGAAAACTGTGGTTTGTTTATATTCAGTAAGCTAAAGATTTCAGCTTTACACGCTAAAGATATTCTGCTATTAAATACAACGCTAAAACTTCTGGAAATTAATATATCACGCTGTACGTTACAGTTGTTTACCCTACGCAAGCAAGATAGTCTGCTGTGCCTCGTGAATATTTATCACAAAATGCAACAATAAAACTATCGAAAGCGAGCAGATTTAAGGTTTCGCTCGGGCATCTATTCTATGAATAATTCTTCTGAACCAAAATAAATTCTTTGCTGTCGCGCCTATACAAGATCTATCCATCACCATCTATTTTGCATTAACAGATCGGGGAAAAGGTTGTTATGAATTATGCAAAAGTTTTCGGTGAAACTTAAAAATCGATCACTAAGGTTTAAATCTCTAGCATGGCGAATGCCAATCACCTATCGCGAGATGTCTATGAAATCTCTAAAAAGGACATCTTTTTCGCATCGCGTGAGAAATGTTAATTTGAAAATGCCTCTAAAGAATTCATTAAGATTTATTTTTTGTAGCATGTATCTCTGAATGGACTTTAAATCCGTTTTCTTTTCTGAGTTATGCGAAGCGGGATTTGTAAGAAGTTTAAACTCTGCCTTTATCTTCTACAAAGTTAATCGTTTGTAAGCTTTAAAAGACTAATGACGGCTCACTCGAGACATGAAAAATGGTTTTACCCTTTCTTCCGTCTAGCATTATGGTTCAATAAATCAATTTTTAATGCAAGAATAACTGTGGTTAGCCAAAGCTTTGTATGCTAAGATGACAGTTAAGTTTGCTGCTTCACGCATTTTGAATCATTTTACACTAAGTTAAAAGCATTCAGATGAAATTTTTCTCATTTAGCCTTTTAATTTCTTGGAGTTATATAATAATTAGAGCGGAAATTTAAAATGACTCACTGCATTTTTTTGCTGCTTTTCAAATAAAATAACCTCATCGTATTTATAACATTAGAAAGTTTTCTCTGGCAAAAAAATTGAACTTCCAAGCAATCGATTTTGCAGCATAAAATATTTCGTGTGCAATTTTGTACTTATTTAATACGTCCTTAAGTGATGCTTTAAATTAGGAGTTATACGTTTAAGTCGCATTCTGAAATTACTTAGTTTTGAATAAATCATGTACACAATTATATATCTTTTAGATTTATCTTAAAATATGCAATATTTAGATTAGCAATTAAAAGATTTTGTTTTATTTGGGAAAATTACGTGTTCGCAATACAAGGAATTGTTCATTTATCACCTATAAGTAAAGATGATTTGAAAGCATTTCATTTCTCTTGAAGAATTATAGAAAGATTTCCTCATCATTCGTTCTGATAAACATTCTAATCTCATCATTCTAATAAACAGGTTATTAGGAATCATGTCTCTTAAAAATAAATATATATTAAAATAAAAATATTCCATAAATCGTTTAATCACATACTGCTTTAATTAAAAGGCGAGGTTTCGGTGTTCGGTTCTAAAAACGCGCAGAACATCTTCTTTCTCATTTTATGCCTAAAAAATGTTCGCTCTCTCCAACTTCTGCTCTTGTGATGTAATTAGAAGCACGTCTGACTATCAGTATGGAGTTCTGGAATTCGAAACCAGACCAGGGAGTATGCAGGTTTCTAGATTTTGCGCGCCTAAACGAATCTAATATCTTTACAAG
Organism: Stegodyphus mimosarum; assembly: GCA_000611955.2. NCBI lineage: Eukaryota > Metazoa > Arthropoda > Arachnida > Araneae > Eresidae > Stegodyphus > Stegodyphus mimosarum. The sequence continues at coordinate 120,436 of KK119819.1, forward strand.
TGGCACCTGAGCTATACTATGGTGGATAATAGTTATAGAGAATGCAATGAGTTTTCTCCCTTATTACTGTGTGTCTCCGAGGTGCAATTAGAAATACTTCCTGCTAGCGGTTGGGTGGACGGGAGTTAGAATATTTCTTCTTTTCCTAATTTTTGCCTGAAAAAGAACATACATACTCTCAAAATATTTCAATTGTAATCATCTTTCTTTTAGGAATATTTATATGATATTCAGTGTTTATCGTACAAAGATTATTTACCTTCAAGTTCAAATTTAATGCTAAAGAATTTAATGGGAAATTTTCTGCTAACTCTCTAAATCTAAATCAGAAAACATTTCGTAATTTAATATTAAAATTAATAAGCTCGTAACTGTATCAACTGCCGACCTAACAACCTTATGGCCAATCTGTGCACTGCTTCACGAATATAGTGATCCATATTATGATAAATTTACTAATCCCGAAAACATTCGTATAGGTAAGAGTGTTAAATAACTACAAATGCTGGTGACCCATAATTATGTTAAGCTAGCCGTGGCTGCAACTGACTAAAAAATAAATATTTACAAAAACATATCTTCACGTATATTCAGATAACATCTTCCTCCCAACTTAGGTGGAAGAAAAATATGCATTTTTTGCTCTCGAGTTGTCAGGACTGAGTGTTCGGTGTATATTCTTGGCAAACATCTTCGTGAAACTCCTTAAGTCCTGATCTTGAACAGGGAATTGAATGCAGCTATGTTCTGGTGGTAGATACTGTGATTAAGTTGGAGAATAACTGCACTTGAAAGGGATTTAAAATCCTCTTTTATTAAATCACTATTATTTACAAACCACTTCCCAACTCGGGAGGGATACAGAAAGTAAAAGACCACACTTGGGTCTAAAATGAACAATCAGCTAAATTTAAACTAAAGCTGAATAGAAATTAAATTAATCTTTGCTCACAGAGCTATACGCGAGGTTGGCCTCTAACTAAATGGTGCGTAGCAAGATTTACTAATACTAGCGCACTTGGATTTATTTCAATAAGCAATCACGTAACAAGCACTATCTATGGCTTAGCATTTAACTGCTAGCTGGTCAGGCGAACGTAGATTAGAATGACCGTGGTCTGAGACTAAAAGCTCTCTCACACTGAGATTTCTACCTATGGTTTAAATAGTCGTTGGCTCCACTTCAAATTAGCATAAGCTGAAAACGCGCGCTTCTTCTAACGGGAAGTTGAAAGTGAGAAGAGATAGAAAGATTCAAATTAAAATAAAACTTTGTTAGTTTAACTAAAACCTTACAGAGTGAGCGAATTAACTTTTCATTAAAGTTTAAAAGGCTATGTAACTGATGGTTATGGACCAAATTTAACGATTAAATTCACTTTTTGAAATAAAAAACTGGCTCTAGTGTAGAATTGGGTGCCCTTTCGATTGGCGAAAAATTTTGTTTAGTTTTGGCGATGAAACCCTATTTCTGGTTACAATGAGAGTTTTAACATGGTTTTAGCTTCTTGATTTATTTAATTGAAAATAAATCGATGTACACATGGACAAAGTCAAGACAATGTCCAGTGACTAGTTTGTGCAATTCTAAGGCATTATTATCCTGAAAAGTGCGGTGTCGAAAAATAGTTCAGAATAAGGGACGCCAAATAGAACATTTAAAACACCAGAATTTCATGTAATTTAGTTTTATGAATACAATATACATCGTCTAAAAAATGTGCGAACAGCCTCTGGATATATATATATATAGAGAGAGAGAGAGAGAGAGGTAATGTGTATTAAGACTTATAATGATACATTATTATATACTAAGTCGCAAGGATGAGAAATTCATTTAAACGCCGAAAAACTTCTTAAACTCACCTGTTATTCTCCGTAGCTGGGATGCAAATGTAGACATTTTTATATTAATGCAAGTGTAAATCATTATCCCAAATAAATCTTCGACATGATTTTAAGACATGCGCAATAGTTTCAAGTACAGGGTCTTTAAATGGGCCATCAGTATTTCTTGACATATTCCGGAAAACTGTGGTTTGTTTATATTCAGTAAGCTAAAGATTTCAGCTTTACACGCTAAAGATATTCTGCTATTAAATACAACGCTAAAACTTCTGGAAATTAATATATCACGCTGTACGTTACAGTTGTTTACCCTACGCAAGCAAGATAGTCTGCTGTGCCTCGTGAATATTTATCACAAAATGCAACAATAAAACTATCGAAAGCGAGCAGATTTAAGGTTTCGCTCGGGCATCTATTCTATGAATAATTCTTCTGAACCAAAATAAATTCTTTGCTGTCGCGCCTATACAAGATCTATCCATCACCATCTATTTTGCATTAACAGATCGGGGAAAAGGTTGTTATGAATTATGCAAAAGTTTTCGGTGAAACTTAAAAATCGATCACTAAGGTTTAAATCTCTAGCATGGCGAATGCCAATCACCTATCGCGAGATGTCTATGAAATCTCTAAAAAGGACATCTTTTTCGCATCGCGTGAGAAATGTTAATTTGAAAATGCCTCTAAAGAATTCATTAAGATTTATTTTTTGTAGCATGTATCTCTGAATGGACTTTAAATCCGTTTTCTTTTCTGAGTTATGCGAAGCGGGATTTGTAAGAAGTTTAAACTCTGCCTTTATCTTCTACAAAGTTAATCGTTTGTAAGCTTTAAAAGACTAATGACGGCTCACTCGAGACATGAAAAATGGTTTTACCCTTTCTTCCGTCTAGCATTATGGTTCAATAAATCAATTTTTAATGCAAGAATAACTGTGGTTAGCCAAAGCTTTGTATGCTAAGATGACAGTTAAGTTTGCTGCTTCACGCATTTTGAATCATTTTACACTAAGTTAAAAGCATTCAGATGAAATTTTTCTCATTTAGCCTTTTAATTTCTTGGAGTTATATAATAATTAGAGCGGAAATTTAAAATGACTCACTGCATTTTTTTGCTGCTTTTCAAATAAAATAACCTCATCGTATTTATAACATTAGAAAGTTTTCTCTGGCAAAAAAATTGAACTTCCAAGCAATCGATTTTGCAGCATAAAATATTTCGTGTGCAATTTTGTACTTATTTAATACGTCCTTAAGTGATGCTTTAAATTAGGAGTTATACGTTTAAGTCGCATTCTGAAATTACTTAGTTTTGAATAAATCATGTACACAATTATATATCTTTTAGATTTATCTTAAAATATGCAATATTTAGATTAGCAATTAAAAGATTTTGTTTTATTTGGGAAAATTACGTGTTCGCAATACAAGGAATTGTTCATTTATCACCTATAAGTAAAGATGATTTGAAAGCATTTCATTTCTCTTGAAGAATTATAGAAAGATTTCCTCATCATTCGTTCTGATAAACATTCTAATCTCATCATTCTAATAAACAGGTTATTAGGAATCATGTCTCTTAAAAATAAATATATATTAAAATAAAAATATTCCATAAATCGTTTAATCACATACTGCTTTAATTAAAAGGCGAGGTTTCGGTGTTCGGTTCTAAAAACGCGCAGAACATCTTCTTTCTCATTTTATGCCTAAAAAATGTTCGCTCTCTCCAACTTCTGCTCTTGTGATGTAATTAGAAGCACGTCTGACTATCAGTATGGAGTTCTGGAATTCGAAACCAGACCAGGGAGTATGCAGGTTTCTAGATTTTGCGCGCCTAAACGAATCTAATATCTTTACAAGTGGCACCTGAGCTATACTATGGTGGATAATAGTTATAGAGAATGCAATGAGTTTTCTCCCTTATTACTGTGTGTCTCCGAGGTGCAATTAGAAATACTTCCTGCTAGCGGTTGGGTGGACGGGAGTTAGAATATTTCTTCTTTTCCTAATTTTTGCCTGAAAAAGAACATACATACTCTCAAAATATTTCAATTGTAATCATCTTTCTTTTAGGAATATTTATATGATATTCAGTGTTTATCGTACAAAGATTATTTACCTTCAAGTTCAAATTTAATGCTAAAGAATTTAATGGGAAATTTTCTGCTAACTCTCTAAATCTAAATCAGAAAACATTTCGTAATTTAATATTAAAATTAATAAGCTCGTAACTGTATCAACTGCCGACCTAACAACCTTATGGCCAATCTGTGCACTGCTTCACGAATATAGTGATCCATATTATGATAAATTTACTAATCCCGAAAACATTCGTATAGGTAAGAGTGTTAAATAACTACAAATGCTGGTGACCCATAATTATGTTAAGCTAGCCGTGGCTGCAACTGACTAAAAAATAAATATTTACAAAAACATATCTTCACGTATATTCAGATAACATCTTCCTCCCAACTTAGGTGGAAGAAAAATATGCATTTTTTGCTCTCGAGTTGTCAGGACTGAGTGTTCGGTGTATATTCTTGGCAAACATCTTCGTGAAACTCCTTAAGTCCTGATCTTGAACAGGGAATTGAATGCAGCTATGTTCTGGTGGTAGATACTGTGATTAAGTTGGAGAATAACTGCACTTGAAAGGGATTTAAAATCCTCTTTTATTAAATCACTATTATTTACAAACCACTTCCCAACTCGGGAGGGATACAGAAAGTAAAAGACCACACTTGGGTCTAAAATGAACAGTCAGCTAAATCTAAACTAAAGCTGAATAGAAATTAAATTAATCTTTGCTCACAGAGCTATACGCGGAGTTGGCCTCTAACTAAATGGTGCGTAGCAAGATTTACTAATACTAGCGCACTTGGATTTATTTCAATAAGCAATCACGTAACAAGCACTATCTATGGCTTAGCATTTAACTGCTAGCTGGTCAGGCGAACGTAGATTAGAATGACCGTGGTCTGAGACTAAAAGCTCTCTCACACTGAGATTTCTACCTATGGTTTAAATAGTCGTTGGCTCCACTTCAAATTAGCATAAGCTGAAAACGCGCGCTTCTTCTAACGGGAAGTTGAAAGTGAGAAGAGATAGAAAGATTCAAATTAAAATAAAACTTTGTTAGTTTAACTAAAACCTTACAGAGTGAGCGAATTAACTTTTCATTAAAGTTTAAAAGGCTATGTAACTGATGGTTATGGACCAAATTTAACGATTAAATTCACTTTTTGAAATAAAAAACTGGCTCTAGTGTAGAATTGGGTGCCCTTTCGATTGGCGAAAAATTTTGTTTAGTTTTGGCGATGAAACCCTATTTCTGGTTACAATGAGAGTTTTAACATGGTTTTAGCTTCTTGATTTATTTAATTGAAAATAAATCGATGTACACATGGACAAAGTCAAGACAATGTCCAGTGACTAGTTTGTGCAATTCTCTGATATTTTTTAAGTGAAAATAGGTCAATGTGTACACGGAGTTTGTGAAATTCTTTGACTTTCTGTTTTGGTTTCGTGTAGCGGACATCTTGAAATTGTGTCTTATTGGCGCCGATCTTGGTGTCAAAACAGAATCGCCAAAAAACAAGGGGCACCCAATTGTAAACTTTTACCGAAAAACTTCTTGAAATTCTTGAACGAAAATATCGCATCATATTTACCAAACCACCCCAACAATAAAAAGCTGAAAAGAAATTGCGCAGTTGTTGCTTAAAAAAGACTACTTTTTTTATTTACAGTGTATCACAAAAATGATCGGGAACAGCAATATTTTAATTTTTTTAACTAATAGGAGAAAAGCTTTGCAGCAAACTAATAAAGAATATTTTCCTTTTGAATGCATATTTTCTTAGCTATCTCTTTGTACTGAATAAATTGGAAAAAACGAAACAGTAAATTTAAAAATTAGCTTTTTATGCTGAAATGGAAGAAGACGATACCACAAAATTAATTGAACATTTTCGTAATTTCGTAATGTAACAAATAAAAAATGTGTAACAAATAAAAAATGAAATTTTACAGAATTGGTTTAGATAAAGAAGTAGGCAAAACTCTAAAAAATTGTTTGCTTGTTTAATTCGAATTCTCTTTACAGAAAATATTAGTTAGTTTAATGTTTTCTTGCAATGGCTTCGTTACGTAAAGAAACATCATTAGAAACCCGTAGATTAATTATTGATTTGCAGCAAAATAAAGGGAAAACAATTAGAAAAACTGCCTATTTACTTAATTTAAGTGATTTTAATATTATTGATATTATTAAGCGTTATGTTACAGAATCGCATTAAAAAATAGGTGACCTAGAAGACCATCTACGTTATCCCACAGAATGAACCGCTATATTCTAAGGAATATTAAAAAGAATTCAAGATTGAGTGCTTCTAAATGTGTTGCGGAACTTCGTGAATTATATGGAATATGTGTAAATTCAGAAACTGTAATAAGAGTAATGCCATCTGCAGGATATCATGAGCGCGTAGCACGAAGAAAATTTTATGTCAGGGGAAAAAAACCGAAAACTTCGACTCGCTTTCGTAAAATCAATGAAACAAACGACACGCGACTGCTGGAAAAGTGTTGCTTATTGATGAAAACAAATTTAACATCCTTTTTTCCGTCCAGATGGATGAGTTTTGGTGTGGAGAAAACCCAAAGAGCAATCTTTTTGAGTATATTTTGCAGGAACTAGAATCGAAAATTTGAAAACATGTCAGGACTGAGTGTTCGGTGCATATTCTTGGCAAACATCTTCGTCGAAGTAACTAAGTCCTAAGTCCTGATCTTGAACAGGGAGCTGAATGCAGTTATGTTCTGTGGTAGAATACTGTGAGTAAGTGGTAGAAGAACTACTCTTCGGAGGGATTTAAAATCCTATTTTATTAAAGCACAATTATGTACAGCCACTTACTTCCCAACTCGGGAGGGATGCAGAAAATAATGACAGCCACTTGGGTCTAAAATGAACAATCAAATTAATTTAAAGCTAAATAGAAATTAAATAGTTGTTGCTCACAGAGCTATAACGCGTGGTTGGCCTCTAAACTAAATGGTGCGTAGTTTTACAGTGAGACCAAGCAGCTTCGACACGTTGCCAAAGTTCATATGGTGTGGTAGCTTGGGATATAAAGGCTTGAGTCAATAGTTCAGCAATCATGGACCACATGTTTTCTATCGGCGAAAGATCTGGAGAGCGAGCCGGCCAGGGAAGAAATTCAATCTGACGATTGACGAAGAACCCTTGGACAACGTGTACCACGTGTGGTCGCGCATTATACTGTTGAAGTATACTGGCAATGCGTACTAGAGGAGTGCGAGAGTGATATCCAATACCGCCCCATACCATAATACCCGGTGCAGGACCAGTGTGGCAGCGCAGAACGCAGCTGTTCATCCTCTCTCCAGACTCGAATGCGACCATCGTGGTGTTGCGAAAAGAAGCGTGACTCGTCAGTAAAGACAATTTTCATTCCATTCTGCCATACACATTCTTCTTTCATCGCACCATTGGCGGCGGAGACGTCTGTGGTTCTGCTTCAAGGGTAGATGAAGTGATGGACGTCTTGTGGAACAGACCATTCTGCTGTAAACAGCGTCGAATGCTATGCGAAGACGTTGGACGATGCATTACCGACTGAATGTGCTCTGCTATGGATCGTGGTGGGACTAAGCGATCCGTCACTGCCATGCCCACAATGTTCCTGTGATCACGTGAAGTGGTGCACTGAGGTGGATGTGTCCAACTGCCTCCTGCCTGTCCCTCCTGCATCCAACGGTCACATATCCGCATTACAGTTGTTTGATTTCGTCCAACACGACTACCGATTTCCCTGAAAGATAATCCACACTCTTGGTAGGCCACTATCCTTCCTCTGTCGAACTCGGATACTGGATCAAACGATGATCGCTGTTTACTTTGAGGCATAATTGATCGTTTTTTTTTTGAAAAAAAAACCACAAGAAAAACACAATTACCGAACTTGAAATCGTCGAAAACTTCAAACCTTAAATAGCGCTTTGAAGTGGCGCCACAGGCGCGCGTGCGTCTGCGATAATGCACATGCGTGATGTGCGTCTGCGCTGAAATTGTAATCATTTGCATATCTCACCTCCGCTAATGCATGTTGCAAATTTCACGTTATTTGCATGCATCCTTCAGGAAGTTGCATTTACGGTGGCCAGCAGTGTAATTTCAAATTTTCATACAAAGATTTTTTACATTTAACATTATTCAGTTCTGCAAAATGTACTCATTTTTGATAACTTAATCCAATAACACATGGTACTATATATTTCACTTTTCGTTGCAGGACCAGTCCTTCTATTTCGGGACTTTAACGTTTTTTCCGTTTTCATATCCAAAATGGAAATTATTTTGGTCGTGTATTTAAGCTGAGTATTTGGGATTTTAGGAGGAAGAGAGTAGTGGGCGTATTTTTGTCATCTGTAGTCAGTTGTAACTATCACAGCTTTGTGTTCTCTCGCTGCCAATATTTTCAAACTGGCTCACCGGTAATTTATTAAGCCAGCTTATATCTTGCTGTTTCTACTGTGCAGTCTTAGGCAACTAATCAATGTTTTAAATTTACTTGATTGCTCTTATGTATTTGTGTCACCACTAGCTATGGTTATTTTTAGCCCAAATTCGTGCCCTCATGCTTAAAATTCATTTTAAATGAAAAGATTGTTTTAAAACCTTCATAAGACTTTTGTTGTACTGTCTCAGATGTAGCGGTAACTCGCAACGTTTTTGTTAGGGTTATATTGTTAAAGTTCCACTCTAGAGCAAGTTCAAACTTATAAGCTATTTATGAATCTAAATATACATGACACCACTCTTAAAAGTTTACTCGAGTCACTGACGTTATGTGTCTTTAACATAAATTATAAAGGCTGAATTCTTCTGGTAGCTTGAGTGACAAATGTTTTAATTGTATACACTGTGTCACAATGTTCTTTCGTTTTAGGGCAATTTATTTCATCTTCATGTAGACATGGAGGCCATTTTATATTATACACTACAGGCTTACTCGCTGTAACACCGCGCATAATTTTGTCGGCAAAACCGTCTACTACAGAACACCATATATTCGCTAATGTTTTATCTTGAATTTTCGACACAAAAATTTTAACGAAAGTTTTCTATTGCCGTAGTGAATTTCTTATTCAATGAAGAATAAGAGAATCGGTCTACAATTACATTTTGCTCGAAGAAAATGCACAAGCATGTAATTATATATAGTTTAATGTTATGTTAAATAGATTTACCCCTGTAACCTTACTTTTCCGGCAAAGCTTATCTTCATCAGTTTTTCATGTTATATTACACCAAACAAATACGATAATTTCAATAAACTTTTGTAAAAACTAAAATTTGTACAAAATTAGCAACAATATTAACTAGAGTTCTAAGTTTGTTTGTAAATTTTCATTTTCATAGGATATTGTACAAAATGTCAGTTATTCTGCACTTTTTTCAAAACTGGGGCAATAGAGTGAGGTAACTTGAAAAAATGCTTATAAACCTTATTTCATGCGCAATGGCGTAAGACCATAATTATAAACAAGCCTACTAAAAAGTGCTTGATTTATTAAAGCGAGGAATATACGTTCATTCTTGCGCGGAAGCTGTGTCGAATAGCTCGTATTAACTTCTAGTATATTACTGCATACTAGCTTGAGAAATTTCGCTCATCTATATATATATAAAGTAAAAAATCTGTTTGTTTGCACTCTAATAACTCAGTCAATACTATAGCTATCGTCGCCAAACTTTCTACAATTCTTTTCGGGGTCTTGAAAAAAGTGGACGTCCATTTATTTTTCCAAAACCGAAACAGCTAAAATCACAGATATTAATTAAAAACTCGGAAAAACAATAATTTTTTCCTTCATTTTTCTGAGGGGCAACAGTCTCGCAAGCGGGAGAGGAAAATCTGCTTTTATTCGAAAGTTATTGCCACTGCTCGCTTTCAAATCGTAGATTTTGTTAATAAAAAATTCCTAAGTTTTACGATGAAATAAAAATAGCATTGTCAAACATTAAATACATTATTCCCAACTCCAAAAACCGTGATAAGCCATTTCGACTATTTCCATCTTCGTGCGGCTTTCATCAGCCAGAATATTAGTTAAAAACTCTGAAAGCGTTAAGTTTTGCACTCATTTTTCCGAGTGGCAACAGTCTGGCGCGTTGGATACAAAAGTGTTTATTTCGAAAACTATTGCTACTGCTCGCTTTTCATATCGTAAAGTTTGTTAATAAAAGATTTCTAAGTTTTACAAAATCTATCTATATATATATATGTTACTGTGAAAGATCGAAATTGGAGAATGTCCACTTTCACCGGAGAATGTCAACATTCACCAAATACGTCTGTGAAAGATCGAATATAACATTGCATTCTTGTACATTCGGACCCTCACCGGTGTATGTCGACAATCACAGATATGCTCTGGTGTAGGTCGAAAAGAGAGGCGACTGGCTGTTTCAGATAAATGCAGTTGTAAAAGCAAGGGCCTCTTGTGCAATTCAGTCTCATAATAGTTTAAGTTGTGTTGCAAATAATCAGATTTGAATCACATAATTTAGTAAGTTTTTTATTACTATTATTTTATGTTCTCATTTACTACGTACTGTATAATTAAGTAAGTTTTTTAACTTCTATTATTTTCCTTTCTCATTTTGAATGTATTGTGTGTTTTAAGTATTCGAGTGTTTTTTCGCGACTGAATTACGGAGAAGAAAATATAATATTCTCATATATTCAACATTCACCATTACTACATGGTGAATGTCGACATTCACTGGTGTACATCACAAATAAGAGTATTTGGGAAATATTTCGGACATCCACCAAGCGACTATGTGAATATTGAGATTCATCGGTGAAAGTCGACATTCTCCAGATTTCGGTGTTTCACCGTAACATCTATATATAAGAAAAATGTTTGTCTTTTGTTGGCGTTATTGATGTCTAATCTATTATAATAAATGTTTTTGTCACATTCAATGAATGTAGGTGAAATATTGGATGGAACGTGAGTTTTTACGATCATTTGATTAGAAAGGCGAAAATCATTAAAAACGGCGTGCCATTATTGCTGATATAATGAGAGAGAATTGGTTCATTTTCCTATCGAAATTCTTTATGTGGGTTCCATATCGCATCAGACTGAAAAATCTATGACTATGAATCTTACTTTTTGCATCGTTATTAGAGAAGGATTACAGTGGTGTCGTTCTCTATGTTGTTAGATACATTACTCCCAATCTAACTTAACTAGCGTCCGGTTTTCAGCTAGTATTATAATAAAAATAAACGGTATACGCACTTGCACCCCTTACGAATTTAGCCCTAGTCTATCTTATGAATAAATGAAATGCAGACTTGAATTACTAGCCTTCTTCATGCTTATATATTATTTCTAGCTCCTGAAGTATTTAATCACGTTACATATGGGGAAAACTACGAAAACACCCATGCAGCTAGGCTGTTCGCGGGATTCATACCTCGGACCAACCTGCCAATGTCCATCGAATTTACCGCTCGGCCGCTGGTGGGTCCTATAGTCCAATATAAAAAATAACTGTATTTTCTGGTCACACTGAAAGTTCAATATGGTGTTTTAAGTAAATGTTCAAAATGGTAGCCCTCACATGGATAAATTTCTGACTACAAGTCACGACTGATTCTGTTCGGGCCAGGTCCGGTCGTGAAAAGCTACCATTTTGAACATTTGCTTTGAACATCATTTGAAGCATTCAGTTTGACTAGAACGTGTACTTACTTTTCAGATCGTACTCTATCCTTACCTTTCCAGGAAATTTAACCTTGTACGCTTTAAAATAAACTTTCTATGACAATATGAAGTGTGTATACATTTTTCTGACGCACCCTGTAGAACTGCTGTCTAATACAACAGGAATTCGGTAGATATTACTTAGATATTAGATATTATACTTTTTTATCAGTTTTAAAGCAATTAAAAAAAACTCTGAATGGAATTCCATTCATTAGAAATGTCTTTAAACATAAATTTTAAATTTTTACAACTAAAACTGAATACCTTAAAATTAGGTTCATCGTTTCTAGAATAAGCAAAGGTCAATAGATCTTTTGAGAGATATTAAAAATTTAGTGGCTCAAATATTTTGTTTACAATATATCATATGTTTCCTTCGAAAAAAGGGTAGCTCCTTAATAATATTTGAGAGTATGGTTTGAAACTAAACGCAGAATTATTGTGACTCAAAGCTTATTTGTAACATTAATTGCCCATTTCCATTAAATTCCAACATAGTTTATTCGTTTAATTTGTTAAATCAAAAATGGATTCTGACAGGCCTTCCAATGGGATATTTGGAAAATAGTTCATGAAATAAATAGGTCAAGGTCTTAACAGCACTGTCAGAAATGTCATGGCAAATAAAGAATGATGATGAATATTGCAGTTTAAATTCCTTTATTGCACGGTCATTCATTTTGTCCTTTCAGTATATTTCAGCAATCCTGAAAGTTTTCATAAGCATTGATAACAATGTAATACATATTATTGTATTTCCTATGAAACGTTAGAGTTGTTTTTGTTTTTGTTTTTAAGCTGTGTATATTCTAAGTTCTTGAAGGTGGTACTTGGAAAATAATTTCTACAATAAATCCAATTAATGTTTTTTATAATAGGAAACTTACGGCTCCACAACCGTATCAATTAGCATTTTATGGAAAATAGGGCTAATATAATTTTTAGTTTTAGCTATTTTTATCTTACAAGTCTACTGCAATTTAAATAGGAAATTTATATTACTTACAAATGTAAAAAGACATAACAATAGTTAATAATTATTATTAATATCGCGAAACCATATTATAAAATTAATTTTATAATCAAGAAAGAGATAAATTTCACAAAATTAATATCGCTGTATAGTTGTAAACTTACAAACAGGAAAGCGCATAATAATGTTGCGAAAAATTCGGCGGTTGCGCCTGTATGTAAGCTTTCCGGCATAGCACTAGGGTTGCCATAAAAACGTGTATGGTAAGGTTGCCAGATTGGCGACTTTATCGCCCATTTGGCGACCAAATCGGAGATATCCCATGGTCCAATCAGGAAGCTTCTAGAATAACTTCCTGTCGAGATATTTCTCGAAACCTGTGGAACCTAAGGAAAAGCTATATAAACCCTTGCGTTTCTGAGAGCCGGCGTTGTGAGAATTGTGAGAATAGCTGCTTACTGTGAGTGCTAAGCTACGCCAGAGTTTTGTGAACGGAAAGCGATCGAGATAGGGCTTTGCCGTGAAGCTACCTTTACAGTATAGCTTGACAGTGTATAGGTGATTGTTCCACAGTGTTTATTATAAGTTTAGTGTTGCCGTGAAGCTACCTTTACAATTGCAGCCTGAAGCTGTGTTGCTGATTGTTTCAGCGTATTTATTGTAGATTTTCGACGCTTTTAAAGGTAATTTTGACATTGTGCTGTAAATAGTGATTCTTGTAAATAAATTGTGCTTTTTATTGTTCTGCATCGTGTTTTCATCGGATACTCTAAAATCAACGAACCCGTATAACGCAACAATAATGTAATATATTCCAAAACCCTTTGAATCAAAACTGAAATAAGAGTAAATTAATAAAGCAAAAAATCGTATAATCTTCTAGTATATTTTTAAATCTTCGCGCATCTGTCTCTTTGTTTGTTGCATCATCTACTCCGGAACGGCGGAGGAGTTGAGTTTCGAAAAAGGTACCTCCCAGATTCCAAAATCCGTGGGAAGCCATTTAGACCATTTTCATCTGCGTGGGATTTTAATTAGCCGAAATAGTAATTAAAAACTCTGAAAACGCTAATTTCCGCACTCATATTACCGAGTGGCAAAAGTCTGGCACGCTGGAGACAAAAATCTGCTTTATTTCGAAATGTGTGGCCATTGCCCGCTTGCAGATCGTAGAGCTTGTTAATGAAGTTTTACAAAATATAAGATAAAAATAGCATTGTCAAGCGTTAAATATATTATTATTGCATAAGTTTATGTTGTGACATTGAAGAAAGCACGCGATTTAATGTGACGTCAATGTATGTGGAAAATGTTTCGTTAATGTCAGCATTTTAAATAAATAGCTGCTGTTCACAACATTTTTGTTTCACATCAAGAAAATTGACATGGTACGTTATTACAACGTTAATTCTTTTATTGATATAAAGATGCTATTATATTACATTAAATTTAAATCATGCCATCATACGTATACGCATTAAACTTAAGTGTCCAAAGATTTTGTTTCCTGTCTTGACAGTAAAAAAAAATTATTTACGAATTGGCTGTTGTTTGTAAATAATGAACTATTTCTTTCATACAAAAATGTTTCTAAGCTCTTTATTTTCAAGCGTACTCATAAATTTTGCTTTGGTTGCAATTAGCATCATTAAATTAATTGTTCATTTTATTTTCAGTTGTTCAATAAACAGAACTTATAAATATTGCTTTGGCCGTAGCCCGCTAGTATTAAAAAAAAAATTAATTCTTTGGTTTTGGTCAAGGAAAAACCGATAGAATTTCCAACGGATCTACGTGTCTGATTATATTTAGATAAAAAAAAAAACTTATATAAATAAAACTAAATAAAAATATATTTAAAGTAATGATAGCTAATTAAATAAGAACACGAAACAAATTAATACAAAATAAAAAAAAATAAGAAAATAAAAATATCTTAAAAAGATAATATTTGATGTTATCGGGATTTTTCCATCAAGGTTTAACTTGTTCTGACATGACTTAAATTATCTTACATAAAATACAAAATGGCTGAAAGTCAAAACTACTTTTTGAGTAAGTGGAAAATTAATTATTTTAAGATCTAGAAATTTGTTGAAAAATTAGTAACTTGAAAAAGCAAAATGGCATGTTATGCAAGTCTGCCTGAAAAAGACAAATTTAAAAGTCAGACTCGAAATCACAGAAACTCTGTATATGTAGGGCAAAACCGTCTATACTTTGTATATGTGAAATATAGCATTTGGTGTATGAATGTGAATGTTTGAGTTAAGAACGTAACGTAAAAAATTACGCAACGTAAAATTTAGAACGTAACGTAAAATTTAGCAAACGTGAATAATATTAAATTTGAAATAACAAACGTCATTGTGCTTAATGAATATTTTCAAAATTTAGTGAAACTGCCAAATTTTTCTGCATCAAAAGTCTTACTGTAAGTGCCATTATTTTCATTTTCCTTTCACCGGGTTTCATTTCTTAAAAAAACTCTTACCAAAATTATCCCCTTCCCAGAGGTAGACTCAGAGAGCTCTGTGATTTTACTGGCTAGGATCTGAACGTAGACAGTCTCGGCCACTGGGGTATAAAAGTATTGAGCCTGGCGGTTCCCGATGAAGGTCCGTGGGAAAGGGTCTGTTCCAAACTTTCACGGGTCTGGAGGCGAAAATTCCCGTTAACTAGGGTATCAGAAGCGGAATAGCACCTGGGCCATTCCATGCTGTTCTCCGTGTAAAAACTGGAGGGAAAGGTTGCCAACGTAGTACTGGTAGGTAGCACCGTTGACGACCAGTCAAAGATCCAGGCATTTAGCCTCGCAAAAAGATATGCATTTCCCTGCTATATGCATAAGATATTTTCTCCCTCCTTCCAGCATGCCTTCGTGGTGTAACTACAACTTCTTGGTACCTAACTTCGTGGTACTCGACGCGTATTCGAGAGGTCCAGAAGGCCCGGCGAGAGATCCCGGCTTTGAATATTTTTCATGTCTCCTGTTTCAAAGGAACCTCATAACTCTATAACATTACAAGCAAAATTATATAAACAGACGATTCTTCAGAAGTCTTCCGAAAACAATGAAGTCGGGTCGTTTTACAGTTTAACGGAAGAAATAAGCCTTGATGAACTGGCAACAAAAAAAAATTAGATCTGAACGTCTAATTATAGAGCAATGATAATCTTTACCTTTTTCATTGTTAAATAGTTCTACAGTTAACAAGAAGATAATTTTCCTCTCTAAAGAGAGCATTAGATTCAGTTCTCCATTTCGAGTCAGAAATGCCGCACATTCTATTTCAAGACAGATTTTGCCCCCTCCAAAAAAAAATATTTTATTTCGAAAGCATTTACTTTAGTGTAAAAATTAAACACGCCATTAGATTTAAAGGAAATTTGAGCACAAATATCTGTTTCCTGGTACAGGCTAAGAAAAGAAAATACTAAGCAAATTTACAACAAAACACAAATTACAGAAGTAATGATGCTAAGAAAATTTTGTTTCTTTGAGAAAACTTGAAGAAAAATGTGTCAGTAACATCTGAGCTTGATCTCTAAAAATAGTGAAAAAATGAGCGTTAGTTGTAATAAATTATCTATTAAAATGGTGTAAAAATACATAAATTTGTAGTTTTCCATTTTAATTACAATTTAGTAAATATAAAGTATTTAAATGACAAAAATAACGTCATTAAAAAGCATAATAACCCTAAAAAAATGGAACATTTTTCGTGGCCTGTAGTATAAGGTATTTCTCTCGCCTTCTTAGCATACCTTCGTGGTGTAATGGTCAAACGTCAAACTTACTTAAGTCATTAAAAAACTTGCTTAATTATACAGTACGTAGTAAATGAGAAAATAAAATAATAGTAATAAAAAACTTACTAAATTATGTGATTTAAATCTGATTAATTGCAATAACTTAAACTATTATGAGACTTTGAATTTTTTACAACTGCATTTATGAGAAACAGCCTTTCCGACCTACACCAGAGCATATCTGTGATTGTCGACATACACCGGTGAGGGTCCGAATGTACAAGAATGCAATGTTATATTCGATCTTTCACCGACGTATTTGGTGAATGTTGACATTCTCCGGTGAAAGTCGACATTCTCCAATTTCGGTCTTTCACAGTAACATGTATGTATGCATGTATGTCATTCACATATGTTATTATGCATTATTATTGTTATTAAATATTATTACATTTAGAATGTATGTTATTCGCATTTTTTCGCACTGCATGAAAGCAACTATACCTAGAGCCACTAAAGTTTGAATACACATGGTCGTTCACCCAAGCATGTACACTTTAAAGTTCGAATTTTAAATTTCGAGTTCATTATTTTATTTTATTTCAAATTTTGTAAGAATTAATTTAATTCTTCATTAGCAGACTTTGCGATTTAAAAGAAATGTGTTGTTAAAAAGAAATAAAATATTTTTATCTTTCATCCTTGCCATTCGGCAAAATACAAGATATTTAGCTTTCAAGTTTAATTAACT
Source organism: Stegodyphus mimosarum (assembly GCA_000611955.2). Lineage (NCBI taxonomy): Eukaryota > Metazoa > Arthropoda > Arachnida > Araneae > Eresidae > Stegodyphus > Stegodyphus mimosarum. Next base: position 137,576 of record KK119819.1, read on the forward strand.
AACAGGTCTTTAAAAGAAATGTGTTGCCACAGCCGAAAAAACGTATTTTCGCCGCTCTCCAAGTTATTGCCATTCGAGAAATTAGAAAATTAAAGTTTTAAAGTAATCTGTCGGCTACTGACAGAGGCTTTTTTTTATTTATAGCCTTTTGCACTTTTTAAAAAAAAAGTTCTTCGAGTATTAAATTGTTATACGAAACTTCGATTGCCATTGCTTTGTTTAGTTGAACAAGTGCTTATGATTTGTACTAACATCGTTCAGTATGCATTAATTCGTCAATAAAAACAAATGAAAAAAAATTGATCTAATATTAATACTGCAAATATGAATTGAAAAAAAAAACTAAAAGCTTTCAGATTTTATGTTACTCCCAAAGGGCCTTTTTTTTCATTTACGCACCCATACACGTTTCCAGATCATTTAGACTAATGTCATTTTTTGCTAATAATATTTAAAAGCAGCATATGTTTTGAATTACCGATAGACAGTTTCGAGCACTGTCGCCATTGATCGTTTTGAAATCGTTGAGATTTTTGATCAAAAATTCGTTAAAGTTTTACTAAACATGAAACAGGCAATGAAAAAAATTCCAGTTTCCAAATTGGCGTTTTCAGTTACCCATATTAGTGTGGAGTATTATGCTATTCAAAATTTAATGGCTTTAGTTTAAGTTGTTTTTACATAATGCGAGAAATATTCACACGTTCATGCAAATATAATATTTGGTGGCAATAATTTGAAAAATGAAATTAAAATTTATAGTTAACCGACGCAAAATGCCGTTTTGAGAATAACAGCCCTTTTTGGCTAACACCCCTTTGGGCTAAAAAACGAACAGCACAAGAAAATTAATACAAATATAGTTGTGGAAATCTGAAGGAAACAAAATGATTCACATTTCAAAGTTCGTATTTAATTTATAGAGAATTTTAGAATTTTTCGAAGCACGGTAACTGAAGAAATCCCCAGTGCCCCTACCGGGACTTGAATTTCGAATTTCCAGACTACGCGTCGGGTGTGCTTCCGGTTGTACCACGAAAGCAAGCAGAAAGGAGGGAGAATACTTCTTATAAATTTTTCAACAATAACATGCTTTTGTGCACTGAAAAATAAAAACCTGTAAAACACTTTTCTTCGTTGCAAGGCCTATAAATGTTGTTGTTATGACTTATCTCGCTTGTTTGACAGTAATATCATAACAAGCTCACGAAATTCATTGTAGCAAGGAGAGCAAGATTGCGCCTATGGTTGGCAAGAGCCTTGAGCATCATATAGGTAACAGTACGACTTCGCTCACTTCCGCCCGATTTTGGATGGAGAATACCGAGGGGACGTGTTCGAGCATGGAGGTAGGAAGAAAGAGGGAGAGGCCCTAACCATTTTTCCATACCCTACTTTGAAGCACTGGCGATCCCTTCGTGGTGACCAAAACATTGGGTGATTTACCATTAAGACCAAAGGGATTTGACATGATCGGATGTAAATATTTTGTAATTACGTCGTAAATATACATATAAATTTATATATTTTCTTTTTTTACAATAATTCAGAGCCCTAAGTATATGAAAAAAATACATTTTTAAATAACATTTTCTTCTGAACGGAATTAAATGCTATACTTTTCGCAGGACACTTTGCTTTCAACGGTTTAATTTGAATGAAATATTTACACAAGTTTTCATTAATTACAAAAAACTGTAAGATTATTCGATTTTATTCGGTTAAGGATTACAAAAATTAAGGTCGAAGATTATTGCATTATTAATATTAAAATTATGCATTATTTCTTTTCTATTTATAGAGCTTCTTCCTAAATTATTTTCACAAACACTACATGAATTTTTAGCTTCAGAGGCATCTTTTAAATGGAAAAATCTGAGTCAATTTATAATTAATGCTCTATTCGGTCCATTTCAAATTAACGCATCTTTTATTTTATTAGTGAATTACGTTAAATAGTACTTAACTTTCTCTGAATATTTCTGAAAGGGAATAAAAAAGGGATTTTTAAAAAATATTATTTAAAACTTGTAACTCAGTTATTATAAAATTTAAGGGAATAATTCTTTTAATTATATTTGTCAGAATTTTTTACCCTTAATTTCAACATGCATATCCCCAAACTCTTCTTTATTACTTCCTAAGTACGCATCTCATAGAATTTTCTTTATAATATCTTTTAACAGATTGCTTTCCAGTACGAACAATTCTTGCTTAAATAGTTTTATAACGTATCTGTCAACAGGATTTCAATTTGTTTTTACTGTTCAATGTTAAGGTTGTTATACATTTAGGTAATATTTATAATCATTATAAATTCAGATACGTTTAATAATTATATTTCTTCACAGTAACTTTCGCAGGAGTTTATGAATGAACAAATCTTTCATTTCAAATATATTTATAAATAATTTAGTAAATATTTACATATTTTGTTACGCAGATACATATTTTTCGCAAGCATATGCTTAAATACCTATACATATTTCATATTTTTCCCATTCGGCATGTGCAAATCTTTTAATTTCTGTGCATTCACAATCCTTTTCGAGTATAGTAATTTGCAGTAATTTAGCATGTACCCGAAAGTTTTACATAAGACATATGTATAAATATAATTTGAATGAAAATTACATGCATTATTTTTAATACCCACTCAAAGGTAAGTTTTCCTTCAAAATTCCTCCACAATGGCGTCTCTCCCTTTAGGCAGATAGCCCTTGCGTGCCTTGCTCTATTTAATAAAAACTTAACCTATGTGCCTAATTACAAATATTTTAACATGCATAATTTTATATTTACATGTACCCATCAAGTTTCAAACTGTTGACTTAAAACACGTTTTAGGATACATTCATTATCAAATTCAAATATTCCGGGAAATATATTTTGGCAGAGCGCTCAATGCCTTTGCTGTGACTAGTTCTCAATTTGTAGAGACATTAGGTTATTTAGTAGTAGGAGACATGAAAAATATACAATTCCTTCGCCGGGAATCGAACCACGGACGTCTGAAATACCGGCTCAGTGTGCTGACCATTACACCACGAAGGCACGCTAAGAATGGGGGAGATATACCTTATATACACCCCTTTTTAAAGGGCGACTAGGGTTTTAGGGGACCTAGTCGCCAAATCCTGGGTGTGGAGAGTCATCATCCACAACCCTTTTAGTTCGGGCGTCAGTGTAGAGTCGTTAGGATTTTTGGAAGCAAGCGAGATGAAAGATATGCAATGCCTTCGCCGGCGATCGAACCACGGACGTCTGAAATACCGGCTCAGTGTGCTGACCATTACACCACGAAGGCACGCTAAGAATGTAGAGATATACCTTATATACTCCCCTTTTTAAAGGGCGACTAGGGTTTTAGGGGACCTAGTCGCCAAATCCTGGGTGTGGAGAGTCATCATCCACAACCCTTTTAGTTCGGGCGCCACTTGTAGAGACATTAGGTATTTTTTTGGAACAGGAAAGGTAAAAAATAAGCAACGCCTTCGCCGGGAATCGAACCATGGACCTCTCGGTTACGCGTCGAGCATGCAGACCACTGCACCACGAAGGCATGCGAAGAAGGCGGGAGAAATACCTTCTAAATTTTTCAGAGAAATCTTTAATCCAGGAGAGAGTTAATTGAGAATCGAAAATTTCGCCACTTTTTAACTACAATACAGAGAGCAAATATTGTAATATGCTCCACTTAGCCATTCCTTGTCTTTGAATGAAACCTGTGTACGTTAAGAAGCGTGCATGAACCTCGAATTTCAGAGGAAAAAAGACTTGCGTTGGAAAAATTTAACAATCTGGAATCAGTAATATGACCATTCATGATGGGTCCTCCTTTGGCAGAAAACACAAATATTTTCACCTCCGTCGATGATATGGCACGTTCACATGGTCACATCATCTTGGCCGGACATGGTACTTCCGCCGAATTCGCGAATGTATCCATCTTCTGTTTCACACATTTGTGTAAAACTGCATGTAATTTTACACAAATGTGTGCTTACAAATCAAGAAAAAGTTAACTTATTTGCATATATGCGTGTATATTTATTAATTTTGATGAGGATTGCAGCATTTAGTGGCAATTTTATTTTTTAATTAACCCAAATAAGTAAAAAGTGTAAACCCAAAGTTATTCTTTTTCACTTATATAAAAATAAATTGATGAGTTTAAAACGAACATCTAAAAAGCCTCTCCTCTAAAAATGTTTAAAAAGTACATGTTACAATAATATGTGAACGACAAAAGAATTTATTTTATTTATAACATTTTGACATTCAGAATATAAAATAAAAGTAGCGAATACTCTATCCAGGGTATCGAAAGACGTATGCAATTTTAAAGGTACCCTAAGGTATTTTTCATTCTTTAAGCATAACATTTTTGCTAAAAGCTATATTTTTGTACAGTTTAGAATTTTATAAAGCAAATTCAAAATCAAAATCGCTATTCTTAGTTATCGAAAAATAATCAAGATAATATAATACAGTTATATTACCATCAATAATAAAGGATGTGATTTTTGCGTAAATGTCACTAAATGATACAAATTGCAATTATCCATCACACAATGAATGTTTCTTTTATGTGTAAGTGTCCCGTTTTTCGAATTGTATGGAACTGTCGTGTGTCGAAATACTATCAAAGTTCTCTCAAGGGAGCTTCTGAATGTAAACAAAAAACACCCCATCTAGAAATAGAAGCCTCGGAGTAGTGCTTCACTTGTAGTGCAGGTTTGTACCCTCCTTCGTTTCTTACCTCCATAGGTACGAGGGCTTTCCACTCCTCT
>KK119819.1:142387-168383 GCA_000611955.2 Stegodyphus mimosarum
CTCCTCCTTCCCTACCAACAACCTCTTGAAATAATTTTCGTCTCGCCATGTATTTAGAATACCCCATGCAGGAAAGACACTATACATTTACAAACATCCATACCTCTCCGGGATTCGAACCCGGGAGCTTGGGTATTGCAGTAGGCTTTCCTAAACACTACACCATCTGGGCGTTAGGCCTATAAATTATTTGTCAATACAACAATACGGATTTTTTCTTATTAGTACTTCTTAGAATTAAATAGTCTTATAAATATTTCGTTAATAAACGTAGACATTAAATGCGAATGGAATTCTTTGAACCCGATATCCAGATAATTCCCATATTTGAGATTATGTACTGTAAATTTAAGCTGTCTTGGTTAGTTACCAGTCATTGTGCCAGATGTAAAGTAATGGTATTATATTTCCCATATTAGTTCAATTTGTGAATTACCATAATCACAAACTAATTTTATGCCAGTATTCGGGTTTCATAAAATACTAGCTATTATTCCTCTCCTTAGGACATGTTACAAAGGTAAACAGAGCGAAATAATCTCATCATTAGTTTACCTGTGATTGCAACATTTCCGCTGTTTACATTTTACAGCTAAGGATTATTTTCTGAAATTACTATAATTCACAGAACTATTTTAAAACAAGTTTGATTGTAGACTGAAGATGTACTGAGAACATAAATTAATCCTTGAATATTGTTTAAAATTTATTTCTGTTTTTCATTCGGATAATTTACTAAAAAGCAACGGATTTTTATTTCTATTAAATTTTTTACACACAGTTTAGCATCTTCTTTACTGACTAATATTATTATATATGATATAAAGTTGATTTTAAGACATTTGACTCTTTTTTTTTTAGTTAAAAGGTTACATTTTATAACTTGTGTTACAATCGTAGTAGACTGAAAATATACAATCATAAGTGTTCTTTGACATGTAATGCCAACGATAGAGAACTGTGTTAATGCTAATCCGTAAAACATATTGTTGCGTTTTTGGTATTTAAAAGCTACATAAAATTGGAAAAATTAATGGATGGGAATTAAATATATAAATGATTTGTTACTTAACTTACACAATATAATGGATATATATGTATCAGAGCTTTTATTTTATATAGGGTGTATTAGTATAGCGGTGACAAAATTTCCGGAGAGATAGAGTACACCTAGACGATGGGAAATAACATAGCAACGCATGTGATTTCCCTTCGTTTAGGTGTGCTCTTCTTCCCTGGATTGTTTGTCACCACTGAATTGATACACCCTATAAAATAATTATATATCAGGAAATGTCGTCTCGACCTGTAAATTTCTTTTCGCCAGAATGTGTCAAGATTTTGTGTATGGCAAAAAAGATACATAATAGCCACCCATCTGCTGAAGTATTATAGCAAACGTTGCTAATCATAAGTGGATTTAACGTGTTATCAAGTATAATTCCGAAGCCTCTTGTGCAAAATCAGTTTAAAATGTAGGAATTTACTAAAGAAAGACAATCGCTTTAGATATTTCTTAGCATTTCCAACAACCATATTGTGCAAAAACAATCATTAGTAAGCAACGTTTGCAAATTTATTCATCAGTAAATAATGATAAATTTCATTTGCATGTGCATCCGTTCGTCGGTTGCAAGTTGATGAAACAAAGTTCCCACATAGGATAAAATTTAGGAAATGATTCCTCCATAGAAACACGGAGACGTAAAAGAATCTATATTCAGCAGGGTTAGAGAACTATTATAAACAAGAACACATGCCTGCAAAATAAAATCATGTACAGCATAAAGTTTAAAAGTTAACAGAAATTCATAAAAACTCTAAAGGCTTTTTATTCGGAATGGTTTACATTAAAATGATTTGCGAGTACCAGTTTTTTATCGCTTTAAAGGTATGTAATTCACTTTGCTACCGATGGGAAACGTTGTATCAGATTGGTCACTGTCAGCTGTATATTAGAATTTATTGTTTTACATGAAAGAACCACCCTGTATCTCGAAGTAAGCTATACAGTATATGGACAAGAAGAGAAAAAAAATTCAATATCTTTACCTGTGTTATCCATTGTTATAATTTTTATTATTATTATTATGAGGTTGTTGCCCTCTTTACCACCCCCTTTTTTAGCATCGTCTCTCCCGCCCTCGAGCGCCATAGTTCAAAGTCCACAGTTGGGGTAAAAAGTGAATTGTTAAGTTCCCTGTCTGCACCTTTCTATTTACATTCTTTTTCGCGCGAGCCAGATTCTTTTCCCACTCCCAGTGGGGGGGGGGGGGGGTGCCGCCTTAGGCCACAACTTAGGCTGGAAGTTGTGGTCACTTTATTATGGAGGCACCTATAGGGGCCACCGTTAGTTCCGATGAAGGGACAGATACTTTACAACGATGTCTTATCTTTAATCTGTCTTATGATTAGGGCCACTGTTAGCTCCTGTGAAGGAACAGATACTTTACATCGATGTCTTATCCGGGATTAGGGCCACTGTTTGCTGCTGTGAAGGAACATATATCTTACATCAATGTCTTATCCAGAATTACGGCCCCTCTTAGCTCCTGTGAACGAACAGATACTTTACATCGATATCTTACTCGGGATTAGGGCCACTGTTAGCTCCTGTGAAAGGACAGATACTTTACATCGATGTCTTATCCGGGATTAGGGCCACCATAGCCTCCTATGAAGGAACAGATAATTTACACCCATGTTTTACCCAGGATTCATTTATACTCATGTGCTTAGTTTTATAAATATTTTAAATCATTTCGGATTTTTCAACCACCTGTACAAAGAAAATAAATACAAGTATAAATTGTTATTTATGTAAAATTTGTTTCTGATAAAAATTAATTTATTTCCAGATCGTCTTCATGTGCGTGCAGTTCCACCTTCACAAATAGTAGATGTCGGTAAAACAGCCATTTTTACGTGCAATGCCACTGGACACCCTGTACACATAATTAGTTGGAGAAAAGATATGGTACCCGTGCTGTCGTCTCGTAGAATAACAGTGTCCAGAGAAGAACTCCGTATCAGCCCTGTGGAGAGAGAAGACCGGGGGATGTATCAATGCTTTGTTTATAACGATAAAGAATCCGCCCAAGACGCTGCACAGCTTGTGTTAGGTGGTAAGTGATATTTCGCCTTATTATTTATTGATCATATTCGTTGATAAGCATGTAATCATAGGATAAAATACAATTTTACAAGAATTTTATCTTATCATTAATCATATGTGAAAAAACATATTCTAAGATAAATCTTAAAACTAGCAAAGCGAAAAATTCTGTTTGGCTTAGATTTAGTCAAGAATTGAATCAATTTCGAGGACAAACAAATACAAATCGCTCTTTATCAGGAGTAAAATATCCGCAAAACTAAATCAATTAGCAGAGCAGACTTGCGGATTTCTTTGCTCCCGATGAAGAGAGACATGTACCTGCCGACCCTCCAAATCGACTAAGCTCTTGACCAAATCTACACCAAAAATAAAGGGTGTTGCTTTGCTAATTTTATGTTTCACTCTGGGTGCTTCTGTTTTGTTTCCATTATAACTATGAATTAATTTTCCGTCTATATGAGGTTATATATTCTCGTTATTAAGCTTAAATTCTCAATGTAAAATAATTCTGAATTTTGACATAAAATTTACGTCCAGGTTACCTTTCTTCAACATTCAAGAGCTGAATAGTCTTATATTCTTTCTTTATTGCTAGTACTTTACCAAATAAACTTGCTTTAACTTTAATAAGCCTAGCATAATGCTATGACTTTAGTTTAATTTGAAACAATACTGCAAAATAGAAGACTTAACTTTAATAAAAGTCATATTATTTCCTCTTCCAGCAGTATTTTGACTTACATTTCTTCGGCTAATTTGCAATGGGTTTGTGAAACATATTATTTTGATAATTATTGACGTTATATATAGATATTTAAAGCAGACACTCATAATTATTGTATTTTTGCCTTGGAAAGTTGTATGTTATCCAATGTGATGCATAAACAAACTACTTAATTAAATGCTATGTATTAGAGTATCAGACATTAAGACGAACTTAATCAGTATATTTTTGGCTGCTATCTTACTTTATTTATGGAGAGTCCTCTCGGCCGATGTAAGTGACTGTTATTTTGTTGAATCTGAGTTCGAGTCCAAGAGAAACCACGATGTCTTTGACCGTATATCTTCATTGGCAAATGAGAGAAAACAATTATGCTAACATGATAGGTCTATTTATAGGTTAATTTATAGGTAATATATGACGAATGTAGGATTCCTGACTTCCCATATTCGATGTTGTCTTGATCAAAATTAGAATATGGCTTATTACGTTCATCCTTCTGCGTGTTTTTAAATAATCCTATCCAATCTTTTCTACAAATAATACTATCATGGAATGTTTCATCAGTGTTACTGCATAAGTATTAGACGAATATTGACACTTATGTTAGTAGCTACATAAACGATTTACCTAAATTTACTTGGCAATCATTGCCACTTTCTATTTGCGGCGGCTGTATTAACCACTTTTACTACTAACGGGACCTATATGTCCCACTAAAAGTTTCAAAATTATTGTTGTGTTTAAAAGTGCACAGAATTTCCTGAATGTTGAGGATCATCTTCAAATAGTTGGAAAATCAAGATGCCGCTTTGCTCGTTGTACACAAATGAACACAGAGATAAAGAACAAATATGAGTTGCCCAATGTATAACGTTGGGTTATGCAACGAATGCTTTACTGTGTACCATACGATATAAAATCTATTTCACATAATAAAGATTCCCATAATAATAGCTGTGCTTATAGTAAGTTGATCGCTACGTGTGGGAGATTATGTATTCCACCATTAACTACGGCTAGGAAATACGTGTCCCAGCTTTTGGCTTAAAAACCAACTGTCAAAAAACTCCCAAATTCTAAATTTACCTTATTTATGGCATATTTTGTTCACTTGAATAGAAAACGGGGTATTTTTTTAAAATCGTATTCAAAGGGTTAATACATTTACCGCAAATACAGAATGGCCCTGTTCCAGGTATTCATGTTTTTTTTGTCTTATACCAGCCGATCGACAGTAACATCAAAACAGGTCTCTCATATCAGAGCAAATATATAAAATGCATCTTGAAGTTCGCGCCTGTTCGTTGGCAAGAGCCCTGTGCCCTTATAGGTAAACGTACGACTTTGCTCAGTTCCGCTACCAATTTTGTAGGAGAGCAAACCGGAGGAAAGAGTCCGAGGGTCTACCATCCTTCTTTTCCCACCACTAAACTCTCCAGAGAACTTTCAGCTCGCCGTATATTTAGGGTGGCCCTATGCCGTACAGGCACTATACATTTACAAAGTCCTTCTTCGGGATTCGAACGCGGACCCTTCGGTACGGCAGTCAATGTCGCTAACCACTATGCCGGTTGCATAATTCACCAGTGCACATCAGCGCAGCCACTGAGGGAAGGGTTTCGAAAATGAACCAATGAGTTACTTATTGTGAGGGTGAATCATTGCAATTGGACATATGAACGTGTGTTATTTGCGCTTTAATTTGCTTTTGTTTCGCAGTTATAAATGTTTGGCGTAATAGTAGAAATTCTCATAGTGATTTCGCTTTATGAGTTATTTAATCGTTTGCATTTCACTTTCGCGGTTTTTATCACGTTTTGATATTCGGAATGGTGTTCGAGGCATATTATCGCGCTTTACATCGAGAAAATGACTCAAGCTACAATTAATGTCAAATATTATGTATTTACTAACACCTGTGGATTAAGAAAATTCAAGTGTATATCTTTTTTAGAGAGCTGAGAAGGACTGGAAGTGTTATAACGAATCAAGTATTTACATATTTCAGGGCTCGTATATTGTGTATGGCCTGATTATATCCATTGTAAAATTAAAAACTATATATATATAAATAATACAGTCTCTGTGAATAAGATAAATTCATTCTGTTTGATGTGTATTTCTTGTGCAGACAATGCCTTTAAGAGTGAACAGTTATTAAATGTGAAATTTAACACACTAAATGCATAGGAATCCAAATGAATATTCATGACAAATTTAATATGACAGTAGTGTCGCAATTTTTACCTTAGTAATCTAATATGTATATACAGTGTGTACCATTTTAATAGGTAGTTTAATGTTGAATTAAAATCATTTAATAGAAATTAATACAGAAGAACTTTATTTACAGAAGTAAAGTTTTAAATAACAGTATGCAACTGTAGTACCACGAACGAAATTCCTAAAAAGCACTGAGAAACCATATTTTGATCTGTAGATATGTATTTCCCGTTCTTTTCAGCTTGACATAGTATTCACAACATCAAACTAATTCTGGTGAACCATGAGTATTTCTAGCTAAAATAAAATTTTATTTACAAAATGTTCGTAGTATAGCAATAATTCTGCTTAAATATTAGTAACATTTTAAATTTGCATTTATTTTTTATTTGTTGCATAGTTTTTCTTTCTGCAAAATAACAGCATTCATAATATTTTAAGTAGTGCATTTATGAATAATTAAATTGATCTGGATTAATACTATTTCTTCACGCAGATGCAAAATACAGATATAATAATAATATGCAATTGCATAATTTTATTCAGAATTTTTAAATTACTCTCAATAAACTTATGCAACTGTTTTTAAAAATTGTAGGACAATTTTTATTCCAAATGCATAGAAATATGTTTTTTCATCTGAACTGAATGTAGTAACTGAAACACATTTTATATAATAATTACAGTTACCATTTTGCAGTCAATGGCCCTTAAATACAAAATGTTACGTAACTACTGTAGAACTCGTAAATTTAAGTACGTACCTTCACTGTACGATATGAAGAATGCTGACATGTGTAGTTTTTTGAAAACAGAAACCTGGATTGATAACTCGAAATTTTGCGGGGTATCCAACATGTGTTTTGTATTTCAAATTCTTTCAACCAGGCAGTGAAATCTTCACAATTGCTTATATTTGATCTAATTTCTCAATGAAAATTTTCAGAAGAAATCGACGATATTTTAATTATTTTGTACAGGAAATTTCGTGTCAAGATGTTTTCAACTATCTTGCTTAAAGCGGGTCAGGTGGCATTTGACATGGTAGAAATATTACTGGAAGCCCATTGGTCCATCCTAAAAGCCACTCGCTCGGTGGCTACACAGATGTGCACTTGGGAAATATGCATCCTGATTGGGCAACTAGATGTTCATTTATGCTTATATTAATGCCACCTTTCTTCCCGTTTCGTTAATCGTTAATTTCGAATAATTAGAAGATGTAATTAAATAACTGACTCTTCAACCCTAAGTTATATTATTTAAATAAATCTTGCAGTGCATTTTAAGGTTGCAAGGGGATAAAAATTTTAAGTATATTTTTAAACCTTGACTACATTTATGGAATCAAATTGATATAAAAATATGTCTTCACTCTTTGTTTTTATACTAAGATTGTGTGGTTGTTTTGCTCAAAAAAAATGCGGTACTTAATAAAATGGTCAAGCAGTTTTAGACACCCCATTGGTTTAATTATTAATTACATTAAAAGCTAAGCTATTAAAATTACATATATATATATGTCATTTTTTAATGCGTAGAAGACTCCAATGCTTTAATTTCTAGCATTCGAAGACACTTCACTGCGTAGTTAGAAGGATGAATGCGTAAACCAAAAAACATAATTTTATTCCAGTATAATTCACATCAGATCATCTTTCTGTAGATAAGATATTTTTGAATCAAAGATGAATATAATGATTTCCATGCACACGTATTTTAAAGTACGTCGTCATCTTGGGCACGAAAGCAGTAGCGTGGAAGAGGAGCGTCTTGCCAGGCGGAAAGTGTAGGCGAAAAAACAGCGCTGCATTCAAAGGAAGAAGGGAGAGAGGCAAAAGTTTCAGTTCTACTTGAGAAAGGTTTGGTTTACAATTATTTTGATTGGACAAGAGGTATCTGCATTAAGCATTACGTAACATGGAAATATCTCGAATTTGGGAGAACAGATGAGTTTAGGGGGAGAACACCAGATTTAGAATAGTCAATTTTAAAGTTGCCAATTATTTCTTATCATAAACGTCATGCTTTATTATATCTTACATATATACCATACTTAATTTCATGTTCACATTAATAATTTATAGCATAATAGTTTATTATGCAAATTAAATTTAGTTTGGAGAAAAGCTTTGCACCAAACATTAGACTCGTAATTTCACTTTCTTGGCAAAGTTTGACTAATAGGAAAAAAAATAATTTAACTTTTACACCAATAATTTATAGTTATATGATAAGTTATCATAATAAGAAATTATAATCTCAAACTTAAATAGTATATATCCTAAAGAAAGTGTTCTTCTAACAAAATAACCAATGCAAAGAAATTTGTAAAACTTCCAGTATAAAAATAATTTTTATTGAAATATTTTAACTAAATAAAGGTATAAGTTACAGGAACGAATGTTTCTTTATGATAACATTTAACAAAGAACACGATTTCTTTCGCCTAGAGATATTTGAGATCCTCTTTCTACTAACAGCACGCTGTAAAATGAGATAAGCTGTCTTAATTTGAAATAATTCTTAATGCAGTATGAATCAAAAGTGAACTCGACAAAAGCCGTATTGCTTCCAAAGTATTCCTTAGAAGTTTTCCCGTCAATCTTTCTCCAATGCAAGGCTTTAACAACGGAAGTTTCGGAAAGATTTCCAGAATTACAGGGTTGTCAGAAATGATAAATATGCCATTGATTCTCTTTCAGAAATTCTTGAGCTAGAATTGAATCATTGCATTAAATGATAACTGCTGTAATTTGTCGAGCAGATGTTCGATTTTGTCCGAGCTTTTAACAGGTCAGAAGGATAATGAGAGCTTGAAGAGACACATTTGCTAGTGACTTAGATAATTATATATTTTTAATGAAGAAATTTAAAATGCATACTTGAAATTTGTATGACTAAATATTAATGATAAGTGCGGCAAGCAAATAATTTCCAAGTTTACATTGCCGAGATTAAATTAATATATATATATATATATATATTCATTAAAATTGTCTACATGGATCTTTTTTAATATGTATGCCTGTTTAACAGATAAGTTCTACAAATTTCAATAATTTACTATTTGATGCATTAACATGAAATAGTTAATGGAAAAATTGACATTTTTGGGGGGAGCTGCTGCACTGATACATCAGGTAACGCAAATACAAACACTTTCTGATAGTGCTAAATATACGTAACACAATTAAAGTGCATTCATAAGCGCTGTGATGCAAATAGTTAATTATATATTGTAAATAGATCGAGTTTGCTTATAATTTTACTTAGTTCAAAACGTCAGTCAAAAAGAAGTCACACAAACTAGTTATTAACTTCTATCATTTTAGTATTTGAAATACCAAAATTATAAATTTTATTTCAAAACTGACGACGAATATTACAACTATGTAATTTTTCATACTAAATCGGGACATGAATATTTAAAAAAGTATAAATTCGGTCTTATTTTAGTTTGCTTATATTTACACTTAACATTTGCTGCAAGTTATACAAGAATGGCTAGATATGAATTCATCAAATAAAATATCTACTCCCATGACTTTAAAGCACATGAAAACCACAAAGCACGTGACTCCCAGGACATAAAAAACCTCCTCTTTTAACATTCTTTTTCTATTAAAGGAAAAAAGTTGGCAATTAAAGTTAGCTTAACTGGAAAAAAAATGAATAAATAAATTGAAAACTTACTCTTATTTTTATTTTTTACAATATCTAAAGCACGATTTATAAAATTTTGATGCTTCATTCAGACCCTGTTTTTTCGACGGCTATATGTATTTTTAAATATTACTTTCAAAAGTCCTTTGCACGTTAAATACCCAATATTGCTAACCCTTTCATTATAGTGGAAGGATAGAATTTATCGTTGAAATATTATTGAAAGGCCCTGCAGCGGCCCAGAGATAAAAGCAACTGAACGCTGGTAATTCAGTCCAAGGTTGGAGTTCCGGTGAACGGGCTGGCTGCATGTGCGCTTTCGTGGATTTTCCTATGAGTAACGCATATACGAACCCTTTTCCCTCAAAAAGACCTCTACGAGGCATCCCTCCCTTTTCGTGTATTGCTAAAAGGCGGAGCACGTCATAAATAATAAAAATACGTATCTTTGACATTACAACATCTGTTTCGAAACATTCTATGGATGACGCAGATTGTCTCGCATAAGTATTATAAAATGCAAATGTGTCATATGATGTAAATGACATATTAATCTAGACTACAATAGTACTATTTCTAACGTATCATTTTGGCCTTCTTATTCCATGAATAAGAAAACATAGATAAAAAGCGTTTAGTTAATTTAAATTTATTTGTGTCTCCATTTGTAACTGAAACTACATTTTCTGTGCTGTTTTGTTCAGTCCTAATTGCATTTAAATGCTGTTTTCGAAAATATTCAATGAATTCTGAGTATGGCCATTTTTTTCTCCTTAAATTCGATTAAGTATTTTAAAATCATGTTTTTTGTTACTACACGCCTAGTTTCTCCCTAACAAAGCACTATATTTAGTTAGACTGTAAGGTATTTTTCCCGCTTTTTTTTCGTGTGCTTTTGTGGTGTAGTGGTCAGCACGCTCGACGCGCAGTCCAGAGGAGGTCCGTGGTTCAATTCCCACCGAAGACGTTGCTCATTTTTCATGTTTCCTGCTTCAAAGTAATCTAATGTCTCTACAATACCTTCATTAATCAATCTCTACTAACGTATAAATGTATACACGCTTTTTTCTGCTCCTGAAAATGTCAGTTAAAGTATAGATTTGAAATTTTGCACCCATTTAAGTGTTATGTATTACTTATTTCAGTTGTGATTTAAATTGTTTTAAAGGTAATGATTTAACTTATTTTGCTTCTGACTTAAAGATTAATTTGTTTTTATTTTTGTAGTTGAACTTAAGTTTCTTTGGCTTGTTGAAAAGTAATTGTTGTCATTTAATTTGTTAGAGCGTGCTGCACGTCAATTGGATAGATCATCATGGAACCTTCTAGAACATTCTTATTTCCCTAAAAAGGGCGGCCATTTCGTACAACGGCGATTTGTCGTTCTTTTTCCGTGAACTGCCGTCGAAGCGAGTACCTTGTGTCGTGTGATCACTAATCTGATTGTCTGTTATCGCTAAAATGGCTACCGTACCAGCTATAGGTATAGATTTAGGCACCACATATTCTTGTGTTGGTGTTTTTCAACATGGTAAAGTTGAAATTATTGCAAACGATCAAGGTAACAGAACCACACCCAGTTATGTGGCTTTTACTGAAACTGAACGATTAATAGGAGATGCTGCCAAAAATCAAGTTGCTATGAATCCCAGTAATACTGTATTTGATGCCAAAAGATTGATCGGACGACGTTTTGGTGATGCTTCTGTGCAATCGGATATGAAACATTGACCTTTTGCAGTAATTAGCAACGGCGGAAAGCCGAAAATAAAAGTAGAATATAAAGGTGAAGATAAAACATTTTTTCCTGAAGAAATTTCCTCAATGGTGTTAACTAAAATGAAGGAGATAGCTGAAGCTTATCTTCGAAAAACTGTAACTAATGCTGTTGTTACCGTTCCTGCTTATTTTAACGACTCCCAGAGGCAAGCGACCAAAGATGCCGGTACAATCGCTGGATTGAATGTTTTGCGTATTATTAACGAGCCTACCGCTGCTGCTATTGCTTATGGCCTTGACAAGAAAGGTGCAGGTGAAAGAAACGTGCTCATTTTCGATCTGGGAGGCGGTACTTTCGATGTATCCATCCTGACCATCGAAGACGGAATTTTTGAAGTGAAATCAACTGCCGGTGACACCCATCTTGGTGGTGAAGATTTCGATAACCGCATGGTCAACCACTTCGTTCAGGAATTCAAGAGGAAACACAAAAAGACTTGACTACCAACAAACGAGCCCTGAGAAGGTTGAGAACTGCCTGTGAAAGGGCAAAGAGGACCCTGTCCTCAAGTACTCAAGCTAGCATTGAAATCGATTCTCTCTTTGAAGGTGTTGATTTCTATTCAACCATTACAAGAGCCAGATTTGAAGAGCTGAATGCTAATTTGTTTAGAAGCACATTGGAACCTGTTGAAAAAGCTCTGCGAGATGCAAAATTAGATAAAGCTCAAGTCCACGATATTGTCCTAGTAGGTGGATCTACTTGTATTCCTAAAATTCAAAAGCTGCTGCAAGATTTCTTTAATGGTAAAGAACTTAATAAAAGTATTAATCCAGATGAAGCTGTCGCATATGGTGCTGCTGTCCAAGCTGCAATTTTAAATGGTGATAAATCTGAACAAGTGCAAGATCTGTTGCTGTTGGATGTAACCCCATTGTCTCTAGGAATTGAAACTGCTGGTGGTGTAATGACTGTGCTCATCAAGCGTAATACAACCATTCCAAATCGTCAGACACAAACATTTACAACTTACTCTTATAATCAACCAGGTGTCTTGATCCAAGTTTATGAGGGTGAACGTGCGATGACCAAGGACAATAATCTTCTTGGAAAGTTTGAATTAACTGGCATTCCTCCTGCACCTAGGGGTGTTCCACAGATTGAAGTCATCTTCGATATTGATGCCAATGGCATATTAAATGTATCTGCTGTAGATAAGAGTACTGGAAAAGAGAACAAGATTACTATTACAAATGATAAAGGAAGGTTGTCCAAGGAAGAAATTGAAAGGATGGTCAAAGATGCTGAAAGATACAAGGATGACGATGACAAGCAAAAGAGTAGAATTGCAGCAAAAAAAATGATGCCAATATATTAAATGTATCTGCTGTAGATAAGAGTACTGGAAAAGAGAACAAGATTACTATTACAAATGATAAAGGAAGGTTGTCCAAGGAAGAAATTGAAAGGATGGTCAAAGATGCTGAAAGATACAAGGATGACGATGACAAGCAAAAGAGTAGAATTGCAGCAAAGAATTCTTTGGAAAGATATGCTTTCAATATCAAATCTACTATTGAAGACGACAAGCTTAAAGATAAAATCTCTGAAGATGATCGTCGAAAAGTTCTTGATAAAGTGAATGATACATTGAAATGGTTAGACAGTAACCAGTTAGCTGAGAAAGAAGAATTTGATGATAAGCAAAAAGAGCTCGAAAGTATCTGTAATCCAATTATCACAAAACTGTACCAGTCTGCAGGTGGTGCACCTGGTGGAATGCCTGGCGGATTCCCTGGAGCTGGTGCAGCCCCTGGTGGTGGTAGTACGGGTGGTCCAACTATTGAAGAAGTGGACTAAAAACTGTAAAAAACATTCCGTCGTTCCTTCATGCACATTAAGTTATATAAAAAGTAGATTGTGATGGAAGTTGTTAAGAGACTTTAACAGCTCCAAATGATTGTTGCTGAGGACTACTTTCAAGCATTTCTAAAGTTTTTCATTCAGGTAATTTAAATTTGTGGCATTCATCAATTTCATCGATTTTGTTTTGAACATTAAAATTATCATCTAGTTAACAGTTTTTTTGGCTGTAAAGATCTTGCTTTTTGTATTAATTATGTTCATGTTTCAATAAAAGTCGTCATGTTAAAAAAAATTCTTGTTGGAGTTTTTAAATAATTTAAGTGTTTATGTTTTAAGTTCCATATCAAATAAAAATCAAAATTTGGATAACCATTCTAAATCACATGAATAAGACACATATTGCATGAGTGTAAAATGTGTGACATACATGATAAACACCATATACAGTAACTATGTTTCAAGGACAGTAAATAGTGGTATAATTTCTAGCTCCAACAGGATACTTAAATTAATGCGTTGTGAAAAATATTATTGGGTCCAGCGTTCTAAATTAAAAGTGAAAACATTACAAGAAAAGTTAGAATTAAATACGGAATTTATTAAGATATAACTGACTAAATACAAATAGTTACATTGGTGGCGGTGAGGTGGGAAAAAAACAAAATTTCTCATACCGTTCCGAACAGGGAAGTTAACATAGTAGAGACAGGCTGGTTTTCATCGTCGACAAGTGAATTTCGGCCACGTCACAGCGCAGCCACATTTTAACTAAAAAGAAAAGAATGAAAATTAGAAAATCTGAACAGGAAAAGGTAGCTTCGGAGCCTTCCGCCCCTTCTACGTGGGGTTCGTCCTCATTTCATCGCCCCTAGGTGGTTTCTCTCCTCCATTTCCTTCATACATCGTTGGTTCTATGATAACGCAGACAGCAACTCTCGTGATAGTTTTTTTTTCCTTCGTGTGGTCTGCCACGGCTCTCTCTCCGTCTCCTTCCGTGTCTCCGTCGTCGCTAACTCCCAGGCTTTTTTACTCCATTCGCCAAAAATGCTCGTTTGGCGATTTTAGATGGTAAGAAAACCGCCAACAGCCCGGCAACCCCAGGGGAAAAACACACAGGAAGGTGAAGCCAATGTAGTTCGAACTCCAGAAATTGGCGAATAATCGCTGATACACCATGGTCAATCACCTCTAGCCTCGTCGAGGGGTCCCAATCCTGTATAGTCGAGGGGTCCCAATCTCGTGCAAACACCCCGTGCTCTCGACCTTGGTGTAGGGTTAGTAGTGTTGGAATTACCCTCTCCAGCATGGTGCAAAAGTTCCAATGATGACAGATGCTTCCGAGACCCTGTCTGGCGTGAAAAACAAGGTCGTAAATTCCCGCAAGGCAACGGAAAAGTTTTCGAAAGAATATGGTATTAGTTTTTTTTCTTTAAACACAAATTAACTTCAATGCTGAAAGTACTTCAAATAAAATATAATAATTACATATTTCGGAAAAGAATCAATAACCTCTGACTTTACAAAACACATAAAACGTTAGACCTAAGCAGTGGTGACAATGGCAGAAATTACGCATTACTTGAACCAGAGCCAGCTGTTAAAGTGACGAAAGAATACTAAATACAAAAAAAAGGTTTTACCAATTAACTTTTAAGTAAAACAAAATATTAACCCTACCACCGGAAACTCAGAATCAGAATCCACAATACTACTTACAACAAAATAAAACACTTCCAAACTAAGTTTAAGCCTGAGAAATGTAAACCAACAATCAACTGTAATGCAAAAAATATATATATATATAACACCAAAGACCCCGAGCAATACAATAAAACTTACAAATAAACACTCTAAAAAACAGAGCTCTTAAGACGTGCAGAGGCGTGTTACTCAAAACAGGCCTTCAATAACAAGAAATTGAACAATCACCTGAATGCAAACTACCTTCACCTACCTCAAAAGGTGAAGCAAACTAAATAAAAACACAAGACAAAAAATTCTACCGGAAACGAGATACAAACGTCTTCCTAAATCAAAGCAACACCCCAATACAGAAGTGAAAAACTAACACGGTAAGTAATGTAACTTAACTAACAGTTGAACTTAGGTTATTCAACAAGCCCACGAAGGATAAAACTAAATGAGTAGGCAAGTGTAATCGACCAAAACACAACATACACGTGTGAGCAAGAAATAACAACCAACTACTAAATCTACAACTTGAGTAAAATCAAAGTATACTATAAAATTTACCAATTGATAAAAAATGATATTAAGTCGCTAAACAACTTGATTTACGTCAAGCATGTACAAAAGAATTCGTTTTCTAAGTCTTATAAAAAAAGCTGGACTTACTAATTAACGAGGCTGAGATTCTATGTAAGTTTTCTTTTACATGATAAAGAATAACCCAATAATGTTATCTCAGTGTTTCTGAGCTTTGCACTTACATGAATGCTACGTTTTAGGAGGCGTTAATTTTTTTATTATTTTTTGCTGTATTTAATTACATTTCCTCTTTTTTTAATCTTTAAAAATATGGAGACTATTAAAAATAGTGTATTATTCGAAAATGTAAAGTCGATTTATATGAACGCCATGATCAGTTAAGAATTGTGAAGATATTGTTTAAATTCAATGCAAATTCGAAAAGAAAGGGTAAACCAGAAGTGCAACAGAGAAGGTCAGTGTTGACAAAACAATGGAAAGTTTGGTTGGTGTAAACAATGTAGCAGCTGTTGGAGCTTTTAATTCTTAAGAGTTTGTGTTTATGTTTCAAGTTCAATACCAAATGATAAGTCAATATTTGGATAAACAATTCTAAATAACATGAATGTGTAAAGTTTGTGACAACATGATATACACAAATATACTGTAAAACTAGTGTTCAAATCAATCGTAAATAGTGACCATGAGCTCCAACAGAATAATTAAATTTGCGTTGTGTTAAAATATAGTCAGGTCCAGTGTTCTAAATTAAAAGTGAAACATTACAAGAAAGTTAAAATTAAATATGGAATTTATTAAGAGGTACTGAGTTAATACAGAATTTTACATTGGTGGCGGTGGTGTGAAAAATTATTGAAATAATCATACCCATCCAAACAGTGAAGTTAACATTGTAGAAACAATTGTAGGTTCAGACATCCGACAAACAAACTTCGGCCAACGTCACAGCGCTACCACAATTTAACGTTCCAAACAGTGAAGTTAACATAGAGAATACATTGTAGATATGGTTGCTTGCTTTCTATAAGGAGAGAAAAAAAAGGTCATTAGTTAAGATAAAATTTAGACATTTTCGTCGCCCTCCATAGTAGCCTTCTCTCATCCAATTCTATTTCTTCCGACATCGTTGGTTCTCTGATAACGCTGACGCTTTCAGTTCCGTCTCCTTCCGTCAATGGCTGCGTGTTTGCCTCGTGTCTCTCTCGTGTCAGTCTGGTCTCTTCGCCAGCTCCCAGGCTTTTTACTCAAATCGCCAAGACTGCTCGATTGGCGATTTTAGATGGTAGGAAAACCGCCAACAGCCCGGCAACCCCAGGGAAAAACACGCAGGAAGGTGAATCTCCATTGTAGTAAATACTCCAGGACTTGGCGAATAATCGCTGATACACCAAGTTCACTCACCTCTAGCCTCGACGAGGGGTTACAATCCAGCGTAGGAAAAGCCTGTGAGTAAGCAAAACACCCCGTCCCCCCTGAGTTTGATGCAGGGTTAGTAGTGTAGAAACTAGCCTCTACCGCAGGGTGCCAACGTTACTAATGTTGACAGATGTTTCACAGACTACCGTCTAGCGGGCGAAGAAATCGAAAACAAAGTCATAAATCAATTGGAAAGGCAACGGAAAAGCTTTTGAAAGGATAGGTGTTAATTATTGATCTTACATACAAATTAACTTCAATACTGATAAGTACTTAAATAAAAATATAATAATTACATAGATAATTTTCTTGGGTTTATTCCAACACCAAACACGACCACCATAGTAAGGAAATAAAAATTACTTCAGTTAAAATACAATAATCAAGTATGAAAAATTTTTCTTTATATTCTCCACAACACCAAAACGACCACCATAGTCAGAAAATATGGATCCCAAATTTAGCAGAAAAGGGGGCACAATAACTTTAATTAAACTTTAAACACCAACTTGTGTAAACAAACTTTAAAAAAATTGACCTTAAGGATCAACTTATCAAGAGATTAACATTAACAACCAAGGTTAAGAAAAAAAAAATAATTAACGAAACAGAATTTAAATACTTAACCAACCAAAAGTAAAGAAGAAAAATTAATTACTCAAGCAACTTAAAATCAACGTTAACCAAAACTGTCAAGAGAACAAATTAAATGACTACAATTACTTTTCAACAAGCCAAAGAAACTTAAGTTCAACTACAAAAAAGTTTAAACAACATAAGTTAAATCATTACCTTTAAAACAATTTAAATCACAACTGAAATAAGTAATACATAACACAGCCAGCTATCCACTGAGGCTAGTTGTAAAAAGGCTATTTCATAGCAACAGATACTGCTTCAGTATGCGAAGTTAGAAAAAAGAGAAAGAAAAAAAAAGGCAAAGAAAGAGAAGAAAATATTTTGTGATTTTAGTCTAAGAATTCCTGATAATTGAAAGGAGCACAGAGTTCTCCAGTAGACTGAAGACATACTTCGAATAAAAAAAAAGATAAAAATTGTCATGGCATTTCAGAAAAAGTCTGATTTGATCTCAGAATACCTATATTAGAACAATGTTATATATAAATCTAATACACATCCTAAGTCGGCTTTCGAGACACGAAAAATGCAAGCTGAATTTCGTCAATCGGCCCAGTAGAACGGGAGATATAAAACTGTTTTTTTTTCGCAGTATACAAAGTGACTCCACCTGTCAACTATATAGACAGAAGTAGCTTTTTGTAACTGTAATAACCCCATAGTCATCTCTTTATTATTATTATTACAATTCACTATAGCATTGTACTCCCAGTACTTATTATATTTTACCTTATTATGTTTATCTGTGTACTAATTATGCTCATCTGTTATTTTCGTTACACCAAATCAGATATTCAATTTAATATGTGAAATTCAAATTGTATGGAAACTATACTGGAATCTCTTTATGTCTTAAATCATAATTTTTAATAGATATGGGATACCCTGGGATTTCACGATGTACCATAATAGGTGAACTTCAGATCCTTTGAAAAGCTTCAGTTGCTCATGTCCTCAACCTTCTTTTGTAAATTCTTATAAAACTTGCAATTTTTTCTTCTTTTTTTCAAGATTTAGTATGGTAATGCATTACATTGGCACATGGTGGATAGCTAGTGTCCCCATATTTTTACCTGTAACTGTACCTAAGGATATTGGTAAAAAATAATCACTTGACGAAAATTGCTTCAGGAATAATATTATTATGAAATGTCCACCATGCGGTAAGATAGCTTCTCCGCACAGCGGGATTAGGGTTTCCAGAAATAAAAAGGAAAGGCAGGGATGCTATATTTGGCGAGAAATCGTCCATTTGGCGCATTTGGCCACAAAATTGGCGATATGCCATAGACGGATGGAGAACATTCTTACCGTTTTGGACCATAATGTTCTCGACGACAGCCCAAAAGCTACGTAAATCCTGCCTGCACACGGAGTCAGTCAGCCAGTGAGTAAGTATCTCGCAGTTTATCTAGTTGATCGCAAGTTAGTGCCTCGTCTAGTTTTATCTTGAGTGTGTTGAGCTTCGAGAACGACCGACCCGAGTTGGGAGTTGTACTCTAGTGCTTATCGTCGAGTGCACCACAAGTTGTAGCGTGCAGAATCTAGAGAATATGTAGAGTTTCGAGAACGACTGAACCGAGTCGGGAGTAAGACTCTGGTGCTTTGCGGTCAAGCTGTCTTCACCATTATAGCCTGAAGATTGTGACACTGATTGTTTTAGCGTGCTTGTCATAGTTTTTTTACTACTGCAAACGTGCTTTTGGAGCTATTCTGAGTAACTGAGTTTACTTTAACGCCCAGCGTCGTGATGGATACAGTTCCAGGATACTGGATCCATCGAGAGAAAGCCTGGGCAAGATTGACCAAGCGAAACGACGGCCAGGTAAGATCGCTATTTGTCCATTTTAGTGAAGCGTAACAGAGAGGCTACAGCCGCCCAGCTCTCTCGGGACCTGTATGCAGACAAAATAATGTAACAAGGGTGACTGTTCCCAAAAGACTGAATGAGAGAAGGTTGTTTGCCAGAAGACCGGGTGTTTGCGTCCCGCTCACGTCTACGAAGAGGAGAGTCCGATTAGCATGGGGCAGGCAGCGTAGTGATTGGAGTACGGAGCAATGCACGACCGTTCTGTTCACCGACGAGTTCCGTTTTAGCCTAAACACTCATTCCCGCCGTACCTTTATATGAAGAGAGCCAGAGCCCCGCTACCTACCCTCCAATGTCCGCGAAATCACCAATTATGGCGGTGGCGGTGTAATGGTCTAGGCAGGCATCATGTTGGATGGCCCACACCTTTCTACGTCTTTGGCAGAAGCTCTGTGACTCGTATGAGGGAGAGGGATGAGGTCTTGGGGCCCTATGTTCGCTTTTTCCGGGGTGCAGTTGATCCCGAGTTCATCTTACAGGACGATAACGCGAGTCCACATAAAGCTCTTCTGGTAGACGATTTTCTCGTCAGGATATTCGCCGGATGGATTGGTCAGCCAGGTCTCCAGACCTCAACCCTATAGAGCATGTCTGGGACGCTTTGGGAGGCAATTGCAAGTTCCGAACCCCCTCCGAGAACCATCCAGGAACTGAAAACCGCGTTACTGAATGAGTGGGACCATTTGCCACAGGCAGTAACAAACTGCCTTATTTCCAGTATGACATCACGTTGCGAGGCCTGTATGGCTGTAGGAGTGGAGGGGACCATAGCCACTATTAATCCATTTGTTTTGTGTCTTTCGCAACCGCTGTTCAAGACCTTCAGAGTCCCATGAGCGTTACACACGAACATGTGTGTCTATTATAACTGTTGAATATTTATTTTTTTTGCATTACATTAACCTATGTTCACACCAAATTTGATTAAAATCTATCCAGTAGTTCTGGAGATCGTAGATCAAATATGAAAATTCTCTTAATTTATTTCACCAGTGTAGTTTATTTGAATTTAGTTACTGAAAGTCTATTTAAAGTTATTTTGAAGGATTATTTATTTACTTATACTCAAGGACATTTATTTAAAGATATTATTTTGAGGGATATTATATTTTGAAGAAATTAAACTAATAAAATCTATTTAAAGATATCTCAAAGGTATTTATTTATTTTTTATTTAATATTATTCAATTAATATCATCAAAATAGCTGTGGACAAATGCCATCACATTAGGCAGTGAATGAAATATATACTTTTAACAAGTTTCATTTGCTGGCAGCGTTGTATATATTTTTAATGTTAATTATATTTAATAAACTGCAAAAGGAAACTAAAAACTATTTAAAATATAATTAATTTCGCTTGCGGAATTTTCATGCCAAAGCTTTTTTTTCCTTTTTTCTACTACACAAGACTATTGTTTAACTCCATTCCACAAAAACAGAGCACAGTGATGAAACCTGGGTAATTACAGCCATACTAAAATTAATCTAAAAATTCTTAATAAATAAATATAAATTTAAAAAAGCTTTTGTTTATTTTTAACTATTAATTAGTTCTGAACATTTTGCGTTGGTTCACTATAAACGGCTTTAAACGTTTCAGATTATTGCTACCAAATATTAGAGCCCTGTATTATATTTAAAGAAATCAAAGAATGAAGAATTTGCATGAATGTATGTACGTTTCTCCCACTGCGAAAAAACGACGGTGCATAGAGACATCAAATTTTGAATATCGTAGTCCTCCACTCGAACGTGGGCATGTAGAAGTCCAATTTTGGAATCTGGAATTTATTTTGTTGCCTATTTCATATGTTGTAAAACTTAAACGAATTTTTGGTTAACACACTCAACGCTTTGAAAGAGGGAAAATGCAACACTGTACAAAAAAAAAAAAAAAAAAAAAAAAAAAAAAAAAAAAAAAAAAAAAAAAAAAAAAAAAAAAAAAAAAAAAAAAAAAAAAAAAACTTTTATTTCCAGCGCGCCAGGCTGTGTACCGATAAATCTAAAAAAATGTCCTTTTTAAATTAATTTAGGATATTTCTGTTGAATTGATTTTCATGGTTTAAGTGCGAAGAACATGATTTTTAATAAATAAAGGGAGCCCACAAAACGTTATAAACGCCCCTTTCAGTGTAATATAAAATCTAAAATCTTACAGAATTTTTTCTTATATATTCCACTGTTCTTTTAGCTATTTTTAATAAATGTTTAGAAGTGAATTTTACTTAGTATACTTATAACAGCAACAAAAGCACGAAATAATACCAGGATGAAACAGTAAGATAAAAAGTTCATTCATTAGCATTCTCATTCCTTTACTATTTAAAAAACTTGCATGTGTCAAAATGACAGATGAGTTTTTAGCTCATTCTGGGCAGATAAAGTATGTCGATAACAAGGCTAAAGCGGCAATTATATAACAAAGAAAGATCTTTATAAGATTGCTTAGCTACAGTGTCATTTCCTACCAAACAATTTTTATTACTGAATCTTTTAAAGAACTTCGAGGTTAATTTGCTTTTTGTTTGTGGCCCACTATTTAACTAGCGTAAAATATACACCAGATGCCTGGACACGCGTCAAATAGAAATGCCCAAAAATTAATTATATATATAATTACATAATTATTTTTATAATACTAATAAATATTTTCAAAAGACTGCTGATTGCTGTTCTGTTAACACATACTCTCAGCTTCGACAGTGAAAGCAAAATGAAAATATTCTAAGATACCCATACTTATTGTTGTTGGCCATCCATAATCATATATATGTTACTGTGAAAGACCGAAATTGGAGAATGTCGACTTTCACCGGAGAATGTCAACATTCACCTAATACGTCGGTGAAAGATCGAATATAATAACATTGCATTCTTGTACATTCGGACCCTCACCGGTGTATGTCGACAATCACAGATATGCTCTGGTGTAGGTCGAAAAGAGAGGCGACTGGCTATTTCCCATAAATGCAGTTGTAAAAGCAAAGACCTCTTGTGCAATTCAAAGTCTCTTAATAGTTTAATTTGTTGCAATTAATCAGATTTGAATCACATAATTTAGTAAGTTTTTTATTGCTATTATTTTATTTTCTCATTTACTACAAACTGTATAATTAAGTTCGTTTTTTAACTTCTATTATTCTCGTTTCTCATTTTGAATGTATTGTGTGTTTTAAGTACTCGTGTGTTTTTTCGCGACTGAATCACGGAGAAGAAAATATAATATTCTCATATATTCAACATTCACCATTAGTACATGGTGAATGTCGACATTCACTGGTGTAAGTCAGAAATAAGAGTATTTGGAAAATATTTCGGGCATACACCAAGCGACTATGTGAATGTTGACATTCACCGGTGAAAGTCGACATTCTCCAGATTTCGGTGTTTCACCGTAACATACATACTTGTTAAAAATATTTCTTATAGCCTGTAGCTCTCTCCAGATTTCTTTCAAATACTATTTACAACGAAAGGAAGATCGTTTTTCCAGATGATAAGTGTATCGCATCACGTAATTTCGGGGCACACTGCAAAAAAAGAAAAAAAAAAGGACGGTTCTATATCTCCTGTTCAACTGCGCCGATACTCGAAATTCAAATTGCGTTTTACATGTCTCGAAAGCGCGACTTGCGATATATACTAGATTTATATATACCATTGTTCTAATATAGGTATTTTGACACAAAATCGGACGTTTTCTGGAATGACATGCTAATATTTTTCCATACTTCGATTCTACGATTGAAATTATGGCTAAATATTAAATTTTGTAAATTTGGTGCGAAATTTACAGAGAAATTTAAGCATTTACCTTGGCGCATTTTTTCAGTCTGCGCCAAGAATAATTCACTGGTGGACTTCTTAATTTAAAGCAACCTATTTTCCTTTCATTTTTCCATTGTGCACGAGAGGAAAAAAGCCATGTTGACTACTTTCAAATATTTTTAATAATTTTCAAATAATTTAAGTAAACCACATTTGGCGTTATTATCGCTTGTAACGTAAATGTCAAATTTCAAAACGCCGGAATATGTAATTTCACGTATATCTTAGGAAATTTTGAATAAAAATCTCTAATTTTTTGCTTTTGTGCCTAGAAATACGTCTACTTTAAGATGATGTTAAAATTTTTATAGGTTATAACAAAAACATTTTTTCAAAAAATTTATAGAAATATTTAAAAATGCAAATTTTAAAAATAAATCAGAAAAAAATGTGCGAATTATATCTGGATTAAGCCTAAATTTAGAATTCTGGAAGAAGAAATTGCCTAAAATTAATAATAAAAGAGAGATTAATAAATATATACCAAATTCAATTAGCATTGAGGAGCTGAAATTTCGAGCCCTAATTTTTTAAAAAACACTTGTGCGATTTTTACAAAACTTGGCATTTTGGCCTAATTTGAGTGGTATAATCGAAATATGAAAAGAATTTGCATGTCATTTGAGGAAAAGTTCGATTTTGTGTCAAAATGCCTATATGGGAACAATGCTATATTTAAATCTAATACATATTTTAAGTCGCGCTTTAGAGGCATGACAAGTGACGGGGGACGTAGGCAGTGTCCCTTTACCATTAAGGTTAATCAGTACAGCACCACCTCCACTAGTGTCTAGAGCAGCTCGGATGTAGGCGCGGCACAAGAGCCAACCCTGAGTGTCCAGACCCAACGCTTAATTTAGGGCCGCACCTGACTGCTACCCCAAATGGCCATACAAGATTCATCAGTGCTTCAGCAGGCTGAAATTTGTAAAAAGTATTTGAAATGAGAACAATGAAGTACAACGTGTTGAACATAGAAGGATAACACAATCGAAATACAAGATAACTGGCATAGATACTATTTTGAAAGAAGCATACAATCAGAATTAACTGTAGGAGATGCGAGTTAAGTACCCAGGCATATTACTAGTAAAGAATTTACGAATATCATTAGACAATGAAAAAATTTAAAGCTAAGATTAGCAAATTGTGAGTCAATCGGCCCAGTAGAATGGGTGTATAAAACTGTGCTTTTTTTTTAGTGTAGGTATATATGGCCTACAAGTGGCTGAGGGGTAAAGTCTCTGGACACGTGGTAGTTCGGTCCGAGGTTCGAATCCCGCGAACGAGCTGCCTGTATGGTCGTTCTCGTGGTTTCCTTCATGTGCAAAGGGTTAATACGAGACAGTTTCCCTTGGAAAGTTCTCCACGAAGGCATCACTCCCTTCCGTGTAGCGCCGTAGAGCAGAACACAATAAATAATAACAAAACTGCGTATGTATTTCCGCAATAAATGCGGCTAAGGTGTGATTAGCAGGAGAAAACAAGCGTTATTTATGCTTGCTA
The DNA here is from genome assembly GCA_000611955.2 of Stegodyphus mimosarum. Classification (NCBI taxonomy): domain Eukaryota; kingdom Metazoa; phylum Arthropoda; class Arachnida; order Araneae; family Eresidae; genus Stegodyphus; species Stegodyphus mimosarum. The sequence continues at coordinate 167,199 of KK119819.1, forward strand.
TAAAAATAAGTTTTTCAGATTTTTATTAGAAAGGAGCTTGAAATTCGAAATATTTGCAATCTTCAACTCAACCCATTGCCCAAAGGCCTGCAAAATTTCCAAAATATATACAAGAGGAATTCACATGATTGCATAACAAAGATTCAACGATCCATTTTGTACCTATTAGCTTTTACGTATTAAAAAAATCTTTCTAATTTTAGAAAAATTTAACAAATTTTAACAGTGATAATTTGATAATCTTACGTATGGTGAATTTGAAATATTATTACGTAATCCTGTTCAGTTTGAATCAACACTTCACTCTGGAGCAATGCTGCGCCATGTGCCTGCGCTAACAGAAATGTGGAATCAATACTTACCTGATGAAATAATTTTTTTCTACAGCGTTCTAGATTCTCAGCTTGAAATGACCTTTTTTTTAATGAAATTTTTTTTAGTTCGATACATATTTTAATTACGGGGTAGAAATTCAAATTTAATTGAAGAGGGACGAAAATAAATTAGAAATTCTGCATATCTTCTTTTTTTTCAGTCAGTTATTCTTTCGAAGCTCATAAAACATTATAATAATTCTGCTTTAAATAATTTTTTCATCAATTATCCATTTTTGCTCGGGTGCTTATTAAAACAAGTTTCTGTTCTTTTTTAAAAAAGGAAAATAAAATCCTTTCTGAATTTCTTATATATCCCTTTATTTACAAAACGCGCTTATATTTGAAACTTTTCTATGTCTCCTAATGTAATCCTATTATCTTAAGCTGCTTACTTGGAAATAGTTTTAAAAGGCCGTTTTCTCCACAGAATCTTTTCGTTCTTGCATAACAAAGGAAAAGCTCCTTATGCACCGTACTATGTCCTACTCTTCAAGTGAATTCAAAACATCAATGTACGTCAGAGCATAATTAGGATCAAATTGGGAGAAATGTTTCCTGAAGACTACAAAAGGCTTTAAATCCCTTTTCACATTTCCGGATTTCTCTCCTATTTATCTTTTTTAAATTTATTTTTAGTTAATGTGTTCAGGTTTGCGTACCAGTTGAAACACACTTTTATAAAGTTCCAAAGAAACCGCAACTTAGAATAAGAACGTAAACATTCTTGTATTTGCTTAAGAATTTTTCATTTGTGGCATATTTTAAATATGCTTATTTTTTCCTCTATTTACTTTAATGTCTACAAAAC
>KK119819.1:168443-183901 GCA_000611955.2 Stegodyphus mimosarum
ATATTTTCAAAAATTTTAACATTTTTCTCACATAAATGATTAATAAAATATCGGTATTTCTTCACATTCACAATGCATATAATTCCTATCATTATTAGTACGTAAATAATAATGTATAAAATCTTTGATTCGGAAGAAATCCATTAACAACGCCGAAACATGTTCCATATATTTCATCTCTACATATAATAAAATGAAGAGTCTTTTCTGTTTGTGTATTTATTTATTTATTTTGTGAATGCGGTACAAAGAGTGCATCTAGACAAGAGCCAGTACATCTCGAAGCCAGTTTTTGAAAATTCGGATAAGTTTTCTTATATTTATATCTTTTGATAACCTGGGCATACCAACAACAATGGCACGCAGCCATTGTTGCTGATATAAAACTGTTGCCATTGTTGCTGATATCAGCATTGTTGCCATTTGGAAAAACGAGTGCGAAAATTAACTTTTTAAGGATTTTTCACTAATATCTGTGATTTTAGCTATTTTTTTTCTAAGTGAACGCCGAACTTTTCCAGGACCTAGAAAATAATTGTAGAAATTTTGCTGACGGTAGCTATAGTAGTGACTGAATTATTAGTGAAGAAGCATACAGACTTTCTCTCTATGCTTTGTATACTGGACTCCTGACTGTTTTCTCTTGAAAATATGAGATAAAATATTATTAATTATACTTTCCTTTTAAGAATTTTTTTTTATTTCTTCCATGTTATTTATTGCTTATTTCACTGTTTTCAAGATACTGAGAAGTTCTGCATGATTTTTTTTAGGAAACAAATTTCTTAACTTCATTTATACCATCTGAATTCTTAAGGTTTTGCAACGGGAAGTTGTTTAATTTACTTTTTAAGATAATTAATATTTATATTAAGGGATATTTCTTATTTCATTGTAAAATTTTTATATTGTGATTTAAGTATATATAATTTTAACTATATATAATGTTTTGCATGAATTTTTAGGAAATGAATTTCTTAACTTCCTTTATGCCATTTGAATTCTCAAGATTTTGTAACGGGAAGGTTAATTTATTTATTACGATAATTAATATTGGTTAATTTATTAGGATAATTAACATTTGTATTAAGGTATATTGCTTCTTTAATTGCAATTTTTTATACATAATACATTTTTATTGAAGTTTTTATCATAAAGCTCTTCTGCACAATAAAACTGTGTAGTTTTTAAACTTAATGTTTGCTGAACCCTTTACACATTTCTGCAGTACATTTAAAAGTCAGACGAAGGCTGGCAGCGTAGTAGCTAGTTTTTCATATAATTCAGCTTATTTAGTAAAAACAACACTTATGCTTTATGTTGTCGGTTTTTCAGGCTTCATAAAAAAAACAATTATTTACCTAACATGTTTCAACAGATGCCTCAAACTGTCGGCTCTAAAGCAATTTTGCACGGCCCATAAACACATTTCAATTATGTATTTGTTGTACTAACGGTGCGTATATATTTAGAAACATAGAGATATGGACTGAACTTATGTGCATGATTGCTGTTGAAAAAGAAACAATGCGATATAATGAACGAATTGCGATTTAACTTTGTTAATATATGCTAGTATACTAGGCTAGTGACTGGGGTAAACTGTAAGAACTTGGCCTATCGGTACAATCAGTAAATTTATTTTTCTCAGCTGCGTTGGACATGTTGCTACATAGATGGAGAAGAAATAAACAGCTTGTAAAACATGCATATTTGTTCTTGTTGTCAGACCTACCTTATATTAATATTTATCTTTTGAAATATTGCGTAATATTTATATGTTGTTGTTGTTATAGGAAAATTCATTTTGTTGAATTAAAGTTGTAAATCAAATTATAATAGCATTGTATATATCTGTAACTATTAATTTTTTATTACATTGTTGTAATATTGTGAACTGATATAGTTATTTGTCCATTTGCTTTGAATTCTGGCCTTAGGATTTTTTCTAAAGTGTTTGTATCCTCGATGGAATTCTTGATGTTTTTTGTTCTGAATGTGGCACCACTCAAATTTTAAAATCAGTATAAACGAAATACACTGCTGGCCACCCAAATTGCAACAACAAGAAAGACAAGAGATATTACTACAAAATTTATTTAGTAGATAACATGTTGTCCAAGTATCAAATGATTAAATTTATAGACTTCTGTGAAGTGAGGTTTCTTCCAGAATCAGTAGCCAGAGCAGCCGCCATTGTTGGAGATCACCGCTGCCACATGCCTCGGAATTGATTCAAAGAGACTTTGGATCTGTTCTTGGGGTACAGCAGACCCAGCAGCTTCCACATGTTGCCAAAGTTGATCGGAAGTGGCAGCTTGGGATGTAATCTGGGTCAATCGTTCAACAACCATGGACCACATGTTTTCTATCGGCGAAAGATCCGGAGAGCGAGCCGGCTAGGGAAGCAATTCAATCTGGCGATTTCGAACGAAGAACCCATGGACAATGCGTGCCACGTGTGTTCACGCATTATCCTGTTGAAATTTGGCTGTAGCCAAGCCTTGAAGGTAAGGAAGGACAACTGGCTCCAACACTTCGGAGATGTAGGGCTGGCTGTTTAAAGTACCGGCAACGCATACTAGAGGAGTGCGAGAGTGATATCCAATACAGCTCCATACCATAATACCCGGTGCATAACGCAGCTGTTCAGCATCCTCTCTCCACGGTCTCTCCAGACTCGAATCCGACCATCGTGGTGTTGCGGACAGAAGCGTGACTCGTCAGTAAAGACAAATTCATTCCATTCTGTCTTGCACTTCCTTCTTTCATCGCACCATTGGCGACGGAGACGTCTGTGGTTCTGCGTCAAGGGTAGACGAAGCAATGTGCGTCTTGCGGGCAGACCACTCTGCTGTAAACGGCGTCGAATGGTACGCGCAGACACTGGATGATGTGTTACAGACTGAATGTGCTGTGCTGTGGTTCGTAATGTGACTGGGCGATCCGTCACTGCCATGCGCACAATCTTCCTGCCATCACTTGAAGTGGTGCACTGAGGTGGATGCGATCGAACACGTCGGTCCGTCGTACCGCCCTGCATCCAGCGGTCACATATCCGCATTACAGGTTTTTGGTTTCGTCCAAGACTACCGATTTCCCTGAAAGATAATCCACACTCTCGGTAGGCCACTATCCTTCCTCTGTCGAACTCGGATACTTGATCAAACGATGATCGCTGTTTACTACGAGGCATAAGTGATCAAACGAAAGAGAAACGCAATTGCCGAACTTGAATTTGTCGAAAACTCCAAGCCTTAAATAGCGCTTTGAAGTGGCGCCACTGGAGTGCGTGATGTGCGTCTACTCTGAAATTCTAATCATTTATATATCTCACCTTTGCTAATACATTGTAAATTTCATGTTATTTGCATGCTTCCTTCAGGGTGTTGCATTTACGGTGGCCAACAGTGTAATATATCCATACCGATGTATCTTGAGGTTAAATCGAGACATATGGGCAGCCTGCTGGATCTTAGCGAGAATACTACTGAATCTATTAGATTCTACGGAACTTCCTAGACCAGTCCCCAAACGGATAATTAGAAGCAAATTACGGTCAGTGGATGACGTTTGCTAGTTTTCGGTAGCTTGACAGTAATTTTAAAGCTCTATGAGCAATTTTTCTTGCAGGTTTCTGAAGTGTTTTAGCCTCTTTCTTGAGCAACCTTATAAAGAGGAGTTTATGACCACTGATGAGTCAGTTGGACCACGAATCTTATTTTGTTGAGCTTTCTGTTCACTGAATACTGCTTTATGATAATTGTTAACTTCTACTGCAAATGAATTTGGTGGCTTCTGCGGTATTCCTCATTCGTTAAGCAAAATTTCGTCTAATCTTTTTCTGTTTAGGGTTAAGTATGGCCTTTTGTCTTGCCTATAAGAGCTGTTATTGTCGATAAAGTTTCATGTCTGCCTCTTCATCAGTCTTCTTTAAGAACGTCTTTACGAACCCGTCACATTTCTTATGTTTACATAATTTATCTAAATACAGAAGTTGTATGACTATTTTAAGTGAATATTTTAACAATTACAATAAATCTGATGACAAATTATACTTCAGAATAAATGGAATACCCATAGCATGAAATATTGTACATGAATATAAAACTTTTAAACATGCAACTTCACACAAAAGTTATTTCTAATGTTATGCTGATTTTCGTGAATGATCCAGATTTTCCTTCATTTAAATTCAAAACATGAAGCAGTAATTACAATCTACCTAAGGCAAATTGAGATTTGCATTTTAAGATTTTGTTATTAATTTTTAATTATATGTTGTATTTTTAATTATAGTTGTTATTAATTTAATTTTACATTTAAGCTCTATTTAAAGTCGAAAGCGAAAAAATGAAAATCGTCTTGAAATACCACAAGTTTTTAAGTAGTTTAATAGTTTCATTAAATTTAATTTCTGTCTCAAACCGCTTTTTTTCGTTTTCTAATGCACAACTTTTGAAAACTATTTTAATTAATATTTAAAACTAAGCTAATGTATCATGTCAGAGTTTTAAAAACACGAGTAATATTCTTCCTTAATCTTTTTTTTCCTTTTGTTTTCTTTCTTCTTTAGAAATCTCAATTTTAAAGTTTATTTTAAAACTTTTTGTACTTTTCTTTTGATAGAGCAAATAAACCAGGTTTAATTAAAATTATTAGTGATTATTAATACAAAATATCAAATGATATTTCATTAAGGGTAAAATAGGTTTCATGCGCACCGTAGTGCGAAATTTCTCTTAATATTGGCAATGTGCTGTGAGGGTTCCACCCTTTTATTTCACAGTTCAATGGGAGGAACCTTATACACCGATAAGCGAATAATCGCTTGAGTTTGTATAGACGTAAGACTTAAAAAGGGTTAACTACCCTTTATTTCTCAAAAGAAAGATGAGCACAGTCTGCTTCTATCTCGAAGCGTAAACAAAGCCTCCACTTGGGCTTGAACTCAAATTAATAAAAATTTTAACTAAAGTATATAACCGAAGGCATCAGGATTCTAAGTAGTTGGCCTCTAAATCTCAATTAATTAGGCGAAGCTGTCAAGGGCCTAAAGTACGGCCGAGCGTAGTAATAGCTCGGCTTAAATACTACTCTTTCTCATTTGCATTAAAAGCGTTTCTGAAAATACATTCTGGTAGGAAATTGTAAGCTGAAGCTAGAAAAGTTAGGAAAGGTGTATAAACTTAAAATAACTGTTATAAAGTTAGGATAAACCTTACATCGCAATGGTTAAAGTGAAATACTTATTTCATTTGGAATACATTTAGAAACAGCATTGTCTACGGCAGTTGAAGTCTTAGTAAAAATGCTTAATTAATTCTCTGAGCGCAGGTATATACGAGGGATGACCACCCGCAGACGAGCGGTAAAGTCGCTGAAAACTGGTAATTCCGACCGGAGTTCAATTCTACGCAAACGGGCTGACTGCATAGGCGTTTTCATGGTTTTCGCCATGATTAACGAGCATACAAACCAGTTTTCCTTAGAATTTCTTCCACAACAGCATCCCACCGGTTAGGCAGAAAACTCTCGTGTGCTATGCCGTACATAAAATTTTAATTTGACGCAATAAGAACATTCCCAGCGTAGGATAAATGATGAAGGTTTATCCGATTATGATGCTTTATCCGATTATGGCACAGCACTCGACGGCTATCTGCCTTAAGGCAGGGTTGCCTTCGTGGAGGACTTTCTAAGAAAACTGGCTAGTATGCTCGTTACATATGGGGAAAACTGCAAAAACGCTAATGCAGCCAGCCTGTTCGCAGTGTTCGAACCTCGGACTGAACTACCAGTATTCAGCGACTTTACCGCTCCGCCGCTGCTGGGCCGGATAAATGATGATTTCGCTATTCACGAGAATCTTGCGGTCAGAAATTTAAGAATACAAAAATGAATCACCTCTTAAAAAGACAAAATTCTGTACGCTAAATCTCGTTACGTTTGTTGTAGGGCAAGATGGTTTCAGGCTAAATAGATAAGACAGAGTAAATAAACTAGATTTCTTATAACTAAAAACTGATTTTACGGTATTTGCAGCGAAAATGGATGGTGTGTACCTGTACAATAAAAGTTTAATACTTAAATGACAGAAAACTATTTTAAATATCTTTCTCTTTGATTAAGTCATTCGCGGGCATTTATTTCAGTACGAAATTACTTAGTCTATATTTATCACTTTTACGAAAGCAGAAATACACTTCCAACGTGACTTCGTTATACACTGAAAATGATCAAGACTTTTGTCCAGCAAAAAAAAAGTTAGGAAATCTGTACTTTATATTTTACACGATACACTAAAATGTGTAATTAAATTTCCTTTAGTGCAAGAGTTATAATTCACGTAGGAAAAACGTGTGTTACTCTTATTTATTGTGTGATATTACATCTAATACTTTGGCAACATTTCGAGGTAGGCATTACAGAAGCAATCCTTTCCAGATTTCAGAGATATATCTTAGAGTTATATCAAAAGTTAAAGGTTCGGCGTGAGATGAATTCCAACTTCTTTCTGCGTAAGTATCAGAAGTTGACGTAGGCAATGCTATCGATTTTGCGAATTTATCATGACGGAAATGGAAAGTCATCTCAGAAATCCTCACATCTCACACTTAAATGCTATCTCTGGAAACGGAATTCGACGATAGAATTTGTAATACATTTTATAGGGGGATTTCTAGATATTTTTAAACAATTATATGGCAGCTAAATATCTCGACAAGAAACGCTTAAATTTACTTATTTAGATCTAGAGAGGTAAAACTTTGAGGATATTTATAAAGTATGTTTACTTGATATTTTACTTTCATAAAACCTGTAATAGTAAATTATTTTATTTCTAAGATAGTTAAAAAAATCAGTACGTAAGTCTTATAGATTCCACATATTTTAAGCCTGAAAATGAAGTATGATATTACAATTTCCCATGTGTTTGTTTTGTCCAATTCTTCTTCGAGTTAGTATTATATTTACGTAATTATCTACTTTTATTTGGAAGAAATAAAATGTATATATATATATATATATATGCACCAGTAAGTAGAAAGTTGTTGTATAGAACACATATCTTCTCTTTACTATTATTTAACGCTGTTTTTTTTGTTAGTTTTTAAAATTTTCTTAACATTTAAATTTTGTTAACAGTCTTTCCTTTAAACTGTCGTTTTCCAATCCACGCTTTCTTGCCAGAATCATATTTGATTTCGAGCTTCATGCAAATTAGGGTAGGAAGCTACTATTCAAGCTGAGGTCTGAGTCACTACAGACAGAGCGTGTCCTGCCTTTCGGCCATGTTTATTTGCTACTACTTAAAGCTTTCTACTTTACAGTCGTGCATATTAATTGCCTCCTAATCTATATCGGTGGTATTACCCAAGAGCAGATTACGTGCTAAGTAGCTCTGTGCAGCTTCAACTGTATATTCAATTCAGATTTACTTTTAATTTCACTTTCTATTTTTGAGTTATCGCCAAATGTGTTGGCGTGATACTGTAAGCACGAGAAATGCCTTCTGTTAAATTGTTCTTGAGTGAATAAAATGGTTTTGTTTCCGTTCTTCTGTCATTATTACTGAACAATAGCTTCAAAAATAATCGCTTCGCAGTTCTAACTCCAGGTAACTTAAATTTAGCTAGAATCTTATAAGACAATGAAAAAACTTCAGATATTGACCTTAAGTTTGAGTTTAATTACTTGTCGAAAAACTTACAGATATATATTTAATAAAACGCAAGCGTTTAAGCTATTATCATTTTTATACATTTCATTTTTAATATTCAAGAAAATGTTAAAATGAATGTATCATGAGCGATTACCTTCTAAAAACGTATCAGTGTCTTTTTAAAACCTTAACACCGATTAAAATATAAGTTTTCAATATTTAAGTGTTGAAATATATTAAAGAAAAGGAGAAGAAAAGAAAAACAAATAAATAGAAAAAAACTGATATATGTCTTTATTTATTTATATTTTTATAATGTGACTGACATCACAATGCACATACACTTCCTCGGAATTTGTTTTTAGATTTTATTGATAGATATCAGCAATATAGATAAAAAAATTTCAAATAAATTCTAAAAATTAAAAATTGATTATTTTTAATCGAAATAAATTACTACGTAGCAAGATACTAATTAAACTAAATTCTGAACTTATATTAAAATCAATCCATCTAAAAGCTAAATTTGTATTTTACCTATAGCTGACATTAATGGAATAATTCGGTTTATAATAGGAGTGTGAACAAAGCCATTTCCATTTAGCAGTTCAAATAATAAATAAACTGTGAGGAATTTTTATGGTTATTATATCAGTTACTCCGTTTTGTTTTGTGTGTATTGTCTAATCCTTTTACTGCGTCTCTAACAACTACTAGGTTCCATCATTCTCATGTTTCGTTTCTTTCACAGACGTGGCTCCGGTGCTAAAACACACATTCGAACCATCCAAAGTAGAACCTGGAAGTGCTCTTTCTTTGAAATGCATAGCTGCAGGAAATCCACTTCCTCAAGTCACGTGGACATTAGACGACCTACCCATTCCGGACCACATGCGGTTCTCCGTCGGGGATTACGTCACGTCCAGAGCAGAGGTGGTCAGTTTCGTCAACATTAGCAGCCTGAGAGTAGAAGATGGAGGTAAGAGAATGAAAAAGCACGATATGTCTTACTCACGTGTAATGAGTAGAAACAATCACGTGCTAACACCCTAAAAAAGCGGTCAGGAAAAGAACCAGCTGTGAAGATAATAGAAAAAACATAATCAAACTATTTTTTGATAAAATGATAATATGTATCACAGTAAAACAATTATAAAAACATAGAATATTGCAGAAATTATTTTTTGTAAGTTTAAACTTTTTTTGCTCTTTTACATGCAACGTTTTTTCGTCCACTGTTTAATTTAGGAGACATAGTTTTAGAGTAAAGAAATATACCTCTTTTAGGTGATTAAAAATACTTATGTAATTTAATTCACAATATAATCGTCATATGAGATGGTGCTCTGTTTGAATGGTTGCATTTTATACTATTGTTGATAGATTTAAGGCCTTGTACTTTTTATCTCCGAATCTTAAATTAGTATCGCCTTAGGCTCCATTCAGATGGTGGCATAGAGTCAAGTATAGAGTCAGTTATACAGGCATGAAATGCGGGAATTCCTTTTACATTTGAGAGAGAGGGTCTAAGCCGCAGCCAATTAAAGAACCTAAATTTGCGCATGCGTGGATGTGTCTAAGCTTTCTCTCTCCGTTTTCCAGCTCTGTAGGTTTCGTTCGTTCTCTCTGATTGGTCGACTCTTATACCAAGTTGACATAGAGTTGAAAACTTCGAACTGTATGCCAAAACCCATAAACCAGTTTTTGTGACGTAGCAAGGTTTGGTTACCTAACACCGGAGCTCGGCTTAAACCAGTTATGTCATTTTTACCGCCATCTGAAAGGAGCCTTAAGTCTTAAATTATGAGCTCAGAGTGAGTGGCATCATCTAATGAAAGCTTGTTTTATAATAATAAGTTCATCAAATTCAAAATATATTCGGTTAGATATATTCGGCTCCTTTAAATAAAATGATAAAAAGGCATTTTATCTTGTTCTGCATTATGTAATTCTCTTAGTAAGACGGTGTTAGGAGATCTTAAGAATTAAAATTTTAAATTCCAGGATTTTGATCTGTACGAAGATGATCCATTTCCTATGGTAAAAAAGGTGACTGCCTTTTGAAATTTTTGAAAAAATCAAAGTTCAGTATATTAAGATGGGCAATTTCAAAGATGTAAATAATGACACAATAGCCCCCGAATAACATTTTATTAAATTCAGTTACTATCAGTGCATTCCTTTTCAAGTAGTTTTCGGCAAATTCAACTTTTTTATCTTGACATCTCTGCATGCTAATAAAGTATTAATTATTAAGGTTATATAGGTGGTATGTTAAACTTATTCAGCTTAAATTCATTATTCAGATTTCACACACACAAATATTATACTTGTATGTTTTGGAATGAAAGACATATTTTCAATTAAATAAATCATCGAAATTATAAGGATCATTGTAGTGTAGTTAACAAGTGTGTATCCACATTTTGTTGCGGAGATTCATATCACACTTTGGAATACGTGATAACTGCTACTTTAATTATATTTCATTAAATCTTTAAAAACAGATATATATGCAAGCTATAGTGATATTTACATGCAGACTCTTAATGAAAGAGATAAGATAATTACGTAAAGCTCAGTAAGTTTTAAATCAAACTCTTGCTTCCCTTGTTTTGGAAACTATTGTTTAAAATTTTCCTAGTTGATGCATATCAAACTTAAATTCATGTCTGCGAGCAAATATCATTTCGAGACAGGTTCACCTGCGGACGAGCTGTTTATTTTGCAGTTTGACTGTGTTTCAAATCTCAGAAAGAGGTGGTTGTATTGTTTGTAATTTTACCCAAGTTTAAAGTGAACAGAAACAGGGCTTTCTTAAAAAGCCATTGATGAAGCATACGTCTGCTTAGGCAAATAGTATATAAGGTATTTCTCCCGCCTTCTTAGCATGCCTTCTTGGTGTAATGGTCAACACACTCGGAGCCTATTTGAGAAGTGCGAGGTTCGAGTCCCGGCCAGGGCATAGCTCGTTTGTCCCCTCCCCTGCTTTCAAAATAAACAAACGACTCTACAGTAGGGCTCAAAATAAAATAAAAGCTGGTGAATGATGATTCTCCACCACCAGGATTTGGCGATTGGGTTCACTAATAACCAGTCGCCCTTTAAAGGAGGAAATACATAAGATATTTCTCCCGTCTTCTTAGCATGCTTTCGTGGTGTAATGGTCAGCACACTCGGCGCGTATTCGAGAGGCCCGAGGTTCGAGTTCCGGCGAGAGAATTGTTCATTTTTCATATCTCCTGCTTTAAAAATAGCCTGATGACTCTAAAAGTATATTAAGGATCTGCCGGAAGCCTCTCAGATGGGAAAGTGGTTAGTGACTGTGACTGCCATACCCAAACGACCTGGATTCGAATCCCGAAGAAAGCATGTATGTAAACCGCCTGTCCCCGAACAGGAGGCAATGGTGGTCCGCTTATTAGGTGCTCTCTGATAAAGTGACTACAGCTTCCGATCGTAGTAGTGGTCAGCGCTTGTAAAGCCTACAGCCCGCCCCTGGGAAAAAGAATAGATTTGCCCTAATATAAAGAATATATATTTGAATCGTTCAAAGTACATCCAACTACGAGATGGCTATTATCAATCTGTGAAACCTAAGGAGAATGAGGAGTTCGAAAAAGTACTTAAGTAAAAATAAATTTTTAATATTTTTCCGGTAAGTAAATGAATTAACTGCTTAACGAAAAAATAAATATATAGTATAATTTAAAGAATGTACCCCTTTAAATTATCGCTGGATCTAAGATCCGATACTTAATTTATATTAATATATAAAATTCCTTACCATAAATTAATAGCGTCAGCATTAATAGATCCGGACTCATTTTTGGAATCATAGGCATGTGTATAATTGATACAACTTAAAAATGCAGAGTAATCAGGTTATTTAGAAGCAAGAGAGATGAAAACTGTGCAATGCCCTCGCCAGGACTCAAGCCGCGGACCTCTCGAATACGCGTCGAGGCTGCTGACTACTACACCACGAAGACATGCGAAGAAGGCGGGACAAATACCTTATAAGCATATTAATCATTAAAAGCAAAATACACTCTTCATTAATTACCGTTTATGGACTAACTTAACTAAGAAAATCAAGCTGAAAGTAATAAAATTATTGAGATTGAATTAGCATTATTCAAATATTTGACAATTGTAGAGTGTATTCTGTTGGTGAAAAATCACCTATCAGAAACAAGTTATGATTGCGGGCGGGGGAGCATGTATCAAAAGACAAATTTAATAATATATTCTATAGGAATCTAAAGGTTGTAAAACATAATTTAATACAAATTTAGGTTATAAACCTTGACAAAGCATTGCAGGGTCACCCCACCTAGGATAAGTCATAGATGCTTCTTTGAAGATCTTTTAAGAGAAGCTTTTCTGAGATCTTTTTAAGCCATCTAAAACCTATGTCAACAGTCCTTCTAAATTGACTGGTAATCGAAGGCAGTATGAACCATCGACATTAACCTCTTCAGCGTCCTGCAAACCTCAAGTATTTTTGCTCTGAAACTGGCCTTAAAATATTTTCTTCCCCTTTCTTTGGCTGTCCAGATCTCTTTAGATGTTCCTGTTAAATCAAAGTGAACCGCTTACACTTCACACTCAAGGATTTATAATACTGTCACCCTTCCTAGGAGAAAGATTCTTTTGTGTTCCTCAGAATCTTATATGAAAATTAACAAAGACTTTTCCTCAAAGGCACACTTTCAGAGGAGTAGTAGTTCTCGTTCTGATGTCAGCTGAAAAGGGGTGGAAATGCATTCTTAGTTCCCGCCTTTTTAAATGAACTTTTATTTGTATGATCCTGATGCAACTCCGCTGTGAAGAGACAGTGATCAATTAAACTATCCATCTCCTCTTTTCGTTTTCTGTACATTCTGGAGAGTGGAAAATACGAAGCGACGAGTCTCTCTCGGTGGTAACGATCAGGTCGTATTTAATCCGGACGAGCGTGTGCCGTTGCTGACTTTTGGCGAAGCTTTTCAGATCAACGAGCCTGTTTTCAGTGAAAACTAGTTTGTGTGCGTAAGAGTGAAAAGTGTTTAATTAGACGGATTTCATCGTGCAGTGCTGAATAATTTACTAAAAAGGAAGAGTTCATTATTATTAATTAACATCGTGAGTGATGAACAATTTCATCGTGCACTGATGAACAATTTATTAAAAAGGAAGCGTTTATTATTATTTTTATTTAATATCGCGAGCAAAAGCAAGACTGGGTTCAGTAATTTTGGTGCCCTAGGCAAGTAGTGCGTTTGGTGCACCATATCAGTTAAACATATGAAAAATTAATTAAAAATATATCTTTAATTAGTTCCCGCTTGTGCGAAAAGCTTAATTGGCGACTTCCAACAAATGGTGTCTTAGGCAGTCGTCCATGCGTGACGAAATATAATATATAGTTGTGTAATTAAGGTAGAACATTTTGAGCGACATGAAATAAGATTATCCAACCAACCAATGCAAAGAGAATCGCGAAGGAAGACAAAGAGTTAAGCCTGATTTCAAAAATTAATAAAAGAAATAGCAAATTTGAAAGAAACGGAAAGTAAAATATTTGAATTTCTCCTTTTTAGTGCAATTAATATAATAATTACTAGAACAAAACAAAGCATGTAACAGAGAGAAACATTAAGATAAATGAACGACAGATCAATACATTTTCATGAAAAGGATGCAGCTAATGCAGCTAACTTAAGAATATACAACATTCCGTACTGAATAAGACGATGCATGCATAAAATATGGATACTGATTTCAACCGCAGCAATGTAATTAAAATAGCTGTGAAAGACACTATAGAAATATATTACAAAAAGCTGTAAGTGTCAACTTTCAAAGGAAAATTGTCTGTGATGTCACTAATGAAAGTAGAAAAACTTCATATATATACGCATTTTATCGTTTAAAATAATGTACAAAATCGTTCCAAATTAAGAAGTGCGTTATGTATTCAAATCCCCTTTGAATAAAAAAAATATTTTAATTTAAGCTGAAATATTTTTTATTTTTATTTTAATGCTTTTCATTTATAACATTAATTGGAAATAGGAAAATATTTCCTAGCAAGTTCTTCAAAACTGAGCAAACTTAAAAGCCAACAGCTTACTTTATACTTATCGTCATAAAAAATTGCATAATAAAGTGCTGTGAATAAATAGCATACAAATTTTTGCATATTACATTGGTTTTAATTAGAATTCCTTACTTTTCTTTAATTAATTTTTAAATTATATTTGCAACAGTAAATTTTAAAACATGTAGATTAAAGTGTCATTAAATTTTGAAAGATGAATTTACTTTTTAATTGTTTTTAAAACAAAATTTGTTTTTTTCATTCATCTGTAAACGAAATATAAACTCTCTGGATTTTAGTATCCAAGTCAAAGTGCCGTTTAAAACTGCGTTTTAATACGGGTGATGTGATTAAAAAACGTGTTTAAGGTAAATGTTTGGATTCACTTCGGTGAAAATTCAAGAAACCACATTAAAATTCATTTGCTTGTGCAGTCCGAATATATACTGAAAATTTGAGAACTATTTTTAGAAACGCAAAACGATTTTAGTCGAATTCGAAAAGTATGCAATAAGAATAAAAAAAAAAATATTTTTATCAATCGCAGGAAATAATGCTTAAGAGATGATAGGAGTTTAAACACCTGGGAAAGGAATCTGTTGTGTACCTAGGAATCTGTTGCACACCTGGGAAAGAAATCTGTTGAGTAGCTGGAAAGGAGTCTGTTGTGTACCTGGAAAAGGACTCTACCTGGAAAAGGAGTTTGTTGTGTACCTCAAAAAGTAATCTGTTGCAAGAAAAATTCCCTTCTAAACTAAACAAACAGAGGAAAATTTACAAAATTTATAAATATTAGAAGAATTTTAAATAGGATGTAAGTTTAAAATGTATATACATATATACTTAAAAAAACAGCCTCAGATTGTGTTAACGTAGCACAATGTTTCGACTAGCGCCATCTTCAGACTAAAGTAGAAGGAAATTGCCAATTTCCAGTGCAAAAATTATACTGTACTAAATTTAAAATGAATCTTAAAAATAAAAATCTGATGTGTACAGCACAGGACTTCCTTCTACTAAATACTAAATTATATGCATTTTCCCCTGCCTTTCATTTAAACTTATTTCCTCGAATTCCATAACAGATATATTTCTCATTCAATTAATTCAGTTATCACTTCGCGACAAGGCAAGACACCATAAAAACTCAAAATGTCTGTATTAAAAATTGAAAGCTATAGAAAAACATAAAACACCGAATACATTTAAAACAGTTTACCGTTTTTACAATTAAAATTACAGTTTCTATGCAAACACAAGCAATTCGGCCAGCAGGCAGGAAGGTAGATTTTTTGGTGCACAAAACTGAAAGCTTACTTTTGGTGTCCCTCAGCAAAAAGACACTGAAGGCGCAGAAACTAACTAAATTTGTTGTGACGCTGTGAGTCAATATATGGATAATTTAATAACTTAATGATAATCCCAGAATTGATTAGGCATAATTTAATTCGCAATAATGAAATAAGACCTTATTTTGTTGTTGCGAAGCTTAGTTTCTCTACGCTGGCAAAAAATCCACTATTGTGCTGAGTTTCAAATGCAAACAAATATGCTTGCTACGGTAAAACATTTGGCTTAGCCGCACTTAAACAGCTTTTAAACTGTTGATAATTCTACAAGTATAACATGCTGGTTAACTAAAGGCATAAAATCCTAAAGTGGAAGATAAGAACAACAAAATTCAACCGAGTAACAAAGTGGATATAT
>KK119819.1:183975-204186 GCA_000611955.2 Stegodyphus mimosarum
AGATAGATAGTATACATATATTTATATACTTTTGGTGCGGCCGATTGTAAACAAAATAGGAGGTGCGCATCTACATGTTAAAGCAGCCCTATATACAAAATTGCAAAGTTCTGAGCCTACTCGTTTTTGAGTTATGCGAGATACATACATACGTACATACGTACGTGCAGACGCCACGAAAAAATCTCAAATCTCTTCTGAATCTATTTTAAATCAGTTTTATAATTCTTTTGGGTGAAAAAATTCCTTACGTACAGATTTCATACAAAAACATCATTCAATTGCATTCAAACAGCGGTCAAAATACATATTTTCGTTGAAATATGATACCCGAAATTTTTCTCTATTACAATACTTCCTTTTTACTTCGTACAAGGAAGTAAACATTATTAGAAAGATAAGCGATCTCGTAAAACTGGGTGCTTAACTAAAAAAGTGTGATGTCAATGTAAAAACACATTTTTAGAAAACTATACCACAGTAATCTTCGAAATTTTGAAGACTCCATAATTTTCAAGGAATTTCTCATAAATCTGGTTGCAGAGTAACATATAATATGGTTTCATAGTAAGATCTGTAGACCCTGCATGATTTGTTAAGAAACAGCTAGCAAAAGTACATATTCTCCTACATCCAGCATTCAGCAGAGAATTTCATTCAACAAGTGAATCTGCTGGAAATCTGCAGACTAGTAACGTATAAACCGAGAAAATCCCGTACGTTTTCAAACCGTGTCTCTTTATACATTTATTAATTTATAAAGAGCAATTAATAACTTTAATGCAACTTTAAACCGCTTCTGTTTACACGCAATAATAGAAAAAAAAATTCTTTAGCTTTGAATTTGCTAAATAACTCCATCTTCCATACTTTTAATATCATAACATTTTAGCAGTTAATGGGAGCACCGTTGGAACTGATATATTAGAGTTGATTTTGAGACCGCTGTAGAGTTACAGAGTTTCCAAACCTTTCGTCTTGCGCTTGATTTATCGATAAGCTGTGAAGATGACATTTTCGCTCTTTTGGAAAAAAGGAAGCCGAAATTAGAAAGACATTTTTTTTAGACAAGTTAATTCAATTTAATCAAAAAGCAATAATTATCTAACCTTTTTAGAAACACCAGTTGCAGAAAATGACAATCTTGTTAGAGGAGATTTTCTAGAATTCCAAAAGCAAATTTAAGCGTTACTTCTATAAATATCTAATCCTTACCTAATAGGAATATTATGTATTTACAGTTGTATAAAGGGTCATTCAGAACTGTTGTTCAAAACACGATAACAAGTAGGAAGGACATAGGATCATATGGTGGCGTGTGCAATCCAAGCGCGCAAGAGAGAGCTAGAGGTCGCAAGGAAAGCTGACCAGGGTATGAAGCGATGAAAAGCTTATTTTATGTGTATGAACATATGAATAGAGGCATTGCTATACGAATAAAGAAACGGCGGATATGAAACCTCGTTTATGGGGCAGCTAATTGCAATGGAACAGCCGCTAGAGAACTGTATCTTCCCGGTTTCCCAATAGACCTATCCCTGCTCATACCATGTTCGGATGTCTGCATAATTGATTGTGAGAACACACTTTTTTCACTGATGGATTTAATCGTCGCTCATTTTATCGTAATTTAATCGTCATCGAATAGTCGCACGCGGTAATAAATTCTCACAGAGCTTGTTTTTCTCCCTCTTTCCGGCGACGGCGGCTAACGGAAGTGCAGTGTTTCGGCCCCGTTCTTCCCGTTATGCAGTTAGTGTCATAGGTGTGATACGTATCTGACGCTTAAAGAAGGCATGAGATGCGTAAGACGGAAAAAAACTTAATTCTGCGTATTCCTAGATTTTTCTGAATTTTATTCTTCTGCAACGCTTGTTCATTCCATTGTGGTAACTGAATCACGTGACGCGTATATTAGTGAAATTCCAATAGCTGTGATCCAACCAATGCTGAAATATAATGAAGGCGGCGAAATTCATCACAACGGATCTATTTTACAAAAATAAGCGGCACATCGTTAACTGTGTATCATCAAGAGTGCAAGTGCGTGATTCTAAATGATTCCTGAGAGGAATGGTGAACGATGGCGACAGATTAAATTCGAAATGAATAAAACGTGCAGTTTCATGCACGAGGTTGCACAGTTAATTAATGGAGTCATTATATTGAGATTTGCTCGGATATATAATGTTCTTACCTGTGTATCCAATCAGAAGTGCTGCTAAATCTACTCACGAGTTATTAAATAAACTAATTTGATTAAGTAAGTATGTGTATTTTGAAGGGCACTATACCATGAACAAGTAAGTGAAGTGCTTTATTTCTTTTCCTAGCGTTATCTTAACGCGAAGTACTTACTTTAGCGTAGATGTAGAACGAGCTCGTTTAGTACCAATTACACGCCATCAAGCTGATTGAGTGAAACTGGAACGTTTCGAAACACGAATGAACAATACTCGCGTTGATAGAGCAACGAGGAGACTAACTTGGAAGAGGCCGTACTGTCAGATGTTTAAAACGACCCAGGGACGAGTTGTAGAAGTATCGTAGCACATTTACGTGCTTCTCAGTCCAGCGTTCTGAGTATATTGCATAAAAAAGCGACGCATCCGCACACGTGCAGTTCGTGCAGCCTCCGTCAGGGGGTAATTACGAATCGCGTGGGGAGTTGACACGTTGATATGCACAACAGATCTGCAGCTTTGTAACTAAACTCCTCTATACTGACGAAGCGATGTTTACACAGGACAGCGTCTGCAGTGTGCGCAAAGTGCATTTGTGGGGACATGAAAATCTATGAGCCATACCCCCCATGCTGCTCATTTGTCTTTGTGCCATTAAAGTCTAGGCAAGTTTGCTTGGCGATAAATTAATGATAGGCCTGTACTTTCTTCCATCGACCCAATATGGAGAGACATATCGCATCGTTATTTTTCAGGTCCTCCTAGAATAGCTGAGCGACGTACCATAATGTTTCATCGAACCATGCGTCGTTTTTGCGTCGCGGATATTACAGCTTCAAGCCAAAACTTTCAACATCTGCTTAAAAGTTTATTATGAACTAAAATGTTTTCTAAATCTTTGTGTAATAAATTATCATTATTTGTGACCAGTCTCACAGCTTTCAGCGTCTGATTTATGCTCGTCTAAGACGTCTGGATTGCGTTTGCGACCACATGTTCTTGTTTGATTCTTGCTTATTATTATGTTCCTGATCTACATATAGTTTTGAAAAATAGCTCTAAATCATCCTTTTTATAAACAGCAACCACAGTCTATAGCGAGGTTACTTTAGGCAAAGAAATTCTGATTATTAAAAAACGCGCATTCTAAAATCAGAAAAGAAAAATCTGATGTGGACACCATATGAAATTTTTATACGGCTTATTAATTTATACACACTTTTTGCTACACTTTATTTTTAAAACCACAATGAACTGGTATTAAATATTGTAAGAATAACTGCATGTATAAAGTGTAGCTTGATTTCATTATTTGCGACAATTATTTTTTTTTAATTTCGCATATCCAAAATAGGAATATTTTCGTCATTCAAAACACATTTACAGAGCATTTCGAAACTTATAGTTCAAATTTCGTGGGATGTAGGAAAGATGTCAGGGAACTGATTTCACATAAGAAAGTGTGTCCGCAAATGTACGCTAGGGTGCTGTGTATCTACCCAACCAGTGTACTGCTCGTCCGACCACTCCCGCTGTCATCAATGTACGAACTGACTTATTAGTGATAAGGTGACTCGTTTTACTCTTTAAGAGCTAGCGGATATGCATCTCGCATATGGAGCAGCTGGCGAAAGCGGCCTCTGAGCTAGACAAGTTTACGAAGACCGATACCCCAACAGAAGAATACCACAGCATCAAATGTTTGCACGTGTGCATCGCAATCTGTGAGAAGGTGGTTTATTGTATAGCAACATGTAGGATACTGGAAGACGACGACTGACACGGACTGTCAACGTCGCACAACAAGTCCTATAGTCTATCGAAGATAATCTGAATACTAGCATACGAGCTTTTGCTCAGCAGCTTGGGGTATCTCACTCAGCAGTGTGGCGGATACTGCACGAGGATCGTGTGCATCCTTACCATCTGCAAAGGGTGCGGTTACTGCATCCTAACGATTATCCGACGCGTGTGGAATTTTGACAATGGTTCATTCAGAAAGATGCCGAGGACCGCAGTTTTCCAGCTTCTGCCCTTTTTATAGATGAAGATTCCTTTACTCGTGAAGGTATGTTCAATGCACACAATTCCACATGTACGGGCTTACGACAACCCTCATGGTACGAGAAGTCACGCTGAGGAACACCGTTTTACCATAAATGTGTGGGGCTGGGGTCATTGGCGACTGTTTGTTGGAATCTTCTCGAGACAGTGTTACGGACTTTTCTGGGCACTGCACCTCCGCATATCCGCGGAGATATGTGGTATCAACATGATGGGGTACCAGCTTATAGCACAGCTGATATGCGTAATTACCTGAACCGAACATTCGAAACTCGATGGATAGGCAGAGATGGACCGCCTGCTCATCCATGTTACCTGACTTAACGCCCATGGATTTCTTTTTGTGGGAGGCCATGAAAGAACATCTGCGCGAGACTATCGTCGACAGTGAAATGGACCTTGTTGCACGAACAGTGGCAGCCGCAGGAACTGTCCATGGTATGCCAGGCGTTTTTGAAAATGTTCGGCGATCAATGCAGTGGCGCTGTCAATCCTCTGTTCGTTGAAATAGTCGCAGTTTTGAGCATCTACTGTGAACTTTTACTTTACCTTGTTGGAATAAAGGTCGCATTGTCACCACTTTACGGTTTTCTTGTGTTGACTTTACTTGTCTGTTTTGTTCATGTAGATGACGTTTGCGAACATATTTTGATATGTGAAATTGATTTTCTAACGTCTTCTCTACCTCCCTATGAAATTTGAACGATAAGTTTTGAAACACCCTGTATAATCGGGAATCCCTTTTACAATCTGTTAAAAAAAACTTTTTAAGCCTTTAAGTCAAAGAGTCTTTTATTCTGTTCGTACGCACAGACTTCACGCAAAAAAATTCGTACAAATAGATTCGAGAATGTTCAAAATGCATATTTCCGTTGAAATATAATACCCGAATTTTCAAAAGAAAGGGCGAATTTTTTCGATTCCATTTAAAAGAAATTGCCCACCGAAGATTAATTCGAAAATGTTAAGATTATTGAAACCGTAAAATTTTTCAATCTCTCAAATGGATGTTAAATGCTACCACGAAAAACCATGCAGTCTCGCTTCCCCTTAGCAGACACTCCAAAACTTTAGCTTGACATCATTAAAAAATATGAGAAAATGTCAAAACAATCTCTCAGTTAAATCATACGGAGCTTATATGTAAAATAGTAACAACAGACGAACGCCGTAGACCACTCACTTTCCTTATTTCTGGATATTGTTAAAAGCTTTTCGCGGTCGAATGAAAAAAAGTATAGTTCAAATTATAATAACAAAATTCCTTCTTCGGGGATTATAATCTGAAGATGGGCATAGAGCATCAAAAGATATTTTCCTTACAGCTTTTATATTCATGTTCCAGTTTTGTTTGAAGTTTGATAATTTTTTATATCTATTTATATATCTATATTTTTGCTTATTTTATAGACGCTAGACTACGTCTCATTATCAACACGTGCAAATTTCTGCCCTGGAGTGTACCGTAGTGCACGGAACCGGCTGTCTTGAGATCGAATCCTGGAGTAATTTCTTTTCAGGAATATTCTTAGATCGATCCCGTTTTATAGTATAACTAACGGAAGTATCTGATGCCAGTTAATTTAGATTAAAGTAATGTATCTAACAACAGAGAAAACTATACACTCCCTCTCTAATAACGATGCAAAAAATACGATTCGTAGTCATACATTTTTCAGTCTGATGCGATAAGGAACACACATAAAAAATTTCGATAAAAAAATGAACTAATTCTCTCTCATTGCATCAGCAACAATAACACGCAGTTTTAATGATTTTCGTCTTTCTAATCAAATGGTCGTAAAAGGTTAGGTTCCGTCCAATATTTCACTTACATTCAACTTTTAATTTATTAAATTTGGCAAAACATTGATCATAATTGATCAAAAATCAACAACGTGAAGAAACAAACAAACACACGAACAGACATTCTTCTTTATACATGCAGATTTTGTAAAACATACAGATTTTTCATTAACAAACTCTACAATTTGAAAAGCTAGTAGCAATACTTTTCGAAATAAAGCGTTTTTGTCTTTGACGCGGAAGATTGTGGCCACTCGGAAAATATAGTACGAAAATTAATATTTTCAGAGTTTTTAATTAATATCTCGGCTGGTTAAACGTCTGAAGATAGGAACAGCCGAAATGGCTTCCCACGAATATTTGGAATCGGGAATAATGTATTAAATGTTTGGGAATACTACTTTTTATTTCATTGTAGAACTTAGATATTTTTTATTAACAAACTTTATGATTAGAAAGCGAGTACTAGCAACACTCCTGGAAATAAAGCTGATACCTATCTAATGTTTCTGATTTTAGATATTTTTTGGAAAAAAGTGGACGTCGCACTTTTCCAGGATACAGAAAAGAATTGTAGAAAGTTTGGTGACGGTAGCTATAGTAGTGACTGAGTTAATTGCGAACAAACAGATAAACAGACATTCTTCTTTATATGTATGGATATGGAAATTTATTTTTTTTTTGTTATCTGTATCCCATTCTTGCAAGTGAAATAAAGATTCCATCGCTATGATTCATTCATTCTCGATTACGAAAGAAGTAAGTGAGCGATCGATTCAGCAGTTCCTAATTGATATTTAATCAGCAAATGTCCGTTCTCAAAACTGAAATTAACACACCTGCAAAAATTAACATAAAATAGTTCCATAAAATGCGAAACATATACTTACCGACTATTCATGCTATACATTGTTCGGTTATAAACTTTATATCCATATATAGTGATTCTTAGTGATGCATGAAAATATACTACTTGTTTTGAGAAATTTGAAATGTACTTTATAATGAGAGTTTTTCAAAATAAGCAGATTGTTTTATGAAAGCAATTATAATAGCCTTAATTAAGAAACTGCGTAAAAAAGTAACTATTTTGTGCGATATTTATAGTATAAAACTTTCAGTTAATAAAATATGTCATATATAAAATGTGTGTTATGCTTTAAATCAAATACGAAATGTTTCGTATTTAAGTGCAAAATACTCACAGAGATTAATATTTTGAGAGAGCAGCGCTTATTAAGTGTTGTTACATATTAAAACAATATGGAATCCACCAATCACCAAAAGAAGCAAGTCCGGTTTTGTAGTTGCTTCCTAAATTTGTTAGAAATTCCGAATTTCAACAAGTAAAAAACAACAAAATATTATCCAAGTTAGTAAATTGATTATTGAATATTTTCAAGGAGTTTAAGGTAAGGGTGCAAAACCTTGTTTTTAATTGATCATGTCATAATGGCGATTCCGATAAGTATAAAACGACTTAGGTTAAATATATATTCACAACATGTAAATGGACAGCGTGAAAAAGCTAAATTTTTACGATGTTTTTGTTCTCATGATGTTATAATTATTTTCATAAAATTAACTGCCTCATTTATAGAAATTTTATATTTGGAAATGTTTATGTCATGTAAATATTACAAGAAACAAATAAATTCTGATATTCTTTTTTTTTTCAAAATTCCAGTGTAAATTTAAACCCAAATTTGATTAAGAACGTGATTTCGTAAGAGAAGATCATATTTAATAGGAGAAAAATAAAATTTAAAATGTTTAAAAAAACCGAAGGATAATTAACGAAGGAAAATAAAATCCCCTGACATTTTGCAAGCAAAATTAATTGCGTTATATTACTGTAACACAATCTATTTTGGGTACAATTTGTAGGTAAGGCTTGAAATATAAAATCATGCGTACCTTTAATCTGCAGTAAAAATACCTAGTTTCGAAATCGTTAGTTTTCTGTGAATATCTATAATGACACACAAAAACTTTAATAGATATCCTACTGCCCTTTAATACCTTTGAATATCATTATTATGTTATTATTAATCAAAAAGGGCATTAGGCCAGAAGGGCTATTAGTCTTAAAAGAGCATTTTGCGCCGGTTTATCATGAATTTCCATTTCACTTTTCAACTTGTTGCTACCAAATCTTACAGCCCTGCATTATGTTTAAAGTTATGCATTATGTTAAATACTGAAGTCTCTGTATGGATGTATGTATGTTTCTTGCATGTTAAAGAACAAAGGTACCTGGAGCCATTAAATTTTCAATAACGTAGTCATCCACTCGAATATGAGCCCCTGGGAGTCGGAATTTGGAATTGGAATTTATTTTATTGTCTATTTTTTATTCTGTA
The DNA here is from genome assembly GCA_000611955.2 of Stegodyphus mimosarum. Classification (NCBI taxonomy): domain Eukaryota; kingdom Metazoa; phylum Arthropoda; class Arachnida; order Araneae; family Eresidae; genus Stegodyphus; species Stegodyphus mimosarum. The sequence goes on from KK119819.1 coordinate 192,392, forward strand.
AAATTTTAGCGAATTTTTGCTTGACTGGCTCAACGATTTCAAAGCGAAAAATGACAATACTGTACGGAAAAAAAAACTTTTTATCTCCAGCGCGAGAAACTGTCTATCTGAAATTCGAAAGATATGTTGTTCTTAAATAATTTTAGCCCAAATGCTCTCGAAACGTGTAAATGAAGTGTAGTAGAAAACACCCTTTTGAGCGTAATATAAAATCTGAAAGCTTGAAGATTTTTATTTTCTTTTTATTAAGGTTCGGTTTTATTTTATATCTAGGAGAACTAGCAGTTAGATTCTTTTGAGTTTTACCTCAAGTGAGTTTATTTTAGTTTATTTAAAGAGCAAAAAGCCTCCGAAATTAAAATCCTCGGAAGACTTTCAATATGGTTTTGAATGCTTAGTTTTGTGGATCACTGTGTAAGGTTTATTCTAATTTTATTAACAACATTTTTAACTTTATGCATCTTTCCTGTCATTCTAGTTTCAGCTTACAATTTCCTACCAGAATATAATTTCAGAAACGCAGTTAATTCAAATGTGTAAAGAGTAGTATTTAAGTCATTGTTTCACTGACTTCGAGAGAGAGCTCGAGTTCCTGATTAGCTCGCGTCTGCCTTTTGGCTGCGTCTCTCTTAGCTATTGCTACGCTCGACCATACTTTATGCCTTTATTTGGCTTAGCCGACTTGATTAAAATTGAGGGGACAACTACTTAAAATCTTGATAGCTTCGGCTATATCTTTCAGTTAGCTTTAGTTAAACTTCGTTAAGTTTAATTTCCTATTTATTTGAGTTCAAGCCCAAGTGGAGGCTTTGCTGTGCGTTCCGAGTTAGAAACCGATTATATCATATTTATTCTGAGAAATAAAGGGTAGTTAACCATTCTTACGTCTTAAGCCTCTTTTCACAATTAAACGACTATTCGCTTATTAGTGTTTGTGGGGTTCAAGGCTTGAATACTGAATTAAATAAGTAAAACCCCACAACTGTGTATATGATTTATCCATATTTACCAAAATTAAAGACTGTGCTAATAACTCATTAATCCTAAGTTGTTTTCGTCAATTTTCATGGAGAATACTGCAGCAAAACAAATAGTTTCATTTTACCAGAAAATAAGATTTCTTATATAAATAAATACGAAAAATATCTATTTTTTTAATTATATATAAAATAATTAACTAAATGCATCCATAATGAGTATTATAGATTTGTAATTGCCATTTTTATGTCTGGAGTAAAATTCCGCAACTGTATGTATTTAAATAGCGGAAACAGTATGTCTGGAATAATTCTAGAGCATAATGAAGAAGCTTTGAAAAACTAAATTAAAAACTAACTCATTGATTAATAAAGCGAACCGTGATGTTAGGGAAAACATGCATCATCAGTATTTTAAAAATACACTTCTGTTATTTTGTTTTTCATTAATAAAAACTATAGACTTGGAGCTCTTATAGACAGCAATCAATTATAGAAAGCCATAAATTGCTCGTTTTTTCAGCGATAGAAGAACAGCGATCTTATTTTAGTCAAGATATTTTATGTTTTCGTTAAAGTAAACTGAATTGAAATTAATCTGAGTTAGGTCTTTCTCTTTTAACGAATTGTGTAATCAATTCAGTTTTGGAAACTCTATTCGCTACAGCCATTTGTTAGGAAATTCTTTATATTGCAGGCATGTACCGATGTCTGGCCACTAATGAGATTGGTTCCTTAAGCCATGCTGCGAAGATCAATGTAATTGGACCTCCCTTTGTCAGGATAATGAAGGATATTGCTGCTGTGGAAGGAGATGTGCTCGTTGTCAGGTGCCCAGTCGCTGGATACCCAGTTGAAGAAGTCTACTGGGAGAAAAGTATGATTTTTATCCTCTACTTAAATAAATTTTTCTCAGCCCTGAAATATCAACCACATTTTCATGTTATATTAATTACACATTGCTCAATAATTAGCTTAAAGTGTTTAAAATTTTAACATGTTTAGTAGTCATTGGCGTTTTTTCTATGTTTGACTATATTCTTTTTTCAGCAACGAAATTAATCAAGCATTTATTCATCACCTTAAAACAAAGACGCCAGGTCCAGATAGTCTCGGATTACAATGTAATTAAAGTAGAATTTAAGCCACAATCTGAGTTTTTCTTTAAAGTGTTTTATAAACTCTTAGAGTATTAAGTATGTTTTGCAAATTTTCAAAACAGGCAAAGTTATGTTGTAAGATTTTAGTTAAACTAACAAAGTTTTATTTTAATTTCACTTTTTCCATCTCTTCTCATTTCAACTTCCCGTTAGAATAAGCGCGCGTTTCAGCTTTATGCTAATTTGAAGTGGAGCCAAGTTCTATTTAAACGAAAGGTAGACACCTTTCAGTGTGAGAGAGCTTTTAGTCTCAGACCACTGTTACTCTATTCGACGCTCGCCTGACCAGCTAGTGTTTAAATTCTAAACCGTAGCGCTGTTACGTTATTACTTATTGAAGTAATTCTAAGTGCGTCAGTATTAGTTAAATCTTGCTACGCACCATTTAGTTTAGAGGCCAACCTCGCGTTCATAGCTCTGTGAGCAACGACGATTTAATTTCTAATTAGCTTTAGTTTAAATTATTTTGATTGTTCACTTTAGACCCAAGTGGCGGTCATTATTTTCTGTATCCCTCCCGAGTTGGGAAGTGGCTGTACATAATTGTGGTTTAATAAAAGAGGATTTTAAATCCCTCTGAAGTGTAGTTCTTCTACCACTTATTCACAGTTTTCTACCACAGAACATAGCTGCATTCAGCTCCCTATTCAAGATCAGGAATTCACGTTTCACGAAGATATTTGCCAAGAATATGCACCGAACACTCAGTCCTGACAATGTTTTTAAACATTACAACCTATGCATCGTCAGGTTTCCAACCTATATAACATGTTTCTGGTTTAGGTAAAATAAATGAAAAAAAAATATTTCTGTAGAATCAAATATCATATTGACAGAACGAGTTTTTAAATGATCGTCAGTATGGTTTTCACACCGTATTTCTACATGCACTTGCTAAAATTAAAGACGTTATTGGTGAAAATATAAAAGTTGGAAGCCACATAGCTGCTTAGATATTAAAGCCTCTGACCGGCCAGGGTTTTTGCTAAGAAGGCACAAATTTCCCAAAACTACTACCAAAAAAAAATTTATTTTCTTGATTTAATGTAAAACATTTCCTGGCATTTTATACCTGGATTTATGTTCTTTTAATACATTGCATTAATATCTTTGACATGTTTTATATATGTACGTATATATACGTTCGTACAGATATCACAAAAAATATTTTAGACCGTATATATACGGCCTTGCCTGTTAGAGGATTAAAAATCAAATGCACTTTTAATAGATATTAAAAGTGTATTTGATACGCTTTGATGGCCATCTTAAAGAGACACTCTGCATCTTAAATTTGCTTGAAGTTGTCATGAACTAGCTGGAAGATCGTGAATTGCTGACTGAAAATAATGACATGAAAAGTTAAACAAATGAATGGCGTCTTCGATGTTCTTGCAACGATCCTGGAATACTGAATATTACTTTTAATAGTCTATTTTTAGCTGAAGGCCAAACTATGTTACATGTAACATATTACTGTAACAGCTTACGCAGATGATACAATATTTATTTGTAAATGTAACATTACAAAGTAAATGGAAAATCGTTACAATGCTATTATTTAACTTATTCGATTTACTCTGTTCTAATTAGCCACTTCAAGACCTGTTTCAAAACATAATGGGAAGAAAATTAAATGTATTAAAATGTTTTAATATTTAAGTTCAATATGTAAAGAGAAGCTCAGCTGGATACTATGCATAGAAAATTTTGAAAGAAGAAACAAATCTATTACATATCATAATAAATGAGTTTAGGGCATAAATATGGGTTTGACATAATATATACGGAAGCAATACTACAGTACTTTGACAATAAAGACGGTTGTACACAGCGAAAAAAAAGACATTTCTATATCTCCCGTTCTACTGGGCCGATTAACGAAATTCAACTTGTGTTTTTCGTGTTTCGAAAGCGCGACTTACGATATGCATTAGATTCATATGCATCAATCGGACTTTTCTGAAATGGCATACCAGTTTTTTCCATATTTCGATTCTACGACTCAATTTATGCCAGACTGCCAAGTTTTGTAAAAAAATTTGCGGGAGTGCTTTTTTAAAAATTAGTTCTTAAAATTTTAGCTTCTCAATTTCAATTTAATTTGATATATATTTACTAATATCTCCTTTCTTATTAAACTCAGTTGATTCTTTCTTTCAAATTTCGAAATTTAGGCTTAATCCAAATGTAATTCGCACTTTTTTACTGTTTATTTTAAAAATTTGTAGTTTAAAATATATTTTATAAATTTTTTGAAAAATATTTTGTACTATAACCTATAACATTTTTATCATCATCTTAAAGTATACGTATTTCTAAGCATATCTGCAAAAAATTAGAGTTTTTATTAAAAATTTTCTGAGTCATACGTGAATTTACATTTTGGCGAGTTTTGAAATTTGGCATATTTAATATAAGCGATAATAACGAAAATGTGGTTTACACACTTTGTTAAAATTATTTGAAAGAATGAACGATGGACCTTTTCCCTCCTCTTTCATCAATGAAAAAAAAGGAAAGTAAGTAGGTCATTTTAAATTAAGAATTCCGCAAGTGAATTTTTCTTGGCGCAAACTGAAAAAAAATTCGCCAAGATAATTTTTTAATTTTCTCCATAAATCTCTCAATGAAAGTTACAAAATTTAATATCTAGGCATAATTTGAGTCGTAGAATTGAAATATTGAAGAATATTAATATGTTATTTCAGAAAAAGTCCGATTTTGTGTCAAAACACCTATGAAAGAATAATGCTATTATGCAAATCTAATACATATCCTAAGTCGTGCTTTCGAGACATGGGAATAGCTAAGGGGATTTTCTTTTAACATTAAACAACGTACCTTTGGAATAGTCGAAGATATCCGTTTTTTCCTTGGATACTTGTTTGGAATTTTTGTCCCACTTGAGGCTCCAATTTGACACTTTTTTCCTTTCTTGTTGATGGTATTTCCTATCAACGCTTTAGATATCACAAAACCATGACTCTCACATCGTTTTTGGATAACGGAGTATGCATATTTCTCTTCGGAAAGAGCGTAAATGTAGCCTTCGAACCACTGCTTTGTTAAATAAGCCATTTTGAATAAAAACAAAACTTTCAAGCCACAGACGATAATTTTGACTTTTAAAAACATAGCACAATTGCAATTACTTCTTTTGCAGCAAACTAGTTTTTACCAAAATCGCTTACCAAAATCGTCTAAAAAATGTGCGAACAGCCTCTGTAAACATATTAGACTGAATTATAAACTAAGTATGCTTAACAAGGTAATCTGTCTAAAAGAATTAAGACTAAACTGCACCTAGTAAGCAAAAAAATAGATACGTTACATTCAGAATTCATATTTACATTATTTATGTTATATCACGATATCAGACGAATGCAAATGCATGGTCGCTTGGTCACATGACCATATTATTTTCAACTAGGTTTGTCAAATGTGAAATACATGTTATTTTATTAGTTAGCAATTCTTGTTTGCATAAGAGTAAATGATTACAACAAAATGGTTAAAATTATTTTGCCTTTATATTGTGCTACTTCATGAAATGAGTAGAAAAGCTCATTATTGCGATTTTCGGTTTGCGTAAAACACGCATTTGTTCGAACTCCTTTTTCCATTGTATTTTAAAGCAGCTGTTTTAAATGTATAATGTTTTCATGGTTAACAAGATCAGCCTTTTTTGCTTACTACAAATTAATGTAAAGAGCAAATTATGACATCGACGTGTTTCAGTTTATTTGGATATCTTTGAAGTTTCAAGTTTTTTCCGCAGCTGCCTTTGCAAAATAATCCTCTTTTACGAAATCAGCCAAGTCAGAGACATAAGGTAACGTTTGTTAGTAAAAGGATTCATTCGAGGGAAAGGTACTTTTTTTTCCTCGAATCTAATTAAAATCCAAATTTTTCACAAGGATTTATTAAACGATAATCTCTGCAATAACAATTCATCTCATACGGCGCCTGTGAAATATTTGATCCAATTACAGTTACGGGTCTGATCCAATTATGCAACTTAACATTCAGCGGAAGATTAACGGGGAGGTCCACCGTTAGAATGAAATCAAAGAACCCCCAAGGGAAGAAGGGGAAGGGAAAAAAGAAAAGAAAAAAGTGCGTACTGAGCCAGCATTCAAAAGACCCAATTAGAAAGACGAACTCAAAGCATTAAACCCAATTATAATGCGATAAATTTTGATTGGACCTTGCTTGACCTTTCTAGACAGAATTACGGAATCATGGCTTACCCTTTTTCAAGCTAACATCAATCTCAATAAGCGTTTAAGCTTCTGTCTTGGCGTTAAAGAAACGGTTTGATGTTCACTGCTCCGTGAAACATTTTTTTTTTAATTTTATTGAATTTTTACTTATGCACTTTATTTTATTATTATTACATTTTTAGAACTCAGTTAGAATTCTCGATTTATTCGTTTGCAGTGCTTTCGACTCAAGATCATTTATCATTTCAAATGGTTTCTTTCGTAGCTCCTGGCAAACAGTTTATGAAGCAAAAGGAAGGCTAAATTGATTGCTTTTTTCATTTAGTGCGATTTAAACAATTCAGGGTGAAGAAAAATAACAGTTTTATGAAATAACTTGAATTCAGGAGCTGAAATAATATATCAGTTCTGTTGAATGTGAGGCAGTTTTCTATCGTTTAATGATTGATGAATGCTCTCGTTCAGTACTAGTTTAGTATTTTCAGTAGACTACAAATGACTGTTCACTCAATTTCGATATTTATTCACAGTTTTGATAAGAAAATTATTTCAGAATGCTTCAGAGCAAGAGAAACTTATTTTCAGCTCCAAAAATAATTTTGAATACTTCAAGTTAATTTTCTTTGTCTATATTCACTTGTGGTGAGCTTTGCTTTGATAACAGGAGTAAAAACCAAAAAATAAAAACTTTTTCATCAACTAAAGCTGTCAGTCATTTGGCATTATTTAAAATCAAAAATATATACTTCATTTTCCTAGGTTTACTAGCTAAATTGGCTTTAGCCCAGAAGGCTAATAGTCTCAAAACGGCATTTTGCGTTTAATCACTTTAAATGTCTGAATGACTTTTCACATTGTTGCCACCAAATATTATTCCCCTGTAATAATGAAGATTCTGAATGAACGTATGTATGTTCCTCAGAGTCTGAATAAGTAACGGTACCTGGAGGTCATCAAATTTTAAATAACATAGTCCTCCACTCGAACATGGGCCCCTGCAAGGCCGAACTTGGAATTTAGAATTTGTTTTGTCGTCTATTTCAATTCTGTAAAACATTAACGAATTTTTTATTAAAAAAACTCAACAATTTCAAATCACTGTACAAATAAAATATTTTTATCCCTAGCGCGCGAAACTGTCTATCGGAAATTCTAAAACTATGCTGCTTCTAAAGCTTTGCTTCTAAAGCTATGCTGCTAAATATGTTTAGCTCAAATTTTCTCGAAACGTGTATGTGTTTGGTTAATGAAAAAAACTTCCATTTGGGGGTAATATAAAATCTGAAAGTGTTCAGAATTTGTTTTTTAATTTTTAATATTAGTTCATACTTTTTATTTATTTTAATTAGATTATTATATAAATTATAATTTTTAAGGTTTACCTCTCCGCAGTTAATTTAACGTTTTTTACAATCGAATGTCGAACAAGTAAGGTACAAGTAAGTACTTAAAAAACAACACATAAATCCGGGGATCCCTGAAATTCAGCGCCCTAAGGTATCCCACACATGCTCAATCGGTTCAACTCGGTGGGTAAGGTCCCCAATCCATTCGAGTGATATCTTCTGCTTTCAAGTATTCTGGCACTACATACTCTCGATGAGACCGAGAATTGTTATCCATTAGCAAAACCTCTGGACCAACAACACCCCTAAAGGGTCTAACTTGGGGTTTCAACACTCCATCTACAGATCTTCGAGGAGTTACTGAACCTCTGAAACATATGCATCCCGATGCGGCCGTTTGTCACGATTCCTTTCCAAACCATTAAACTAGAGTCGTGGAAAGGAGATATTTCACTGACAAGGTAAGGGAAGTTGCGTGTTCTTTTCTCTTTCCAGATCAAAACACGTCTAGAATCGTTTGTTTAGATTATATCTGGACTTGTCAGTAAACAATACTCGGGCCCAGTCATCTTGGCTCGAGTGAACATGACACTGGCACTAATTTAAACGGGCTGCTCTGGAAGCTGGAGTGAGTGGTACACAAATCATTGATTTTCTTGTATACAGTCCAGCCTCATTAAATCTTCGTGCAGCAATAGAATGGCTAATTGGAGTTCCTGTTGCAAACTGAGGGTCTAAAACCAAATCTCCTTTAGTCGCTCCGCGGTTTCTTCGAACCACCAACGATTGGAAACGAATTTTTGACGCAGTTGGTGCTCTTGGTCGCCCTTGACCTGGTTGTTTTTCAACTGATCCAGTGCTTAAAAAGCGGCTCCAAACTCTAGATGGCACTTTGGATGATATTTAAATCTTGGGCTACCTCCATCTATCTTTGATCTTCCTCAGTTCTATCCCTTTTGACCTTCGCTTAAATGATGCCTTAACTATTGAATACTGATCACTTTCATAAACTACATTCACTTGAAAGAACACTACAGACCAGAATTCGAACATGCGTCTGTTGAGCATCACATTGTCAATCACAGAATATGAATATATCCGGACTAGTCTATGCGCGGAAGGGCAGTTGTGTACTCAATTGCATTTAATTAACATAAATAATTACAACACTGGGCGTTGCTTGTAATAGTTAATCTAGTGAGCAAATTTATTTAAAGTTTGATACCTTTTCTGAACTCCTCAATTTCCCCTAATATTTTCTTGCCATGTAAATTTAAAGTTAAGTGAAGTGAATATTTAAACGGGTGAATCTCTGAGTTTATAGAGAGAATGCTTTCGCTAGCCAGCACACATTTCGTTGCTATCTCGCTGTGATACTCTAGTAAGCCTCTCGACAATTTCGGATTATCGTCACACCTGTTAGGTTTCTGTGAGTAAACCAGGTAGGTGCAATTTAACTTGCTAATCAAGCACTTTTTTGTTTTAGATTTCGACTTGAATTATATTCTACATTTAAATTTCATCGCAAGCTGACGGTGTTTCTGTAACGCACGAAGATCGTGTCTTTTGTTAAACTTTGAACTAATAAACGGTTACTTTTCACCCTTTTTCTGCACTGTTAATTCAAGTTTATGTGGAATCTTACACTATATATATATACACTGATTATCATAAATCAAGGAAAAATCGCACAAATCACGATTACTGAAAACGTTACATGTAGCACTTTGTGAAACTTGCCCACAATATACAGCACATAGTAAGGTATTACAATAAATAACAGAAAAAGAAATTATCACACAATTATGGTAGTATAGAAATTAGCACATGTAAAAAATGAACAAATCGAAGATGTCAGTTTGCTATAGGAAAAGTACCTTCAATATGGAGTGCGATCGCCTCTAGAACCAATACAGAATATACAACTATGTGTGATGCTTTCATTTATACGGTCTCTCAGTTCCATAGGAAGCGCGAACCATTGATTTTGCAAAGCAGTTGCAAGCGCGGCAAGAATATAAGGGGCGTATTGAGAGCAGCTAGACGTCTCTCTAAAGCATAACAAATGTTCTCGATAGTAGTCAAGTCCGGGGATCGAGCTGGCCACTCCATGCGCATAATTGTTTCCTGTTGAAGATAATCATCTACGATGCGAGCCCTGTGTGGTGTTGTGTTGTCGTCCTGTAACGGGAAATCATTACCTGTTGCCCAGGCATATGAGCGCACATAAGCATCAAGGATGTCATATCTATAAACCTGAGTATTCACGGTTCCCCTTGGAAAGACAAGGAGGTCTGTCCCTTCACACAAAGAGATGCCACTCCAAACACAGACACTGTCTTTTCCGTATGCATCTCTTTTAGGGATATTTGACGGATAATAACGGGTTCCAGGTTCTCTCCATATCAAATAACGCCTGTATCGCTTTCTAGACTAAACCTGGAGTCATCCGTAAAGAGAACGGCCCTTTGTTGTTCAGGCGTTCAGTGGACGTGTTGTCGTGCCCACTGCAAACGTTCCGTGCTATGATGGGACGTGAGCGGCACGCAAATAGCCGGTCGCCTCGCATACAGAACCACCTTCGTGAAACCTTCTACGCACAGTTGACGTTGACACCAACCTTCCGGTGGCTGCAGCAAGGGAGGATCTAAGAAGAGTCGGAGTAGCGTTTCTATTGCTGCGTGCACATAATGTCAAATATCTGTCATCCGCGCTCGTCGTAGCAGTTGGCCGTCCTTGGCTGAACCTCCTAGATGTCGAATCTGTGGTTTGAAATTTTGAAAGTCTATGAACCAGAGAAGGACTCACATTTAGCCATCTGGCCACTTCTGTCCACATTTGTCCTACCCCTAGTCTCCCACTGGTTCTTCGTCGTAGTTCTGCACTCAAATGATACCTGGAGGTCATTGTTAAGAATTGGTTATCTCAGATTTCTGATGTCACTATTATGTAGATTTACTCACAAACATGGACTTTAATGCTCCCCGCAGATGACGTATTCCGAGTGCTGCGCCATTAATTTGCATATTGCAGTTTTACTCAGCTACTCTTACTTGGCAACATATTCAAATTTCACACGGTTTGGCTTATGTTTGAGGGAGGTATCGCTATTTTTGTGATTTTGCCTTAATTTATTATAACTAGTGTATATATTATTATTATTATTATTAAAATATTCCTGTTACATAAAGTGAACTTAGCAAAAAGAACAAGTGCAAAAATATATTTAGAAATAAACTATATATTCGTTCATTGTAATAGAAAGAATTCTTTACTTTCATAAAATATATTCTGTTATAAGAAGCGATTAAATATTAATAAAAATTTATGTAGATGGAATTAAAATAGTACATCTATGAACATGGATCCATTATGTTCTTGCATCTGAAATTTCAAAGAAATCTGACATTAAATGCCAAAGGCAGAATGAATCAAAGCGTGAAAAATACCAAGGAAATGAAAACGCAATGGAAAAACTAGAACGGCATCACGACATAGATTTATGAAAAGACATATTGTTTATTGAGCGTTTAAAAAATTCTCAATTCCACGACGTTTGTAAACTGACAGAAACAGAAGGCAGCACTATTTCCTATTCTATTTGACAGCGACAGTGAAAAATCAATTCTTTATGTTAAAAAATGTTAAGTGTTCAAAAAAAATCTAAGAAAGAGGGGAAAAAGGGGAATGAAAATTGCAAAATTTTCTTCAACGTCTTTGTTCTTTTATGGTATTTATAAAACATGGCTGTCATCCACTTCCACTCAGCTTGGAATTTATTTTTTTCCTAAACCGTTGTGGAACTGCCTGTTACATGATATCTTTTTTTTATTAAAAGAAACGTTATTGTTTCTCTAGACAAGATAATGGCAGAGAAAATTATTTTGAAAGTTTCTTTTTTTAAAAGCTTAGTTCCTTTTAATGGTAGCTATTGAAATAATCATACATGAGAGTTCTAAATAATTTCTGTGGTAATACATTTATGATTTTATATTATCTCCTTAGAAAATGCTCATCATTATTCACAACTTTGCCAGTTACTCTAGGAAAAAGGAATAAAACTGGCAAACTCTTTAGGTTTGCCAG
>KK119819.1:211177-223036 GCA_000611955.2 Stegodyphus mimosarum
ATATATTTATTTATGTCTATTGAGAAATTAAAAAAAAATCATTGCAAAATGTAGTGCTGGTACTAAAGGATTTCAGTTTTTATTTAGATGGTACGCGTTGGTCAAAGGTTTGAGAAAGGCTGATGTAGATTCTATTGAAAATACTGCCCCTTTTAAAATAGTTATGTATCTGTACATAACATGAAGGTTAAGTTACTTAGTTTTCTTTGTAATTATATATATTAATTAAGAGAAAAAAGGAATTAATTTTGAAGTAAATAAATTAAACTATAAAATAATAACAGTATCGAGATTTGTCAGTAAATGAAACTGCAACTTGAAATAAGAATGCTAAAAAATTAATTACTAAGTGTTTTTCTGAGTTAATTTTGACATATGTTTCAAATAATCTGTTTCTATATAAAATATATTAATAAATATTTGCACAATACAATAAATGGAGAAATTACAACCTTACATATAAAAATCGCTTATGAAGTAAATGCTAAAATGAGGATAAAAATAATTTTAATAGTAAATTCGAGACCTGCACACTTTTAAAATGTATAAAAATTGCATTTATATTTTTCAATTTTATTATATGTATTAACCATATCCTTGAAGAATGAAGATTTCACAGAAGAAAATACTTAAATGAATTTTCACTCTTTCTTTAAAATGTCATTCATTTATAATTCGCGTGGTATTTAATTTCTCGTAGGTAAATTTAACTTTCCCTTTCCATAACTTTAAAGTTTACAGTTAAGCAGTTAGAAGCAATATTTTCTTTCCTTAAAAAATACTTCTTCTCTTCGAAATAATAGTTTCTGATTTCCGGATTATGATTTCCTTCATCCGAAAATCACAGCACGTTCGAAGTGTCGAGAAACTCAAACTCTTCCCCCTTCAGAAGCAATAAATCTTTGAACTGAAAAATTTGTTTCATCAAGCTTAAAACCGAAGCCTTGCTGTTGACTATCGAAATGCTAGAAGTTTGGTAGTTATGTCAAATCCAGCCGGTGTTGCCATGGAAATAGATAAAGTAACTCGAGCTCAGGGATTTTACATTCCGGAAAGAAATAAGAGTGTTTCTAATAACATGAAATCTTATTTATTTTACAGCTCCACCAGTTATAGAACCGTTTCACATACCAGAAGCCATAGAAGAAGGCGCTAGATCCAAACTCCTGTGCTCTGTGACAAAAGGAGATCCACCAATCACTATACAGTGGTTAAAAGACTCTAAACCCCTAACTCCAGATCTAGGAGTGACAGAAACTGTGTTAGACGAGTTTTCGAAGGCTTTGTTATTTCCCAGAGTGGAATTAAGACACAGGGGAAACTACACTTGTACTGCAAGGAATATGGCCGCTTCTGCGAGTTTTACGGCTTCAATGGTAATCCATGGTACGCTATTTTCTGACACGCAGTTTTATGTATTAGTTTTTTTGTTATTTAATATGTTGATATGCTTAATATGGTATTTTGATTCAGATTCGTATAAGAAAGTTTTCATTTTGTAAAGGTAGTGTATCAATATCTATTTATTAATTATTCCTAATTAGTTCATTTTCAGCGTAATCATCGTTCAAAAATCATACGAATTAAAAGTTTCCATAAATTCCTATTTTTCGGAGAATGTAAATCTTACTTCCCCTTAATTATATATCAGTTCTCCCAGCTGTTTATAATAATTTATACACGAATGTTTGTGAAAAATGCAACACCATGAAGCAATTGTCGAAAATGAATGAAATTTATTCCACGTATTACAGATAGGGCTACAAACAAGCATTCGAATTTACAAGAAAAAATAAAAAAAAAGAAATTCGGAAATCAGTACTTTGTGTGATCGCCACGCTGAGCGATGAGGGCCCTTACACGTCGAGGCATTGAATCCTGCAGGTTCTGAATGCAATCCTGAGGAATGGCATTCCATATGGCTTCGACGCTAAACTTTAGTCTTAGTGTAAGCTCACTGGCTCTACGAGCGAGTCGCCGATCGTTGAAATCCCAGACAGGCTCAAAGGTCGACATATCCAGGTAATAAGCAGGCCAAAAAAAGGCGAAACCTGTTGTACCCTAAAGAAGGCTCGTGCTGTCTGAGAAACGTGTGCACGAGCATTATGCTAGTGAAATACAGCACTCGGAATGCGGCGAAGAATTGGAAAGACCGCTGGCACCCCAATGGCCCTTATGCAGCAATCACTTTTGAGGATGCTCGTAATCTGCACTAGATGAGTTCGAAAATTATGCGCAATATCTCCTTACATCATGATGCCAGGCGTTTGTGTAGTACGATGCTGCATAACACACTGTCAGAGCATACGTTCCCCATTGTAACGTCTGACTCATATTCATCTATCATCGTACTCCAGATTGTAGCTAGATTCATTGGAAAATACAGTTTGTTGCCACAGGGCACGCCGCGCACTGTTGTTGCCTTGCCCATTGAAGTCGGAGGCGTCTGTGACCACGTGACAGGAGAATGCTGCATAGAGTAACCCTTGCACGCAGTTCATGCTGCAGCAGACGGCGACGAACCTTGAAGACCAGTAGCCGTGCTCCAACGTTTTGCTAACACACAGGAGGACGATATGCGATTCATCACTGCCATGCAAAAGAGGTATCTCTCGTCTCGTGTAGTTGTACTATTGTTTGTCTCACTGCCAAGATTTCGCCTTGTTTGGTTCTCCTCTGTCCACGTCTTTCAAACACGTATCACTATTGTGGCATTACGCTACTTGCGGGCTGCGATTGCTTGATACAAAAGTCCATCCTATCGCATACCAAAGATGCGGCCTTATTCAAACTCTGCCAATTGTAACTATAGCACTCTTCGCTGTTGCCAAGGCATATAGACTATTAATTAAAAGTTCACCGTAGACACAGGGCGTTAACCATATTTGAACGCAACTTTACAAACCTTTATATATATGAAACAAACAGCCGGTTCTCATTCCACGCATGCGCAGTCGTTTTATACTTCTAATCATTTGAATGTCTTACCTCATTTTGTATTTCCTGTAACTTTGGTTCAATTTGCGTTCATGGGTTTGCAATTTCCACAAGCATTAGCGTACCTTCAGTAGTAACTTATGCATTTCATTTATTCTCAGTTTGACACCTAGGTAATGCTTGATGATTCACAAAATGAAATTAGGTTTCCATTTAGAAGTTATTATTTTATTCTGAATGTTGTCCCTTTTTGTATTTATTTTAGTAGTGCCTTTCGTATGATAATTTCTAGCTAATTCTTTCTTAATATCAATATTTTAGGGAAATAGTACCTTTTGATATTTTCCAGTACTTTCCAATATTTTCCATTTGGCCGTTGATCTTATCTGAAAGATTCAGGTTCGAGTCCCGGCGAGGATATTGCTCATTTTTCATGTACTTCTGCTTCAAAAATGCGTAATGTCTCTACAATTTAACAGATTGCAAAATCAATAAAACGTTTCTGGAACATTATGGTGATTACAAGGAAACAATCTTAAAAAAGTCTTTCGGAAAATATTAGAAATAAGAACCAAAAAATAACAAAACAAGGCTGCTTGTCAAATTCTGTGATACTGACTGATTACTGGCACTGTATAGCAGGGCGTAATATACCGTTAACTTGTATAGTCTCTTAGTCTATTTAAAGCAAGAAACATGGAAAACCAGGAAAAATGCTGCCCTCGTTGCGATTCGGAGTCCTGAATTTCCGACTGCTAACGTATTTTATAAATAAATACACATAAAGGCACGCATTAAACAGGGAGAAATCTATATTACGTTCTCCCCCAGTTTTAGAGTGCCTGGAGGAGGAAGAGATATTTCTGCTGAATTCAGGTCGTGATGAATTGCGGTCCACTACATTTTATTTCGGATGTGATTATTCGGAAGCATGAAACATGAAAAATTAACGATGCCCTCACCTGTATTCGAATTCTGGACCTACCAGTTGCCAGGCGAATGTCCTTCCAATTATACCAAGAAGGTACGCGATAAGGAAGAAAAAAAATTCTTTACAAATTGAACACTATAAAACAGCTGATTTTAATATAGTCAGAACACACCTCCAAAACTTCTCAGTTAAAACTTCAATGGCAACTTGTATGAGACAACAGTTTATTTTGCTTCCTATAGAAGTTGAATTGAAATTTTTCAGCGAAACTTTAAGCGCACAAAAATACAGGTAGATGGTAAATAAAAGTGATTAGATATATGATATTTCTTGTCTGTTCCATATTCAAAGGAAAAACACTGAATTCTTGATCATTCCATGAAAAATGAAATTGTATTGAATTCTATGAAAAATTGGATAAAATTGAATTTCATGAAAAGTTGAGTTGTATTGAATTCCATGAAAAAGTGAAAACATTCCGTGAAAAATAAAAATTCACAAATTCACTCACGAGCACGATGTCTTTCTAATTACAGGTTTGATTAATGAGTCACGAAAAATGAGAAAATGGCTGTTTACTTTGGCGAACATAATAGCATCTTAAAGGAAAATCCTGCATATTAACATTAGACACAACACAAATTCAAGAACACTGGAGCAGTAGGTCCACGTTGCTCCTCGGAACATCAAGAATGTATGAAGCTGGAATATGGCAAACAAAACAAGGGATGTTTACTTACTTGAAGATGCACCTTTGCGTAAATCTTTCTAAAGAAAAGCTGATGGTATCTGCATACACATACGGAAAATTGTAAATATCCTCTGTCACCCAGGCTATTGACAGAGATTCTATCGGTATTACAATAAAAAAACTCCATTAATAGAAAAACCGAAATTGTTTACATTTATTTAATTATTTATTTATTTATTACATTTTTACTATTTTGATTTATTTTACTTTTCTGCTTACCTTTTGCGATAGTTTTAATATTCCTTTGCTGTAGTTGTGATTATATGATCAGTTCAGTTATTAATTATCGATTTCAAAACCTGTTAAGGATAATTTTCGACACCCACCCTATTATTTAAAAGGATGCGTTTCAGTTTTCTGATGCAAAACAAATGTTGTTTTCCAAAAATTTAACAAATAGAATTAGAAATCAGTCCGAAAGTTCGAGATGCTTCGTTCGACAAACGTATTTCATTAATTTCTTGTTCAACAGCTTTATTATTTCTTAACAATAGAGATATGGGCTCTATGCAAATAAAGTAACTATTTTTCCACAAATTATTTTCCATTTTTACTTCCTTATATGAAATAAATGAAGTATTGTAATCGCAAAAACTTCGGGAATCATATTTTTGCGTGCGTACAGTTTCCTAATGGACTGAATGCGCAAGTCGGTAAAAAGTTAATAAAATTTATTCTCTTCACAAGAAATAAAACAAAATGCTGAAATATTTCCTCAGAGATATTCGTGTAATATCACAATATCTCACAGCAGTTGTATTAAACTATTGTAATATAAACAGAACTCAAATTCAAAATATTGAGAAACTAATTCGATCTCGCAGCGAATTCACTACAATCACATAACAGGGCTAAGTAAACAACACTTCGCTTAAAACAACTTCAACTGAGCTGAGATGTTTTCCTACAGCTTTTATAAGCTTTTTGATCATTCACAAGATCATTCTGGTATTTTCTCGATTTTTCTTGATATCAAAAATAATTATGAGATATCTATTTATTGCACATTAAATGCACACCCTCTTTTATTTTTAATTTTCCTGCGTAGCTTTCTCTTCAAATACGTCTCGTGCTGCCTTGCACGGGGAAATAAAACGATTTTAACTACAGTTCTTTTAAAATAGTAAATTAAATATAAAATTCGTAACAATATTTTAACGAAAATATCCATTTTGACCTCTCTCGAATCCCATTTGAACAATTATTTTGCGCGACATCTGTACTTAAGGATAGAATAAAGGACTGGCTTTTCCAAACGCTATGAAAAGTTGATTCAATAGGAATTTTTTCGTGAAGTCTATACTTACGTATATATGTATGCATCTTGCTTAACTCAAAAACGGTGAACGGTAGAATGTTAAAATTTTGTATATGGAACTGATGTAATATGTAGTTGCATACCTCCATTTTTTGTTGCAGCCAGCCGCAGGAAACACGCATGCACACACACACACACACACACACACATATATATATATATATACACCAAGCCTTGTCCGGCTTAGTGAGCTCTTTGTTTTAATTGCTGGCATGGCATATTTAATTTTCTAAGGAAACTGGCTGGCATACACGTTACACAGGTGACAAGTGATGTAAGACGGGGACGCCTTGTATTTAACAGTGGTAAATAGGCATATGTCCCACGCCTTCCCCTATCCAGAAGCAACAACTCCCTGGACCCAATAGGGCTGTATCAGGAGTTTATTGAAATTAGTAAAAGTGTTTACAGTGCATACAAGGGGCTGATGAATCATTGTGCTACATTGCCGTTTGGGATACATAAGCATGTCATAAATAGTCAAGTGTACGGCATTAACAGAGAGGGGAAAAATACAAAACACAAAAACATAAGGCGTAATTAGATATCAATGCCCCTCACTTCGATATATAAATGTTAAGCATATTGCGAAAACAATATATATTGATAAAATACAAGATAAATTACACGAAACATGATGCAACTTTAGAAATAGTATTCAACACTAAAATTGGGATATGCAGAGCAGAATACGCATATAAAGGTATTAACAGAATACAAAACAGAGGAGGGTTAGGTTAGGTTAGGTTATTCAATTATGGCAAAGCACACGAGGGCTATCTGCCTAAAGGGAGGGATGCCTTCGTGGAGGACTTTCTAAGGGAAACTGGCTCGCATACACGTTACACATGGGGAAAACCACGAAAACGCCCATGCAGCCAGCCCGTTCACGGGAATCGAACCTCGGACCGAACTACCAGTGTTCAGCGTCTTTACCGCTCGGCCGCTGGTGGGCAAACAGAGGAGGGTGCATTAAAGATTTAACTACAATGACTGTACATAATTCGCTGATGCTATTGCAAAGAAAATTTGAGTATTATAGACTTATATACCTGACACACAGAGAAGCGCCGATACACCCAGTCTGTTCGTCGGGATTCGAACTCCGGATCGAGATCATAGTATTCAGTGACTTTACCGCTCGGCGCTGTTCGGCCCTGTGTTTTTGTTCTTATATCTTATTCTGATTTTGTTACATTGTTAGTAAATTTTGCATTTTTTGCTTTAAAATGTGATTGAATTATGTTATTCTTATGTTTCGGTTATGAGTTTAGTTAATCTGCATGCAATAATATAGTACTATCAACAATTTAGAAGTCTAATTGGCAAAGGCGCTGACGAAGCCACCTTCTTTGTTTACATCTGAAACTCTTAGTAGAATATTGAATTAAGTCATCATCAGTGTTTTTTTACACAGTGGGGTTTCCATTTTAGGTATTTCTGTATTTTGCAATTTTTAATGAAGATGTTTTTTGACTTTTTATGTATTTTTCCCTTACTACTAAAGGGAACTGAATTGATTGAATAAGAAGTTCATCTGTAATGAAATTCTAGAAAATAAGTTTAAATAAAGCGCAGCAGAAATGGATATACTTTAACACGCTGTAAAAGGAAGTCACGTGGTATTTATTCACAGCAGAATTTTAGCTTTAAGCACTTTTCAGTAATATGAAAGACTTCCTTACATATCTATCTCAAATATTTTGTTGAATGAGTAGCAGAAAAAGAAAAACATTTTTATTCTTCTAATCTAAAAGAAGTTTGTTATTTAAATTATAATGCTATGTTTTCCTGCAGGGCATTTAGAAGAAAATTCGCTTAGTAGCATTTTCATCAGCCTTTGCAAATTTCTTTGAAATAGCTAATTTTACCTGACGGGAAAAGAAAAGTATTTCGAAATTTCCTGAAGAAGATTATTCCCGCTGCGCTAGTTTTGTTTTGCTCTTACACATTGTTTACCAGCTAAGCTGTTAAATTCACAAAAGGAGTACATTTTATTACTGCTTTGTGAGATTCAATATGGTAATTTATAAAGTATCGATTTATTTTTGTCTATGAACTGTACTTGAGGAGGATTCGGATTGTGAACACTAAATAACACCGATTATTTAGCCACAATATTTCCTTCTGCTGCGGTGTTATAACACATAAAGTAGCGCATTAGTTTTAGCACATAAGATTTTGTATCATTAGTATCTTTTCAGTATCAGTTTAGTTTATGTTTCACTTATGACCTTTGACAATCTAAAAATATTCAACGTCTAGTGAAGGCAATAAATTCAGTACATATCACGCACTTTTTGAAGCGAGCTAATATCTATGAAATACATGTAATTCTGAAGAATGCTACAATTTTGCATACTTCCATCATTTGCATACTTGCATTGAAATATTTGAATACTTCCATTGAAATATTTGCATACTTGCATCATTGAATACGGTTAATTATGTTATAACCCGCCCAGACGCTATAGAGGTTAGGGGAACCTAATGAGGTACCGAAGGTCCCGGGATCGAATCCCGGAGAAGATATGGTGAGCCGAAAGTCCTTTCGTGTGTATGTATTGGTGGTGCGGGTGGGAGACCTTCGGAGCATCCCAGGGCTGCTCTTCCTCAAAATTGGAATAAAAATAGAAGTCCAGCTTACTTGAGGCTCTGACAACCATTCTTCCATGAAATTCATGGAGAAAACAGCAATATTTGTCTTAGGTATAAAATTTATGTTTTCTGGTAACCATTTTTCCATAAAATTCATGGGCAAAACAACAACAGCAGCATTTGTATAAGAAATAAAAATTTACGTTTTGCATTTTTATAATAGTATACACATTATTAAAAAATTACTATCTGAATTTTAGCTACCTTGGTTGAATCTGAGTTAATTTTATTTAGTAATTGAAATCTCGTGAACTGTGATTTTAGTATTAAAATTAACAAATTTTAAGTCTTACAGAAATGAAGTACCTTAAGGTTTGAAGATTTAACCGCTTTGAGTGCCATACATTTTTCTTTAGCTTGTTTTTACTTCCTCGTACAAAGTAAAAAAGGCAATATTGTAATCGCGAAAAAATTCGGGTATCATATTTCAACGAAAATATCCATTTTTATCGGTATCGAACGCAATTGAACGATGTTTTTGCGTGTTATCTGTACGTAAGGACAAAAAAAGGACTCCTTTTTCCCCAAACGAATTATAAAATTGATTTAAAATGAATTCTGAAGAGAGTTTTTTCGTGGCGTCTGTGCGTACTTACGTATGTAGGTATCTATCTCGCTTAACTCAAAAACGAGTAGCCTCCGAACGTCGAAATTTCGCATATAGGACTGCTAAAACATGGAGATGTGCACCTGGTATTTTGGTTGCAATCGGTCGCACCAAAAGTACGAAAATATATGTATATATATATATATATCCACTCTGTTATTCGGCACAGTGAGCTCAGTTTCTTTATTCTTGATTGAATGAAGAAAATGATTGAATAAAATGATTGAATTTTGTTGTTAAAATTTTTACGCCTTTAGTTAATTCAGCCTTTGTGTAATTCTACTTTACACTGTTATTGAATAAATGTAATTGATCCCTATAAGTAACTGTAACCGTGTCCGGCCCTCATATGTCTTCCACTAATTTCGAAAAATGGAAGGTACTAGAGATTTCTCAGCAGAGGGGAGGGTATTATATAGGTTTGGAGAGAGTATCAGTTTCTCAGTTGTTAGTTCAGAGTCGACTTCGGAGTATTGAAATTATCTCCGTGTGAGCTTCGCTCTTTAAGTGCATTGCGTTGTGCTTAATGGTCTTATTAATTTGTAGTATAACTATGATTCTGCTCTGTTTTACTGAGAAAAAGTTTACAGTACAAGCATTTTTGTGGAAAGTTCTAGAACTGTAAAATGTTTCTTTTGGTAAATTCAGTTTCATCAGCTATCATCGGTTGTGCGTGCACCTAATCCATTAAGAAATCCTACTCACTCAACATATTAATTACCGAAATACACGATCTACTATTGCAGATTTTGGGAGAATTCAATTATTCATGTTACAGATTTGAAAGATTTATGATTGCTTTGAACATGGGAAAAATCTAGATCCATTTCTCTCAGCTTCATTATTATAGTCGAATGACTCCAGTTTCACAGTTGTTAACAGTTTTACTAAATGCAATATTTGATTGAATACTTTTTTATTAAATAACTTTTCTTCGCTAAAATATCTTTCATAATTCTCTAAGCTTTCGTCTACACTTTTTTGTTTCATTCTACATTTTTTTTCGTATGAAAATCATTTAAAATTCTGCTGATAATTTAATAATAATGTTCATTTTTCTAAGTAGGAAAATAGAGTTGGTACAATCCCGAAATTTCTCCGACAGGCCGTTTTTGCGGGCTTCGTAGTTTTCCTGGAATTTACCATTTTCTGTGATTAAATGCGTTTTTGAGTCCCCAAAAATTCTCCATTACTGTGTAGGATAATACTGAAAACATTCCCGTCAACCATTTACAAGATTTGGGATACACCGTGAAGCAATACACTGCTCTAAAATCCAGGACTCACTACTCTAAAACTATTTATTTTACACAAGGAAGAATATCATAACCGTAAGTATTGAAGAGCAATTGGGATGAACTTTTTTTAGGATTAATTGTTGTTCTTTATCATAAGATCGCGCAAGTGTTTTCGCGTACTTAAAATTTACACATAAAACATGACATATTTCTTATTTTGCAACAATCTAAATGGAATAATCTTCCTACTTTATATAGTTTGGCAAATTATATTGCAAGTCTAAAGAAATTCGGTCACATCTTGAAATTTCCGTTATTTTAAATTACCTCTGAATTAAATTACATGTTTCACAAAGTGATACATTTTTATTATTTTTATTTTTATTATTATTAGCTTAAAGCGGCAATTTGCCCAAAAGGGCTATTAATTTAGTTTTGTCATTTCGCGTCGTCCACTATAAAATCGCGTTTCAGTTTTCAAATTGTTGCCCTGTTGCGCTATATTTAAATAAATTAAGTAATGAAGAATCTGCATGAACGTATGTGTTTCTCGCATTGTGAAAAAACAACGGTACCTAGAGGTATCAAATTTTGAATAACGTAGTCCTTCAATCGAATATGGACATCTGAAAGATCAAATTTGGTGTTTGTTTATTATCTACTAGCCGCTGTGCGGCCAGCCTTTGTCTGGCTTTTAAACGTACCGGAAAAATGCCTAAAAGACACACCTGGGACCTATGGCCGCGTAAGTTCTTCCAACATTTTTCTCTTTGTTAAGATTCCAACCCTCCTTTGTATACGGCCCTGACGTATCTCCAGAAATACATCTGAATTTTTAGCAAATTAATTGCATGAGATGTGCATTAAACATTTGTTAAAGCATAATCTATATCCCCGTTCTTAAGCACCACCATGACAACATAAAAAATTATATAAAAATTCTACAATAAAATAAAAATTTTTTAACATTTTCTTATTCGATATTTTGAATGATCCTTTTTCTGAAATTTTGAAATATTATGATACTTTAGGTAATCTTCTGAGGAAATGTGTCAGCCGTCACATCGCAGCCATTTAACTTGTTAAAACATAATATAAAATATTACAATGAAATAAGCAATATCCCTTGATACAAATGTTAATTATCCTAATAAAGTAATTAAACAATTTACCGTTGCAAAAAGAAACAACTTTCTAATTTCTTAAACTAATTTTTCAGTCTCTTAAAAGCAGTAACATGAGAAATGCGATGAAAAATTGTTGCCAAACCGAAATTTTTAAAACAATGAAACTATTCAAAATGATGCAATTTCATCAAAAATCTATCAACAACAATAAGAAAGGAAAATTGTTGCCAAAACTACATTTTAAAATATCTGAGATGTGAGAAGTGTATTCGGAAGCTTCATTTAAAAAATT
>KK119819.1:223272-241281 GCA_000611955.2 Stegodyphus mimosarum
AAATCGATAATAAAGCAAATTTCAAATTCAAAATTAGGGCTTCCAGATGCCCATATTCGCAGTAGGATTACGTCATTCAAAATTCGATGGCTCTAGGTTTTATCACAATGCGAGAAACATGCATACATTTATGCAGATTTTTCATTTTTTAAAATTTAATGCAGAGCGATAACATTTAGTGGCAACAATTTGAAAAGTGAAACGGGCATTCAGAGTGATTCAACGCAAAATCGCAAAACGAAAGTAATAGTCCTTCGGGACTAAATCCCTTTGGACTAAAAATACAAAATATTATTATTTTTCCAAAATTCCTTTTTTAAAAGGAGTCGAAAGGATTAAAGTTCAACGTATCCAAAAATCAATTTAAAATAAACAGCGCATTTTTTAAACTAAGTTTTTTTAAAAATAATTCCGCTGAAAAGCTGTTAAGCTAACCTTTCTAAATAAATTCGTTTTTAATCGATTTATTGAAATACGAAATTTATTTTAAGTTCGTAAAATAGCTAAGTGTCTACGTTTCACGACGATGTAAAAATGAAATGTATAGAGTGAAATCTCGCTGTCCTGTAGCCTCAAAATGACGCGATTTGGTCACAAAACATAAAATAAAAAAAAAAAATTCGGATTCGAATTTCGAAAAAATCGCTTCGAGGTGCACTGGCTCTTGTGATACAGCTAGGTACCAAATTTCGTGGCCCTGGGTCTATTAGCTTACTCGCAACACGAACGAAAGACACACACACACACACACAGACTCTTTGTTTTATTATATGTAGAGATTAACTATTCTGTAAAATTTTAATGATTTTTCTATTAATAAAGCGATCATTGGCAACACTGTACAAGAAACAAATATGTCCAAGCGCGAGACTAAGTATCGAAATTCTAAAGATATGCTGTTTTCCTCTTTTTAAATATTTTTTATATTGCTCTTGAATTGTATCTTATGGTTTCAATGAGAAGAACGTAATATTTAAAAAAATGCAGGTAGCACACAAAACGTTAAAAAACGCTACCTTGAGCCTAATATAAAATCTGAAAGCTTTCAGATTTTTTTATTTATTTTTATTATTATTTCCTGTCTTGATGAAGATTGCATAAATAAAAGTAATAGAATACAAGTTGTTATTCTTGTTACTTATCCTCACTTGTCTGACCATAACATTAGCCCAAGTCCACGAAAAACATCGTGGCAAGGAGCACTAGTTTACGTCTAGTAGTTGGCAACAGCTTTGAGCTTCATACAAGTAACAGTGCGATTTTGCTTAGTACCTCCCCCAATTTTGATGGAGAGCACATACCCACGGGGGGGGGAACGGATTCGAGGGTCTCCCATCCCTCTTCATTACCACCAAACCACAGCAGATGACTTTCACTTCGCCGCATATTTAGAGTGCTACTATGCTGCACTAATACTATACATTTACAACATCCATGCCTTCTCCGGGATCTGAACCCGGGCCCTTCGGCACGGCAGTCAGCGACGCTAACTACTGTACCGGTTGCGCGGCAGAAAACAAGTATGTCTTGTCAGTCAGTATTCAAGTAAAAATACGTGTTTTTAACATTTTGCTAATATATATATATATATATATATATATATATATGTAATTAACAAGAAAGAATGTAGAAGCTATGGTACATTCGAAACCTCTAAAATCATATTTCTAAAAGCATGGTAGTGCCAAAAGTTACATATCAAATAGAATCAAACTATCATTATTAACAATAAAACATGACTAAAAAGAAAAAATAATATATGAGACCAATAATTGAATATTTAAAAAATGTGGGAAAAGTAGAAGTTGCAAGAAAAAAGGGAGATGTACAAAAAGATCAAAATGGTAATATTCCATTAAGAGTCACACAACAGTTTCGTCAGGGGAAAAGTGCTATGCAAGTCCCACTGAAACATCACCTCCACGCGTTTCAACAAACGACCAATTGAGATAATAAACGCGGAAAATAAGTTTTTAAAACCTTGCGCAGTTTTTAAAACCTTGAACTACTATCGTTCAAGTTTTAACTTTCTAAAGAATATTATATATACAAGATCTTTATCATAAATATCCTATGTTTTATTTAATAGAACCACGAGGTTTTAATATTGCTCTTCATTCAGGTTTTGGGGAAAATCATAAAATTGACTTAATGTATAATTGTTTTATTAAACATACATATAAAAAAAGAAATTATAGTAATTGAATCAGTGATACAAATATTTATACAATTTTAAAGCTTCTCAACTTAAATGCCTAAGTTTATATAAATATCCGAATAAATATAAATATTTTTCTCCGAATGTTTTTCCTCGTAGTACATTTCTATGTAATTTGAATTTTCCGTGTGTATTTCTTTCTATATATCCTATTATTCTGAAATGTAAGCAAATGAGTCTTCTTGCAATAAAAAAACCAAAGTTTAGAAAAAAATACAACGAGTCAAAAAGCACATACCGGTTCCGCAAGAGTACGATCGCAGTTATTTAAATCTCCTTCTTGTATTATGTATGAACGTCTGCGAAAACATTCAACGTAAACTGAGCTATTTATCATATACAAATGATAACTTTTTGTGTAAACTGTTCAGTGGATTCCTGAATAAACACAGATGTGGTTATAAATCATTGCTATTCAATAATTTTTTTCTGAATTTTCAAACATATAAAACCGATTGTAGCCGAAGAATAATACTCAGTTGTCTGAACTACAATGTGAATCCCTTAAAACTATCATCCTACTAAATTTTGTAAATAATAATTGTAATAGTCCTCTATATATTCAAATTGATAAAATTTAATATAGAAGAATAAAATTTAATTAGGTAATTACAATACGTAAGTGTGTATTCATTCGCATACTATTAAATATATTATATAATAATCGTAATAATATATATTCATAAAATAATACTGACTTTATTAACATTTATTTGATTTCAGTTACTCTGGCAGAGAGTGCGTATATAAACATTTGTTAAAAGATTACTCAGATTATATATTTTAAAAAGTATGATGTACTATTAATATAAGTGTACTATAATATCAATTAATATATCGCCGCCCAAACGGACAGACGTAAGCGAAGAGGACTGTCGTACAAAGTCACATACAAACGGGTTATAAATATCATAATAAATTTTATTTTCAACTTATGGAAAGGGCGCTTCATGTTATTTACGTGTCATGCTTCCTAGAACATGAATTCTACAAGATTCAGTAAATAAGACAATTTAAAAAAATTGCAGTTGTCAAAACTTTTCATGGCAATCTGCATACCAATGATCGCCAGTTAATACGTTAATATCTGAACCTCTTCCCAGACTGATGTTTTATTTAAAGTTGCATGCAAATTTGAATGTCGTTCATGCGGGATAGTGGTTAGCAATCCTGACTGCAGTACGGAAGGCCCAGGTTTCGAATCCCAGAGAAGGGATGGGTGTTTGTAAATGTATCGTGTCTGTGCGGCATGGGAGCACTCTAAATGTGCAGCGAACCGAAAGTCCTCTGTAGAAATTGCTAGTAGGAAAGAAGAGCGGAAGACACTCCGACCCTTTTCCCCGGGTGACTCCCCTTCATATTGCTTGGAGGGGGGGACTGAACAAAGACGTTGTATCACCTGTATGGTGTCCAAAGCTCTTGCCAACTACAGGGGTATCTTGACACCTTGCTACAATGAATTTCTTGGGATGACCTTAATTTCAGACTAGCAAGATTAGTTGCAACAACATTAATGTATAATTTGGATTGGAAGTAGAATATGTATTTATAAAAATTTTGACTACCTTAATTGAAAATTGTTTTGGATCTTAAAAAAGCGAAACAATGTTATGGACATCGTCTTTCTCCACGACATGTCGCCGAAAGCAGAACGCGTTGCAGAATTCTCTATGAGAAACAATTGTTCGGATAAAAATGGAAAAATGTTGTCACATTCAGATTGGGTCAAGACTGGGTATATTTAAATAACCGGAATAAAAGAGAGCCATTTATTTTCATCAAAGAGAAGAAAAACGTCTTGGAGAATATGGTTTAAAGAATCTAAAGAATGTTTTTCAAAAGAATTTATGATTGTTGCTCTTTTTTAACATAACGGCACATCAAATTTAAAGAGAGTGCAGAAACGTTTCAGGTCAATTCCACATATTATCAAGAACATATTTTGAAGCCAATTTTTAAACATGAAATAATTTCTCTTTCCCCACATTGCCATCAACCAGTAGAACTGCATCAAGACAAAACAAGCAACTGAACATTAAAATCCACTCTTAATTTCCTAGGAAGAAAAGGAACAAGGAAAGTGTATCAAGGCCGTGCCCTTCATTTATATCCCTACTGAACATCCTGATGTATAATTCATGGATTTTGCTGTTCTAAACTTTTAAAAAGCGAATTGTCCAAACGTCAACGTACAACCCTTCTTGGAAAGCTGTTTAAAGGAAATTGGACAAAATACATCTTTAGATGCTAAAAAGCTTTATTGTTTTTGAAAATATGGTGTAGAAAGATAACTGAAGCATAAGGGTGCTCAAATGGAATATTTAAAACACAAAAATGTTAAGTGAAATATTTCTGTAAATACAATGAAATTCGTCTGAAAAATGCACGAACAGACTCTTTATTACTTATATCTCAATTATGTCATTTGCGACAAATGTTGAATGATCGTTGGAAAAGAGATATTTTTTTTTCAGTGCTAAATCTGTTTTTAAACATTATGTTAGGTACTATTTATAAAAAGAAATAAGCAAAAATAAAAATTAAAGATATAAATTATCATTTCTCACGTCATTTTACGTCCTTCAAGCAAAACATCTTTAAATAAAAGTGCAATGGTAATTTTATTACTATCTCATAAATAATTACAGAACTGTTGTGACACATTCCATCAGTGCTTTTTCCGCAACTTAAAAAGAGGACATCCAGAAAACATTTAATTTAATTTCCTGTCTAAATTCCCCTCCGTAACTTGTCACGCAGCTCCGAAACTGAGTTGTACATTAAAATATGCTTTCACAGTATTCCCTTGCGCAAGAACAACGCCGGAAAAATTCAATAACGGTGTCACTTTCTTGTGACATCTGGCGGAGACCTATTACTTTTAAGCGTTTCGAAGTTTGGAAAAGTGCTGATTACGCGTGTCATCGTTCATTATTCACTTAGCCAGTAACAATAGCGAGCACTGGACCTCCCCAATAACCGATTTTTCTTCTTACAGACTTTTGCTTGTCCTTTTTAATACTTCGTCGTCAAAGCTGTTATTTTAATGGATATCGAGGCTGGGTTACCATATAATGCTTTACATCGCCATCAAACGACGTTTTGCTACATTTCCTTTATTTGTTTTTGTTAAATTTCGGTTTAGTTAATTGCATTTTCAAACTTAATTGCTCTCTGAAACTTGAATTCTTTATTTTACAACACATTAAGAGTTTTATTGGATTATTTGTTCGGATACTGAAATTTAAACTCTCCGCATCTTTTCAAAAACAGCATATATTTTTTTATAATTTGGCACTTTGCTTAAGAATGGCATTAATTGCTACCGAAAAAAAAGAAAGGCTGATCTAAGCTTTGATTCTAACTCTTCCGTTATAGCAGAACGTATAAGATAATGAAAATATCGAAAGGAAATTTACATCGTAGAATGTCATATTTTTAGTATAATTATAATAAATACGAAACAAGTGAAATGCTTCGATTTCCGTAGCTTGGAAGTAATAAAATTAATGTAATAAATGGTAGAATGTATAAGATAAATGAAAATATAGAAAGGAAATTTACATCGTAGAATGTCATATTTTTTAATATAATTATAATAAATACGAAAAAGCGAAATGCTTCGATTTCCGTAGCTTGGAAGTAATAAAGTTAATGTAATAAATGGTAGAATGTATAAGATAAATGAAAATATAGAAAGCAAATTTACATCGTAGAATGTCATATTTTTTAGTATAATTATAATAGGTATGAAACAAGTGAAATGCTTTGACTTCCGTATCTTGGGAGTAATAATGTTAATGTAATAAATGGTAGAACGTATAAGATAAATGAAAATATCGGAAGAAAATTTACTTCGTAGAATGTCATATTTTTTAGTATAATTATAGTAAATACGGAACAAGTGAAATGCTTCGACTTCTGTAGCTTGGAAGTAATAATGTTAATGTACTAATCCCTTTTTTTTAAATATTAAATTCATATGCACATTTTAAGTCTTATAGCTGTTTTTATAATAATGATTTCTTAAAGAGTTAACATGTATGTAATTATAAAAGTACAAATTTCAAATTCGGAAAATGACTGTAGATATAGATTAGGGTATGTGATCCCACCCTAGGACATTAATAGGGTATGTGATCCCACCTCATCTGTATCTTACACCTTGTGACCATGCTTTCAATAGATGATCAACCACCGCAGAATTAAGCAATCGCCATTCTTCTTGTACAGCAGTTTCCAGCTCAATAAGAGTGACTGGAGGTGGGAAACGTGAAGATACAGCACGGCCGAGACCATCCCAAAGATTTTCAGTGGGATTAAGGTCGAGCGAATATGCTGGCCACGCCATACGCGCAATCCCTTCACTCTCCAGGTAGTCATCGATGATGTCAGCTCTATGGGGACGTGCGTTATCGTCCATTAAAACAAACGTAGGGTCAACTGCTGCAGGGTACAATCTCACAATGGGTTCTAGGACTTCATCTCGATGCCGGACAGCCGTCAAAAACCCCGTTTAAAGATATGCAGGTGAGTTCGGTATCCTAATGAAATCCCTACCCACACCATAATGCTTCCGCCTCGGAATGCGTAATGTTCGGTGATGTTTTGGGACTGACTGCATGTTCGTTGTTCACGCCATATCCTTATACGCTTGTCATCTGGCTCCAAAGCAGATCTTGACTCATCAGTAAACATGACATTGCCCCAGTCAGACACATTCCAATTGACATATTCCCGGCACCACTGTAGTCGTTCCCCTCTTGATTGGACGGATAGAGGAACAGAAACTCGAAGTATCCGGCGTAGAGTCCACTCATATGTAATCTTCGGCGAACGGTAGTTGCAGATATCGCCTTATCAATGGGCGCTATAACCATAGATGTCACACGTGTGGACGTCGCTCTGCGATTCCGCTTGGCTACAATAGCAATATATCGATCTTCCGCGTTGGCTGTAACCCTTGGGCGACCGGCTATGGGCCTTCGGACAACTGTCTGTGTGGTTTGGAATTGTTTCCATAAACTTGAAATCACAGAATGATGAACGCCGAAGAAAAGAACAACATCTGTGATCGACGGTCCTGCTTCAATGCGCCACACAGTACGCCAGAGCTCAGAGTCTTCCATTCGTCTTCTGGAAGTCATAGAAACACGTATGTCTTGAAAAGAAATTGTACGAAAGTTTTAAACACCTTCTATCAGCACTTATAATCAACTTCTGTAACCCTTCATAAAGTTGGCAAGACTGCCTTTTTTGCATATTTCTTGACATGAGAGCGCGATTGGCTGTTTCCTAACATATTTGCATACTTCCAGCTACCTCTGCAGTGAATTGCATCCTCTTCAATTCTGATTGGCTAACATTTTCCTCTCCGTGCTTAACTTTTCGAAGTGAGTGTACATAGCGCATGAATGCATATTGTCAATTTGAACTCAACAATGCAGGATCATATTAATCGGAAATCCCCTATTTCAAGCATATAAATAATTGTTAATTCGGTCGCAGAAGCAATGCTAGGCTAAATGTCTTTCAAACTCATATGTGTATTTATATTCCATGGGGTCCAGCTGTGCAAAAACAATTTATGAAATCTGCCCTAGAGTGTAGATTTTCTTAAAAGGTCTACACTGTCTTAAAAGGTCTACTGTTTTTCAAAATCTCGCCATATTGTCGCAAAAATGGTAAAATCAATCTTTTGCCACCGACTGGTAAACGTTATCGCTCTGTAATTTTGCTTTTCTTTAAGCTATGTTTCCAGCCACCATTATGAAGTTATATAAACATTCATACTAAGAAAATAAATTAAAGGAATGCAAAATAAAAAGAATTAATTTAATCGAGTAACTGAAATCCAAAAAACGTTTAGAGATTATATTTTAACGTCTCCAAGAAGAGTTTTCCCATAGCACTTTTACAAATAGAATAAAATTTCAAATTATAAAATAATATATAAATAATTCTCTTCTTTACTTGAGTAAAAATAATACCTCCTGCATATCCTACGAATGTACCTGCGAAATAATACCTGCTGTTTCTAAATCATTAAACTGAATGTTTACCGATGATTAAATTAAGACTCAACTAAAAAGGAATTAAAATTTTGAAATCTTTGCGCCTTTTCTGCATTTTTTTAAATGTTAAATGAAACAATAAGGAGAATGTCAAAGGGGCGTCGGATCTCCCTATATCTACCATGTTAAATTGGCCATATTTGATGTACTTTTTCTCAAAATCTGCTATAGATACACGTTTGAAACTTTTGTGCAATTAAAGTACAGCTTTTTAACTATGCTACTATAATGAGCTATTGAAAAATTTGGGTTTTAGAGCAATTTCTAGAATATCGTACTAGGCATAGTAAAATTTAGCACTTTTTTGAAAACAAAAATTTTTAAAAATTCTTTTTTCTTAGTTTATCACAAAATGCTCATTTTAGCAAACATTCAGAAACATAATAAATGAATCAAAAAACATTTACACGCCCGTGAGCAGTAGTTCCTGAGAAAAGGTACATCGAGTATAAAAAAAAAATCACATTTGGAGAAAAATGCATTTTTGTGTAAAAATACTCTTTATCAAAACTTTCGATGATAAATTAAAACTAGATTGTTTACGATTATAATTTTCGTAGAGAATAAAGTATGGTATTTTTAGAAAGATTAAAGTGCATAGAATTTGAAAATGCAAAAATCCCAAATTACCGTTTTTTGGAGATTTTAGACTTCCAGCCTCCCTAAAGAAAATGTATATCGTTTGGACAAAACTGAGGAAAAAAATACTTGCGAATATGTATGAGAGCTTCCACAACAGCCTCAGATGAACAAATAGAAGAAACAATAAATTAGTTACGTTAATTTAGTTAAAACTATAAAAATAAATTATAATTTTAACTTTCAACTCCGTAATACACCAATGAATACGAAAAAGGGTCTTGAATTATTTAGATTAAAAGAAGTATTAATAATATTCATTTATCCTCAGAAGAAATGAGATTTTAGACTGGTATTATTGTCTAACATTAAATTTTATTATTGAAAAAAGCACACAAGTTAATTTACACTTGCTGTAACGAGCTTCATAGGCTAAAACTTGCACAAAAACTGTCATACTTCCGACATTAGTACTTCTTTGCTTTGTCACCCATTAATTTGCAGTGCTCTTTCTTCTCCATAACAATCTTTCCAAAGTTCTTCAACTGAGCATAGACGGCGACACAATTGCAGACAGTTTTTTGCAGCATGACGCACAAAGGCCCATTGGAATAGTATCAGCAGATTGAGCGAGGATGTTTGAAAATAAAATGTCTTGTTATTAGTCTTTGATCTATTTTTACTTCCTTGCACGAACTAAAAAGGAAGTATTGTAATCGCGAAAAATTTTGCGTATCATATTTCATCGATAATATCCATTTTAATTACTATCGAATGCAATTTAACGATGTTTCTGGGTGATATCTGATCGTAAGGACAGAATAAAAGATTCTTTTTCCCCAAACAATTATAAAACTGATTTAAAAAAGTTTCTGAAGAGATTTTTTGTGGCGTCTGTGTGTACGTATGTATGTATGTATCCCGCATAACTCAAAAACGAGTAGCCTCAGAACGTCGAAATTCCATATATAGGACTGCTATAACACGTAGATGTGCACCTCCTATTTTGATTGCAATCGGCCCCATCAAAAGTATATAAATAGTTGTACATATGTATCCACTTTGTTACTCGGTTCAGTGAGGTCAGTTTCTTTATTCTTATATGTTCGTAAATTGCGCATTTTTTGCTTTAAAAATGATTCAATTATGTTGTTCTTATCTTCAGGCTAAGTTTTTCATGCCTTTAGTTAATCTGAATGCAATATTTGTAGAATTATCAACAATTTAAAAGTTGTTTAAGAGCGGCTAAGCTTAATTATTTTGACCATAGCTGCCATAATTGTTTACATTTGAAACTTACGAGAATAGTGATTTGGTTGCCAATCTAAAGAAACTAGACTACACAACAAAAAAGATAATGCCTTCTTTTATTATTGGGAATTAAATCATGCTTAATCCATTCTGGAATTTATTTGAGGAAGTAAGTGTTTAAGATTTACTTCGTAATTTTTAATATAAATATTTTGATGTATTTAATGTATTTTAGCTTTGTCGCCAAGTGAGAATTGAAATAATTGAATGAGAATTACTAAATCGTCTGTAAAAAAGTATTTCTTTCTTTTGTTTATTTGTTTTTTTTTAATTTTTTTTCATTGTTTTAGATTTGGCATAATATTTGAATAGAACATATGGCAATGATTAGATATTTCTTTAGATGATATGCATAATTTTTGTGCATTCTGAGCTATAAAATGAATGCAATGTAACGCTGTTAAGTGAACCTAGCGCCAAAGTCTTGCTATGGTAAACAAATACAGTGAATTCTAAAGAGTGCTTTTATTCTATTGTGGTTTATGCATTACCGACGAAGTAGATTTAATTCAATCCGATAAGTTCAAATGAAATGTAAAATGCGATTAATTTAATATTCTGTACAAGGAAGTCATGGAGTGCGTACATCACATTTTTGTGGAATATTTGCCAATGAATTTGCATTAATTTAGATTTGTATTGTTGCTTAATTTCTGTCGGAATTAACCATATGGTTCCATTTATGGTTATTTCTGAAACAGATGCATATTGCTAGAGAGATTACATAAATCCGTACATTAGTTCGTGTCATTCTTTGTCGACTGAAATTTAAATGTAAGGTAAGATATAATTTCTTTTTTTTGTGTTATTCTGTTAATTATTGTGACACAGTAAAATAATTTTTTCAGTTCCAAAAGAAATAAAACACAGATTTAAAATTCTGAATATTCTGTGGTAGGTTTGAGACAATCTATTCTAACTAATTCTAATATAGACGATCTATTCTAACTCCGTCAATCTGTTTATATACCTAGTAAGAATTTAGGTATTAAATTCATTCACTATTTCTACGCCGTATTTCCAGCTTAATATTATTTCAATGCTTTTATATCACGACAAATATTGCTCTATATATGATCATATAAAGAAACTTAAGGTAATGCTAAAAATAAATATTTCTGATAAAAATACAAATATTATTTATTTGTCTGCCATTACAGCTCTAAGAATTTTAAAATGTTTCATTAGTCAAACGTAATTAAAACATTTTCTGGACACAAGCCTGTAGTTTACGGAAGAAATAAAGTTAAAAATTATGCTATCGACTTTTTATGAAATTTAAGAAACCTAGTTCCTGTTATACAACCTAGATTGTAAAACATCATTTGAGGAAAAATAAATAATTTTTTAAACGATGGACTTCATAATGATTTGCGATGTACTTTAACAGTATCGGAAATAACTTACACATCGTCTATTGACAACAATGTCTTTTCATGAATGACAAGATTTTATCGGCAAATGGAAAAAAAATAACAAATCTTGTAGGCGCAAAATCGGGGAAGGGAATCTAGTCTGACCTAGTTTTGAATAAATCTGTATTGATTTCAAAAGTAAACTCACATAGGCTTCTTTATAACAGGGAGGAAAAGAACTGTGGTAATATTTTAGCTAATATTTCCAGTTATATATACATATATTCCACAGTTATAATATATGGCTATAAAGATGTATAAAGATGGAAAAGAAGGTTTCCAGGAATTAATTTCAAAAGAAATATTTCTGTTTTTAAACTCGTTTAAAATAAAAAAAAATCTGAAAGCTTTTCAG
Organism: Stegodyphus mimosarum; assembly: GCA_000611955.2. NCBI lineage: Eukaryota > Metazoa > Arthropoda > Arachnida > Araneae > Eresidae > Stegodyphus > Stegodyphus mimosarum. The sequence goes on from KK119819.1 coordinate 235,225, forward strand.
ATTATATATTACGCCTAAAAAGGCGTTTCTAAACGTTTTGTTTCTTACCTTCATTTATTAAATACCATCACTTCCCACTTAATTACATAAAATTCATTTCAAGAGCAATATCACAAAATATTTAAAGACAGCATATATTTAGAATTCCCTATACACAGTCTCGTGCGCTGGAGATAAAAATGCCTTTTAGGCACAGTGTTGCCATTTCTCGCTTTGAAATCGTTCAGTTGCCTTTGTACTCATTTAACTGTTTTTCTAATTAAATCACCCTTCTACTCTTTTTCTATAATTAAATTTATTTTTTTAATTGTCTTATTATTGTATGCCATCATATCGTACTACAATCCCAAATGGGCGTTAGCTCAGAAAGGCTATTAGTCTGAAAACTTCATTTTGCGTCGAATCACTTCAAATGTCGGAATCACTTTTCAGGTTGTTTCCACCAAATATTATCTCCCTGTATTATACTTAAATCAATCAAATTTTGAATAACGCAGTCCGTAGCCCGAATATGGGCCCCTGGAAGCCCGAATCTTGAATTTCGAATTTGCTTTGTCATCTCTTTCATATTTTTAAACTTTAACCAATTTTTGATTAAGAAACTCAACAATTTCAAAACAAGCAGTGGCAACGCACTATGGCGTGCGTGATTGCCGTTCGAAAATTCTAGAGATATGCTATTTTTAAATATTTTTAGCCCAATGTGACGTTAGCCTAAATGCTCTCGAAATGAAAAAAACGCTGGTTTGGGGGTAATATAAAATATGAAAGGTTTAAATTTTGTTGTTGTTGTTGTTGCTGTGGTTTTACGATATTGAGGGCAGATAAAGGAAGAGTACCTTGTTGTAATTTTCCTTAATAAATTGTAATTTTTCTGATAATTTTAAAAGATTGCACTTCGTTCAAGACTGAAATGTAGAGAAATAAAAAGAAGTCATTAAGCAATGCACTTTCGTCTTAAAAAATCACCTTTTGTTTGCTTTTTAGCAACTATTTAGTTTTTCTTAGTGCTTTTTAAAAACGAATCTGTAAAATAATTGTAGAAAAGCTAGTAGATAACCACATTATCACATCACAGGTAAAGTATGAAAAAGGATTTATTACTTAATGAAGAGAAGGAAGAAGAAATAGTATACGAACAAAGTTTTTTGTAGATTACACCATAAAAACCTGAGTGCAAAAGGTCAAATATTCCCTCAAAACGCAAATAAAAATTATTCACAGCGATTATTCTTCAAGTCAATTTCTTTTATTTACAATTCCTACGTTTTTTGAGTAGTATATTTGTTTTAATCGCGTGATATAAAATTTATTTATAAAAATGAAACTAATGCATAAGTTAATGAGGAGAACTGAATACTTATCACCTAAATGAAATGGCGAAGAGAAAAAAAAAGACATGTGAGCCATAGACGCAATCAGCGTGTCCATGTTAATAAAGCGCTAAGTGTTGCCATATTTTGATTTATTCGCTGAAACTATCCGGACGATGAAGATAGCTAGGTTTGAAATATAACAAAGCTTGTTCGCGTAAAATTCAAAATTATGATTATACTGCAGAAAAGTGATTTTGCTACGAAAATACTATTTAAACTATGACGTATTATAAGTTTTCCTACGATGCAACTGTTATGATACAGATGTAATTAAATATAATCATTACCGCAAGCAACTGTTAATAGAATTCGTTAGTGATGGTTTTAAGTTAAGAAAAAGCCCATAGTTAATATTCCTAATAAACGATGAATTACTTTAAAATATTGTACTTATTGTTTTTCGCTGCAAAAGAGTTTGGAAGAAGATTCAGTATTCGTAACTAATGTATTATGCTGTCTCATAATAAATAAAAGCCCTTCCATATTGAAAATTGAAGCGTCTCGTTGGCGAAGATATTAAATTTCCCAAATACCATTGCAACCTTTCATTCTGACAAAATAAATTCCATAACCTAGATATCTTCTCGAGACACACGACAGAAATTCCATATTAGAATTAATCAAGGAACAAAAACATTTCTCTTAACATAAATTGTTTCGTAACTCGAACTTATGGATTGACCTGTCAACGACGACATCTTGCATTTTCTTCCGGACTCAGAAAATTACTCGCGTAATTGGCGACTTCTGAATCTGGGGCAAACTCATTTTTCACGCCAAATAAAAGATGAACGAATAAAAAGTGTGATAGATTGAAATGTAAAAGAAATTATTGCTTCAAGGGCAATCGTTTTTGGATGAATTTGTGTTTGTTTTAGCCAATGACACCCAAGTGTCTAAAATATTTAACAGTAAATATTTTAAAAGTATATTTGATACATTTTGTTAGGGTAAGGTAATTAGTTCTTTCTGCAATCGATGAAACAGTCATTAAAAATAGTATTTAAATTTGAGTTTGAGTTCAGTTTAAATGACAATGTTATCATACATATAATACGCGGTGCTGAAGTAATGTGTTCCGAAAATCATGAGACATCGTGTGTGCTTTCAAACATTAAGCAGAATCATAACTTCGACACAATTTTTAAAACTACGTCTTGATTTGCTTTAAATAATAAAAACATGTGCGTTCATTTAGGACTTCGTAACCTTTGAAAATGGTGTCCGACAAAAATATCGTAACAAAAACATCGCGGACGAAAACGTAGCGTAGAAAACAAGACAAGGCGAAAACGTTGGGGTACAAAACATCGTGGGAGTAAAGAAAGCAAAGAGAAAACATCGTGGTACAAAACATCGTTGTCGAAAATAAAACGGTTCAAAAACTTCGCAGTCTAAAAACATCGTGGTAAAAAATAAAGGACCTACAAATCATCGCATGACGATAACATCGCACACATGAATTTTCAGGTTTTAAAAGTTGTGATTGCATATTCGCATAATGATTTTGGAGCGCAAGAAGGAAACATTGATATTTTTATTTCTACATTTTATATCTTTGAATGAACTAATAGATTTTGCTGAAAAAGCAAGAAGAAAACGTAAGCATTAAAAAACTGAAGAGGAGTAAAAACTAATGCAACTTATAACACTTAATAGAATTTTAAATAAAATGTCACCCACGAAGTAAAGGATAAAGAGGAGGTTCTATTTAAAGTAAAAAACAGGCGTCTGGTTTCCGGCCATATTCTGGACTTCGATTTTAATCAATGACTATTAATCTCTAGAAAATATTTACGTTCAAATAAATTAAATCATTGATTGCAGTAAATGAAATCAAATCAGTATATTGTGTAGTCTCTGGAAGTCTTACATATGTGGAAATAAGAAGAAATAGCATAATTTTGCATTTTAAATCACAGGGCGAGCAATCAAAATTAGTGTTTGATTAGTTAGCTGTTAAGAAGAATTCATCAACTTTAACTATGGCCAAAGACCCCTTTGATATATTGAAGACTGTAAACCCTCCTATTTAATGCATATATAACAAGTACTGACTGGTAAGAGGTATATGCTTAGTAAGTTACAGGGAACATATTTTAATTAAATCTTTCAAACCTCCTAAGGAAAAAAAATAAAATGGGTAATTATTTTTAATTAAGAAACAAATTCGAATAAAATTAATCATCGATAATCCTTTGAAATTAAGTCAAAAAATTATAAAAAATTCTATATTAAAAAATTTTATAAACTAGGATAACAAAAATTGTTTTAAACCGCTGTCATCGAGAAGGAAGGTGAGTTTAAAACAATCTAAATTAATCTTAATTAATTAAAAACTACATTTATTAAATTATACAAGACAAGATAAAATTTAATCCGAAAGGTTTTAATTTTTTAAGAATAGTAAAAGATAAATAAAATAAATAAAAATCATATATTTGTCAAGTTTCATTCAAACCACAATATAGTTTTATTAAAAATTAGTGTATTAATGCTTTAAATACATTTTAAATTAAAACCTAAAAGCTTTAAAAATTTAACTAAATATATGTTTCTTTAATTATTTATAACTTTCGCTGTTTTAGAGCAAATTATCTTATTTTTTCCTTGGAATTACATGTATAAAAATGTTCTTGCTTCATTATAAGTTACAGTTTCAAGCACATCAGTAATGTTCCTGAAATAAGAAGGTGATATTACCCTTCCCACAGTTTTAAAAATACTTATCTTCAATAAGCTTCAGTTTCTGAGAATGTTTCATGATCTCGAACTGATCTTCCCAATTTCAGATGTTAGTTCAAGATATCTGTATATCGTCAATTCTTCTGAATATTCCTTCAATTACCTTGCAGCCTTCTGGAAATAATGATGCTGTAGTGTTTTGTAATATTTAGCCTTGTTTCGAGGAAAGGGAATTTACATGACAGAGTGAAAATGACTATACGATAACTGTGAGTGTACGATATGGCAAATAATACTAAGAACACTCAAAGACACAACCCGAGCTATATATGTATAATTTAATTGAATTGAATTTTAACTTATATTTTTTATGTTTTTATATATACAGCTACATATATTATATGATATGTTTACCCCAGATTATACGTGCGCATCAGATAAAATATGTATAATTAAAAGTTCTGATGTTACGCCCTAAACTTTCTATTTAAATTTATTTCCCCTTTCCGCCTTGTAATAAATCGCTTTAAACTGCGTCTTTTCGAAATTAGTCAATGTCATATGAGTCTTTCAAATATGCGATCAGAAAAAAGAATGTTAACCAATTAAAATACAGCTAAACTAAAGCTAAATAATTCTGAAACGCTATTTCATCTAGGCTATGTAATATCCTTTCTCACTGTCCTCCTGCCAACCTGCTTGCTTCTGCTGTTGTACTCTGGAGAAAAAAAAATAAAGTTCTGTAGCTCCTGTTCTATCGGGCGGATTGACGAAATTCAACTTGCCTTTTTCCTGTCTCGAAAGCGCGACTTAGGATATGTATTAGATTTATATACAGCAGTGTGCTCTAATATACGTATTTTGACACAAAATCGGACTTTTTCAGAAATGACGCGCAGAATTTAAAACTGATTTCGAATGCATTTAACTACTGGTAACGATATTGCTTCTAAACGTTTCTCGTAATAAAACACACTTGCTTCATTTCTTTCTCAAGTTAAACTGTTTACACTCCATTGGTCTTTTCTTAAGTATCACAGTTCAATTCTTCTTCCCAGTTAATGCACTATCTTGTCGACAGCTCTAGAAAAGAATAGCTCTTGGATTTCTTCCCGTATATATCGCTTGGGAGAAGCTGAAAAAAAAAGATTTGTAGAGCTCTGTTGCTAGTAGAAGGGGAACGTAAAGTATGGAACAGTAAGTGGTCGAAGATTCCATAGGGAGAATGTCTATTGCTTAAAAAATATTTAATCTATTTTTAGAGTGTCTGTAGAGAATAGATTTAGAAGCTATTGTGTAGATGCTATTATATATATATATATATATAATAGCATCTACACAATATATATATCTTTTTCTTTCATTAATTTCTGTAGTTTCGATATACTGTTAGTTTAAACTAGCATAATTATTTTTAAATTTGAAATTAGCTTAGTTTATGCAATGCGTGAAAAACGTTCAATGGAAAGCTCATATTATAATCTAACATCTCGAATAATTTAAAGATTAAAAAATATATATATAATCGTAAGATGGAAAAGAAATTGCAATCTGAGCTTCGCAAATATACGGGGCGAATGCCAATGATTTTGTATAACAGAGTGCCTATGGTTCAAAACCATTTACCTCCTCATCAGAATTAAAAAACGTGAGCAGAAATGGGGAAAATGCTTAATTTACTTGATGAGCAGTAGAGGGAGCCACTTACATTCGAGGGAGTTTAGGGATAGAGTAAAAAGTTAAGATTATAGTTAAAGTTCCACTTTCAAATTAACTGATTACTGTAACTTATTTTAATATTATTTAATTATCCACGCGTTTTTAAAAACTAATTATTCACTAACTCAATATCACTGCCTGCACATGACCCCCTTCATCCTATCACAACACTGCTAGAAGGCTGATCCTATCAGAAGATGTCTCTGACTCACGTGACGTTCCTACAACACCATGACGACTCCACCTACGAACATTAGTTCCAGCTTCGACTCCACCA
>KK119819.1:248952-263849 GCA_000611955.2 Stegodyphus mimosarum
TTATATATGCCCACTCTGTTACTCTGATCAGTGAGCTCAGTTGTTTTATTCTTATATGATGGTAAATTGTTCATTTTTTGCTTTAAAAATTATTGAATTACGTTGTTCTTATTTTTCGGTTAAGGTTTTTATGCCTTTAGTGAATCTGCGTGCAATGTTTGTAGAATTATCAACAATTTAAAAGTTGTTTAGGTACGGCTAAGCCTAATGATTTTTTCCACAGCGGTCATATTTGTTTACATTTGAAACTTAGCAGAATAGGGATTTGTTGCCAATCTGTAGAAACTAAGCTTCGCAACAACAAAGATAATCCCTTCTTTTATTATTGCGAATTAAATCATTCTTAAATACTGCGAATTAGATCATTCTAGAATTTATTCGAGGAAATAAGTGTTTAAGATTTACTTCGTAAATTTTTATATAGATATTTTGAGTTTTTATCTATTTTTGCCTTCTCACGATGTGAGACCTGAATTAATTAAATGAGAAATAATGAATCCTCTGGGAAACACTGCTTCTTTTTTTTTTTCTTTTTTTTTGTGGGTGGGTTGTTTGATTTCTTTTATGCATCATTTTAGATTTATTATAGTATTTGAATAGAACATGTGGCAACGATTAGATAATTCTTCGGATGACATAATTTTTGTGCATTCTGAGCTATAACATGAATGAGATGTAACGCTGTTAAGTGAAGCTAGCTCCAGAGTGTCGCTGTGGTTAACAAATATAATGAATTTGCAAGAGTGTATTTATTCTATTGTGGTTTATGCGCTATCTACGAAGTACATTTAATTCAATCCAAATACAATGCAAGAAAATGAGTATAATCTAATATTCCGTACACGGAAGTCATGTGGTGTACACATCAGATTTTTTCATATTCGTACATGTTAGAAAAAGTTTGAAATATTACTGTAAGTAGCTTGTTCATATATGCATTTTTGACAAATACCATTTACCTCCTTTGATTTCAAGTGAAACCGGCCATCTTGTATTATTTGTACCTAACGGAGATTCAGCGAATTCGTAAATTAGCTTTATTTTTCCTTCATTCGTGTCTAACGTTTAACAAAAATTAGCTAAGAGTTATTACTCTTCATTTGTATAAATTCCAAATTTCGTGTTCTTGAGCAATTAATTTAAATTTCAATAATGTGAAAGTGTACGGAAATAGCGGCGACATCTCTAGTATGTCTTTTGTTGCTTGAGCTTTACATTATTAAAAAAAACGTTAATAGATTAGTCAGATTACAGAAAAATATGTCTACTTCCTCCGCTTTCATTATATTTTCTAGGCACCCATTTGATAATCTCTTAAATATTCAGATCTAAAAGCCACTAAGTATGAAACCTTAATAAAGAAGTAATAGCAAGAATAACGAAGAAACCTTTAAGCTGGAAAGCCATTTTTAGTTTTAAACACTACATAAAAAAACACTTTATTCTCTCAAGAACAAACCAGAAAATTTAACATTTCTCTTTCAACAAAATAAACGAGATGGCCGCTCCAGGTGGTAGTTAAATTACGTAAGAGATAATTAAGTATTATACCTCTTTTAAATATAATTACCGAACGCCCCCTGCGTTTCATGTTTCGGCAGCACTGCACGAAAATTATAATGATAGAAATGTTATGTGCTTCGCTTACCTCCTTTGAATACTAAAGTTCATTAAAAGGCTATTTGTTCCTCCGCTCATTTTATCAGCTTTGAACATAATAATTTCTCCTTTAATTTAAAGTGAATCTCGAAGTAACAGCCTACCGTATACTCATTCACGAAATAGTGTTGGATGCAAAATATTTCTACTCTGTAACCTGTTATCCGGATGATAAAGGAAGAATGAAATAAGTAATAAACATCCTTTCAATTAACGCTATTCTCGATTTTCATATGCATGTGTGTCGTAAATGGATTAGGAAAAATTGGAGAAAGATTCATAAGACTAAATTACATTAGTTTGTTTACTTTATTTTATTTGGTAATCTTTTCTATAAAAATATCACGTAGTTTTAAATTAGAAATAATTCTTTGCTTAGAATGAAAGATGTAATTTAAATGCTTTATGACAAAAAGCACTTAATTACACTGAACTAATCTTGAGAAAAATGAATTTTTGAGAAGATTAATTTTTGTCGTTAAGATGTTTGTGAAAAAAAACATTGGAATATATGTCTCGTAGTTTTTATGTCAACAACATTCCGTTTAGGAACGTTTTAAATATTAAATTATAATATAGCTGAGATTAGTGAATTATAATATAATTATAATATAATTCACTAAATCTAGTTAGGTTAATAATAGTTAGATTAGTGAATTATAATATAATTCACTAATCTATAGGTTAGTGAATTATAATATAACCTAACCTAACTTAGTGAAATTATACGAGGCACGTCCAGAAAGTAAGTTCCGTTTCAATTTATCTCCGCTGCAGCTCTGCGATCGCAGTTCCGCACATGCGCAGTAGACGCTCTGTATCAAGGAGAAGAAACGCGCGCCATTTGGAGATCGCTGTCAGTCACGTACGCTTTGTTGTGCTTGTTTACAATGTCGGTGTTGATTGAAAATCCCGCCGCTTGTGAAATCAGATCTGTGATTCGTTTTCTGAATGCGAGGAAAGTGAAACCTAGTGAAATTTATCGGCAAATTTGCGATGTTTACGGACCAAAAGCGATGAGTGATTCAATGGTGAGAAGATGGGTCCGAAAGTTCAATGACGGACGTAGTGATGCGCACGATGAAGAACGAAGTGGGCGTCCATCTTTGGTTACAGAAGAACTGGTTCACGCGATTGATGACAAGATCCATGAAAACCGAAGGTTTACAATTAGTGCTCTCGCTATGGAATTTCCCCAAATTTCACGATCACTAATGCATGAAATTGTTACCGAAAAACTGAAATTTCGTAAACTTTGCTCACGTTGGGTACCAAAGATTCTTACTGAGCAACACAAAACAAAACGGATGGGTAGTGCACTTCAGTTTTTGACCCGTTATGCTGAAAGCGGTGAAGAATTTCTGACACAGATAGTCACAGGAGATGAAACTTGGGTTTCTTACGACACCCCTGAAAGTAAGCGGCAATCAATGGAATGGAGGCACACTTCATCCCCAGCAAAGGTTAAGCCGAAGCAAATCTTGACACCTCGAAAAATGATGTGCACAGTGTTCTGGGACTGGAAAGGCATCTTACTCATTAATTTCTTACCGCGTGGTCAAACAATCAGAGCAGATGCTTATTGCGAGACACTTCGGAAATTGCGCCGTGCAATTCAGAATAAGCGCCGAGGATTGCTGTCAAAAGGTGTTGTTTTTCTTCACGACAACGCACGACCACACACTGCAAATGTGACGAAAAACCTCCTACAGGGATTTGGCTGGGACGTGTTTGACCATCCTCCGTACAGCCCTGACCTCGCTCCTAGCGACTTTCATCTGTTCTTACATCTTAAGTCTTTCCTTGGCGGTCAACACTTTAACAATGACGACGAGCTGAAAGAAACTGTTTCCAACTGGTTGAAGACACAGGCGGCAAATTTCTATGAAGAAGGTATACAAAAACTTGTGCCACGCTATGACAAATGCCTGCAATATTTCGGCAGTTATGTGGAAAAGTAGTTTAAGAGTTGTTGAATTTTGTGCAATAAATAACTTTTCTGTAGCTGTACACAATTTACTTTTATTACCAAACGGAACTTACTTTCTGGACGTACATTGTAATATAATTCACTAAACTCAGATTTTAGTGAACATATAAATTGTTTTGGTGGACCATAATCGACATATAGAATTGATTCATATTTCATATGCATTTAAAATCTCTCAAACTGATACCTCTCATATATGAATAAGATTACCTGATACAGAGGCTGTTGCTACATTTTTTAAACGATTTTCGTTGTATTTACAGAAATATTTTGCTATACATTTTTATGTTTTAAATGTTCTTTTCGATAACTCGTATTCTCTATTATTTTTACACCGTGATTTCCCAATCAATAAAGCCTTTTTTTTTGGAGTAATTGAAGGGGTATTTTATCTCAATGCTTTTGAACACCTTTCCACTGTTTCACAGAACTAGTTTCGGTCAGCCTCATCTGCCAAAGTGCAAATGAACGAATTAAGATATAGTGATAAGATAACAGAAGAATGGATTTAAGCTACTGACGCCATCTGTAGATGAAAAAAGAAAACTAAAACATAATTTCCTTAAAGTGTGAAAATAAAGATGGATTGGAATTAGGGTCATTAATTATAGTAGAAATAACATTTTTATTGTGAAACGCCTCTAGATATGATATTTGAAAATGAGGTATAAAATATGTTCTTGATAGTATGTGAAGTTCATCTTAACATTTTTCTCCTCCCTTTATTTTTAACTTGGCGTTATATAAAAAAAACCAACAATCATAAATTCGTTCGAAAAACGTTCTTTAGATTATTTGAACTATGTTTTAAGATTTCGTTTTCTCCTCTTTAAAGGTAATAAATGGATCTCTTTTTATTGCAATTATTTAAATACACCCTAGATTCATCTATTGTGACAACATTTTTCCATTTTTACCCGAATAATTGTTTCTCATAGAAAATTCTGAAGCGCATTCTGCTTTCGGGGATATGTCGTGGAGAAAGACAATGCACATTATGTTTATTCGACTTTTTAAGATACAAATCAATATTAATGTTTGTTTCAGTTGATACTGAACAATTTAATAATTTCCAGCTGTCCATTGATTTAGCGGAGCATCTTTTAACATTATAGATCTTACCTTTGCACCATATGAAACATTCCATTATTTCCTTTGATATGTGCTTGGAAAACAATTTTCCACTTGCATTGAAACTTCGACCATTTTTTCCTTTCTTTCTGACGATATTACCGATCGTAGCTTTAGGTATCTGTAAACCATGGCTTTTATGATGTTTTTTAATAACTAGATACTAGCTACGAATAATTTTCTTTAAAAAGGACACAGACATAGGCTTCTAATCATTGCTTCTTTTAATTTGCGAACAGCTAAAAAAAAAAAAAAAAAACCCAAAAAAACTTTATTGATTGGGAGATTTATACTCTTCTTGTGAAGATAATGATGCAAAGAAGTTTTATTATGCATTTCTTATATTTGTTTACGTGAACAATGTTTTGATTGTTGTAACTATTTAGTGCTTCGAAACAATCTATAAGTTTCAATAAACTAAAACAAAAGGCTGAGTTTTTAAGTATAATTTTAACGAAGTTAATATTATTCTACAAATTCTTACAAAGTTTTAAACGAAAAAAGGCAGAGAAAAAAAAACAATTGCATGAATTTATTTCCGCAAAGATAGTGTATTATTTTGCATTTTCACATAAGCCCAGATGTGAATTAACAAATTCTTTTTTAATGAATTATGTAGTTGGATGTAGCTTCATGACTATTAAATAATAAATCTTCTAAATCTCCGTGTAATTAACTATATAAAACTGCAAGTTAATTTTTACTTGTTTTAAAAAAACTTCATCTTTTATAAATCGGATTATGTGAAGCAATTAAAAGAATTTATTATGTGGGCTCGGTAATGATGTGGTTGCAGAATTGTAGTCCTTCTTCATGTTATGTGTGTCAGGATCGCCCAGACTGACAGCTAGTAGACTCTGATTACAATACTGAAGAGCCCGGGTTCGATTCCCGGACAAGGCATGAATATAGTTTCTTCGTCCTTTCACAGAAGGCAACATTGGCCCATCTACTAAATGCCTGCATATTGAAGAGACAACTGCTTTCGGCCTTAGTATTTGCCAACACCTATAAGCGGCTAGAGCCTGCCATTGAGAAAAAAAATATTTATGTCAAAATGTACATCCATTGCACATCCAAATATTCTTTGATGAAATGTAACATGTAAATGGTGTTGCTGTTAAATTTTTAACTGATCTGTAAGGGAATATTATAACGGGAAAATAACAGTAATAGATGTTTTAATTGCGTCAAAGATTCAGAGACAGAGCAGTTGTTTCTTTATTTATAGTTATTAAAGATCTGCTTAAAACAGAGAAATCATCCCAATGATTTTTCAAAGGCAAATTTATTATAACTCTTGAATTACTATCAGAGAGTGGTGGTGTGAATAAAAACTGGAAGTGGTAAAGGGCTTGCTGATTGACATAACCACAAATTTCTAAAATCTCTAGTAGCAACAAACGTAACTTAATGACGAAAAAAGAACTGTAATATGTGACTCATAGCAGTGAGATAGCTAGAATGTGTTATAGATTTCAAAAGTAGCATTGTGCAAATTATTTTTTTGTATTTCTTCATTATTTCTTTATGGATATAAAAATGTATTAAATTAATTCATTTCATTCACATTTAAGTATTGAAGGAAATAACATGATTAGAATTATTGAGAAAATAATGCATATAACAGCTAATATTTCAAGAATTATGTCAAAAATTAACAAGTTATTAACTTGTAGATGATCGCATGAAATTTCAATTTCTTAAGCTTCTGAAATACATCGATGTATTTTCAGAAAGTTATCAAATATAAATTTCTAGAGATTCCTGAATTTAAAAACAAAAGTGTAAACTGCAGTAGCAGAATTTTCGTTTTAAATTTGATACTTTTGAATGCACTTTCACTAAAGTTATTTAATGAATTTCATATTAAAGACATACCGTAGGATTTTGGTAAATTTAATTATATTTTATACATATTTCTGCATACTTTAAATGGAAAATAACATTTCTTTCGCCTTTTATTCATGTCAGTTCAATTTAATTTTAGCCCCACCTCGATGGACTACAGAGCCACCACATACGGAAGCTGTTTTGGGTTCTGATGTGATACTGAATTGTGTTGCTGATGGTTTTCCCAAGCCTCAAATACTTTGGAAGAGAGCAGAAGGTAGGGCTTCTAATTTTGCTTCTTATATATAATGTTCTGTTAATATTTCTTATATAAATAACCCTCTGGTTTACCGTAATTGTTGAAATATGCTAATGAAACACTCCTGCTAAAAAGGAAAAAAAAAATAAAGAAAAAAAAATTAAAGTATCTGAAAGCTTTCAGACTTTACATTACGAACAAAGTCGTGTTTTTTTAACGTTCTTGGGATTACCTTTACTTATTAAATATCATGTTTTTCGTGCTTAAACAATAAAATTCAGTTCAAAAGCAATATTGCAAAAGAATTTTAAAATGAGCATATCTTTACAATTTCCGATACAGAGTCTCGTGAGCTGGAGGTAATTTTTTTCCGTACAGTTTTGCCATTGCTCACTTTGAAATCGTTGAGTTTGTTAATCAAAAAGTCGTTAAAGTTTTACAAAATATGGAATAGCTAATAAAACAAATTCCAAATTGTGGCTTCCAGATGCCAATATTCGAGTGGAAATGTACGTTATTGAAAATTGGATGGCTCTAGGTCACCGTTGTTTTATCACAATGCGAGAAACATGCGCACATTTATGCAGATTCTTAATTATTTAATTTATTTAAATATAATACCGAGCTCTCATATTTGATGTCAACAATTTGAAAAGTGAACCGACATTTATAGTGAACCAGCGCAAAATGCCAAAACGAAATTAATAGTCCTTCAAAGCAAAGTGACCCTTTGGACTAAAATGATCCCGAAGATAAAATTAAGGTCTAGATAAAATTATAATGAGAAAAGAATACGCTTGAAATTATACACTATATATAAGTCATTATTATTTAAAACTATCTATCTTCCCCTTCCGATTAATTTACAAGCAAAACTTATGTACCAGACACCAAATCAGTTTTTTTTTTAGTCCGAAGGGGCAATTTGCCCAGAAGGACTATTAATTTCGTTTTGGCATTTTGCGTCGTTTCCTTACAAGCGTTTTTTCGTTTTTCAAACTGTTGCCACCAAATATTATCTCCCGGTATTTTATTTATAGAAATTAAAAAAACTGAAGAAGCTGTATAAATGTACGTATGTTTCTCCCATTGTGATAAAACAACGGTACCTAGAGCCATCCAATTCAGCATAGCGTAATCCTCCTGCGAATATGGGCATCTGAAAGCCCAAATTTGGAATTTGGAATTTGCTTTATAATCGATTCCATGTTTTGTAAAACTTACACAAATTTTTGATTAACAAAGTCAAGGATATCAAAGCGAGCAATGGCAACGTTGTACATCAAAAACGTTTTGTCTCCAGCGCGAGAGACTGTGTATCGGAAATTCTAAAGATATGTTCAGTTTAAAATTATTTTGCGATATTTTTCTTTAACTGAATTTTGCGTTGATTCACTATAAATGGCTGTATCATTTTTGAAAATGTTGCCACCAAATGTTATCGTCCTGTATTATATTTAAAAAAATTAAATAATGAAGAATCTGCATAAATGCACGTATATTTCTCCAAATGTGATAACACAAAGGTACCTAGAGCCCTTTAATTTTGAATAACGTACGTTTCCACCCGAATATGCGAATCTGGAAGCCCAAATTTGGAATTTGGAATTTGTTTTATTATTAGCCCGAAGGAGCGTTAGGTCAGAATTGCTATTAATTCCGTTTTGGTGTTTTGCATTGATTCAGTGTAAATGTCTGTATCACTTTTCAAGCTGTTGCCACAAAATACATCGTTCTATGCTGTATTTAAAGAAATTATATAATGAAGAATCTGCATAAATATATGTATGTTTCTCGCATTGTGATAAAACAACGGTACCTAGAGCCATCAAATTTAGAATAACGTAATCCTCCTCCGAATATGGGTATCTGGAAGCCCAAATTTGGAATTTGATTTATTATCGATTTCATATTTTGTAGCACTTTATCGAATTTTCATTAACAAACTCACTGATTTAAAAGCGAACAATGACAACACTGTACGGGGAAAAAATAATCTCCAGCGCGCAAGACTGTATCCAAAATTCTAAACGCATGCTCTTTTAAAATCATTTTTTGATAATGCTCTTGAATCAAATTTTATGGTTTAAGTGCGAAGAAATGCACAAAACATTAAAAAAAGTAACTTTAGGCATAATATAAAATCTGAAAATTTTCAGATGTTTTTATCCTTTCTATTTTATATTTTCTAAAACTTTAACAAATTTTTTATGAACAAACTCAACGATTTAAAAGCGAGCAATGGCAACACTCTACGGAGGGAGGTAAAAAACTTTCTATCTGCATCTCGTGGAACTATGTATCGGAAATTCTAAAGATATACTCATTTTAAAATTACTTCGCTATATTGCTCTTGAACTAAATTTTATGATTTAAGTGCGAAGAACACGATATTTAATAAATAAAGGTAACATACAAAATGTTAAACAAACGCCCCTTTGGACGTAATTTAAAATCTGAAAACTTTCAGAACTATTTAATTTTTGTTTTCAGTCTAGTTTTTCAGCATTTGTACATCACTCTTTCGATATTTCTCAATACTGCTTCGACATATTTGAAAAACAATATAAATTCCGCAGTGATTATTTAAATAGATATTAAGCAGATTTCGCACAAGTCGCAAACATAATGATTATTGCGTTATTATGTTCTCACCATTCAGATATTAACAAAACAAATAGACGTCCATTTTCAGGGTTTCTTATATTGGTCTGTGCTTTGGTCGTTGATGCTGCGAATAAGCAGAACGTTCTGTTAGGTTTGACTTTCCAAAATTTACTGCTACAAGAATGGCAGGTAAGTATGGTACGGTTCGCCCTCTTGGCAAGCCTAGGCTAGCCTTATGGCTTTTCTAGTAGGCAGTAAGAATTGTAGAATTTTCTCCTAATGGGCTGAAATATAAAACTTTTTCGTAATGTAAACAACATTATACTTATAGATTTCGAAAACTGCAATTGACCATGAATGAGGACGCGTTTTTCTTTCGTATATTGTGAAAACATTAAGATTGATTAATGCACGTAAAAAACAATATAGTCAATATATTAAAGACATTAAAAAGGAATGTCCGAAATTAAAACGCTATTGAATAAACTTTAAGAAACCAAAAAAAAATTAATATTTGAGTAGAATTATGACTTTCTAAGGTTTAATCAATAAGAAATCCAGTGCTTTTCACAAATGTTAGAAAAGTACTTACACTTGTGACACTGAATAGTAAGAAAACGAAAGATCAGCTCGATTTGAATCACTAAATCTCTTTCACTTTTTCCCTATTCAACGTGTTTCTTTTGTAAAAATTTTACAAAGGGAATTTTGTTTAAATAACGCATGTGTCCACCATCAAGATAAATAAAGAAATACGTCTTTGTAGTTGTACACTTTTTCTTTGACTCGAAGGTATGTGAAATTTGAATATGAGTTCAGATAAATATTCAATGTCTGGTATTATACAAAAGCAATTTTCAGCTTACTAAGAATCACGATAAAACCGTATTTTTGACAGAAACGTTTCTTATTTGGAGGAATGTTGAGAACTCCAAAAAAACTGTGGTGCACCACAACTTGAAGAGTAACTTCGCTACGTGAAACACTTTTTTTTTCTTTTTTTTTTCTTTTTGCTTATTCTATTCTAAAACTGCTAACAGCACCTACGTACACTGCGAAAAAAAAAAGAGAAGTGGGGGGAGAGTTCTAGATCTTGCGTTCTACTGGGCCGACTGACGAAGTTCAAATTAAGTTTTTCATTCTCGAAAGTGCGATTTTGGGTATATATTAGATTTATATATAGCATTATTTTAACATAGGTATTTTCATAAAAAATCGGACTTTTTCTGCAATGGCATGCCAATTTTTTTATTATTTTGATTCCATGACTGAAATTATGCCTAAATATTCAATTTTGTAAAATTTGATGAAAAATTTATGGAGTAGTTTAAAAATTTATATCGGCGAATTTTTTTCAGTTTGCGCCAAGAATAATTCACTCGGCGATGTTCTTAATTTATAGCAAACTATTTTTCCTTCCTTTTTTATTGTACACGAGAGGAAAAAAGGTCACGTTCATTACTTTGAAATGATTTTAACAAAATGCGAAAAACCACACTTATTACACATTATTATCGCTTGTAACGAATATGCCGAATTTCAAAGTGCGCCAATTTATAAATTCATTTATATTTGAGGAAATTTTGAATAAAAAAACTCTAATTTTTTGCGAGTGTGCCCAGAAATACATTTACTTTAAGATGACGCTAAAAATTTTATATGTTATAATACAAAACATTTTTTTGGAAAAATTATAGAAATCATTTAAAAATACAAATTTTAAAAATAAATCATAAAGAATTGGCAAATTTAATTTGGAATGAACCTAAATTTTGAAATCTGAAAGGAAAAATCAAATAAGTTTATCAGGATTTGTATTTCTTCTAATTGATTTCGCATTCGTAAGTGTAGTCCTGAGTAGGAACAGGGAGCATACTAAAAGCTATGTTCGTGAGTGAGTAGAAGATATCACAAAGATAAAGAGGGTTCAAATTACCCTTTATTTGCTTATCGATTTTACATACGCTCCCGAACTTCGGGATACAAAGAACAACCACTTGTGGCCTGAACGTAAAAAAAATATAAGACTACTAACTAACTAAAATTTAAATAAGAGCTAACTTTAAATATCTTACACAGATGACTGGCCTTTTAAATTAATACGTCTGTAGTACGCAAACTGCGGAAAACTACAATACGTCTTTAACTTTCAAGAGGGTTAAACATGGCATGCCTACGCCTCTCTTTAGTTAAACGACATGCCATTTTTTTTGTTTCAAAATTTTGATTCTACGTCTCAAATTATGACAAACTGCCAAGTTTTGTAAAAATCGCAAGATTAGTTTTTAATTTATTTTTTAACTTATTATTTTTAACTAACTATTAAACTCAAATTTTACTTTTTCAATGTTAATTGAATTTGGTATATATTTATAAACCTCTCTTTTTTATTAAACTTATTTGATTATTCCTTTCAGATTTCGAAATTTAGGTTCAATACGAATAATATGTTTTATGATTTATTTTTAAAATTTTTATTTTTAAATAATTTTAATAAAGTCTTTCGAAAATTATTTTAATTTAAAATTTTTACCTTCATCTCAAGGTAGATGTATTTCTAAGCATACCTGCAAAGAATTAGAGTTCTTTATTTAAAATTTCCAAAGATATACGTGAATTTATGTATTTACGCGTTTTGAAATATTGGCATATTTGTTGAAAGCTATAAAACCTGAAATGTGGTTTAGGCACTTTGTTAAAGTTATTTGACATAAAATTATTACTTCCCCCCCCCTCATGCAGAATGTAAACATGGAAAAGGAAAATAGGTTCCCATATATTAAGAAGTTCACGGAGTGAACTATTCTTGGCGCAAACTGAAAAAATTACGCCAAGATAAATTTTTGAATTTCTCGGTAAATTTCGCACCAAATTTTACAAAATTTAATATTTAGGTATAATTTGAGTTGTAAAATCAAAATATGGAAAAGCATTGTCATGTCATTTCAGAAAAAGTCTGATTTTGTATCAAAATGTCTATGTTAGAACAATGCTATATATAAATCTAATATATATCTTAAGTCGTGCTTTCGAGACATTTCTTTAATTGGCCCAGTAGAACGGGAGATTTAGAATTGTACCATTTTTTTCGTATTGTACGTATTTCAATAACATAAATGCTAAGTCTAAAATGGAACAATAAAAATTAAAATTTATAAGAATTCATTTGAACTATTTACAAAAGTTGGTTTTATTGTTGCAAGCATAAGAAAATTTGTCACATGTTAGAGCTGGCATTGATGTTCACTCTTATATATCCAGAGTATGTGCATAAAAATGAAATAATTAGGCAATTCGTTTCCTACATATTTAGCATTTAGTCTCAAATATTTAATGCAAAATATACCTGTCAGAAGTATATTTATAGACAGAGGCAGTCTTCTTCAAGATCTCTCCAGATCTTTTCATCTCTTACTATATTTTTCTATAACATTTTTGCTGACTAAAATAGTAATGAAATACAATGGGACAGGATTTTCTCTGTTTGACTTTCTTTCGTTTGGAAATGTATTTTGAATGGTTTCGAAACTCGTTCATAGGAAGTAATTCGACACTTTAGATTTTAAATAAAGATTGAGCAGAAATTTTAAAGTACATTTTCTATATTTTTTGTATGTCTCTTCTGCCTTTAGCAGACTCGTAAAAAAAGATCGTATAACTTTTACTGTCCGAAAAGGTAAGTTGAAGGGCTGATATCTTTTTAAGGATATCCAGTTTCGGTGTTCGATAAGGGCATGCATTATATCCTCGTATATGGAAGAAAAACTTTGGGATAAAAGACGCATTCTTTATTTTAAATATTCTGACAAAGGGCCATTTTTAACTTTTTTTTATTCATTTTTTTTTTCAAAATAGTTTCCCCTTTCTTCGAAAAGAAAAAAAATAAAGGATAGTGTTGAGTAAATTGAGATTTTGTGTGCGCTCACTTTTTTCTCATTTAGTAAGAAAGGAAATACTTTTTTTTAAAGTGATGTATAAATACCTTTTTGCGTTAAATGTGCTTTGTTATACCATTAAATCCAAATGCGGGTTGCTTAAATATGAGATTATGTTTTAAAAGCTTTTCCTAACAAAAAACAAATAGTTAGAAAAGATGAACTTTATTTACTTTCTCCTTTTTAACTTATACATTTACTCACCTATTGTCAAATAATCCATCTTCTTTCAAAAAAAGAAAAAAAAATGAACTAAAATCAAGTAGTATAAATTATGGTATTCATGAGTTTTTATAAAAATACTAGCGGAAGTACCCAATGCCCGTCACGTTAGATTGAGAGTAATGCGTCTAACAACAGAGAGAACGATACCTCTGTAATCCTTCTCTAATAACGACGCAAAAAATGCGACTCATATTCATGCATGTAAACAAATCATACATTCTTCAAGTAATTTTGTAGAGTCATTAGGAGGTTTTGAAGCAGTGAAATGGAAAATGAGCAAAGCCGTCTCCGGGACTCGAACCACGGACCTCTAGAATACGCGTGAAGCGTGCTGTCTAATACACCACGAAGGCATGGCAAGAAGGCGGGACAAATACGTTTTTAATACCCTTTACTAATTTTTAACACCTTTTTTTAATACATTGATAAATACCTTTTACTCCCGCCTTTTTTTTAAAGGGCGACTGGGGTTAGGGGCCCCAATTGCCAAATCTTGGTGGTGAAGAACCATGATCCACCAATTGTTTTTAGTTCGGGCGCCACTTGTAGAGACATTAGACCTTTTTTGATCCAGGAGTGAGGAAAATTGAGCAGTTCCCTCGCAGGGACTCGAACCACGGATCATTAGAATACCCGCCGAGCGTGCTGACCACTACACCACGAAGGCAGGCTAAGAAGGCGGGGGAAATGCCTTATAATTTAACTTCAAATGCTTCTTCAGGATGTTTTTTACTATTCTTTTCATTGATGTATCAGGTATCCACTATTATTTGATTGCAAAATTTCAAATCATTTTTTAGTCAGTTTATTAGCTTATTTATTACCAGTATTTCCAACATGAGCCGGGATCCAGTGTAAAACAACAGTTATCCGTTTTGAGGCTAGAAAAGAAAGGGTCCTTCTTTAATATTCAATATTTTTTTATTCCGCGACATTATATGTAAAACTCGCTTGAATGGTTCAAAGGCAGTCTGAAAAAATAACAATATTTTTGAGTTGCATCATTCTAAAAAATAATTTGTTCAGTTGCAATTCTAATTACCTCCGGTTCCTAGATTTAGAGGGCCCTAATTTTCCTTAATTTTAGAAGGCCTATTTTTAAAACCAATCAAGCGGCCATGTTTTAGGCTCCAAAACCATGGACTTTCCAAAGAGGCAATGAGTAAATAGTATTTCCTGATTATAATTAAAATAATTCATTCTGTTTATACCTTAACTCCTTTTCCCTCAATAAATATTTATATATATATATGTATAT
>KK119819.1:263896-274433 GCA_000611955.2 Stegodyphus mimosarum
TATATACATACATACATATTTCTTTCAATGTATATCTTAATATCTTAATCGTCTGAACACTTTTCAGAATGTATGTCGATCTATTTGAAGGTATTATGATAGATAATTGTGAACGTACACTGCGAAAAAAACCAGTTCTATATCTCCCGCTCTACTCGGCCGATTGATGAATTTAAATTGCGCTTTACATGTCTCGAAAGCGCGACTTAAGATTTATACATAGCATTGTTCTGCCATAGGTATTTTGACACAAAATGACTTTTTCTGAAATAACATGCCATTCTTTTTTCCATATTTCGACTCTACGACTCAAATTATGCCTAAATATTAAATTTTGTATAACTTGTGCGAAATTTAAGGAGAAATTCAAAATTTTATCTTGGCGCATTGTTTTCAGTTTGCGCCGAAAATTCGAACTTGCGACTTGGCGAACTTCTTAATTTATAGCAACCTATTTTCCCTTCCTTTTTTTCATTGCAAGCGAACAGAAAAACGTCATCGTTCATACTTTCAAATAATTTTAATAAAGTGCGTGAAGCACATTTGGGGTTATTATCGCTTATACCAAATATGTCAAGTTTCAAAACTCGGTGATATGTAAATTGACGTATATCTTAGAAAATTTTGAATAAAATACTCTAATTTTTTTCAGGTGTGTTTAGAAATACATTTACTTTAAAATCATGGTAACCTATAGATGTATAGGTTATAACTCAAAAGGTTTTTCGAAAAATTTATAAAAATTATTTAGAAATACAAAATTTTAAAAATAAATCATAAAAAATGGGAAAATTTTATTTGGAATAAACCTAAATTTCGGAATGTGAAAGGAAGAATCAAATAAGTTTAATAAAAAAGACATATTAAAAAATATATAAATTCAATTAACATTGAGCAGCTAAAAATTTGAGAGCTAATGTTTCAAAAAATACTTGTGCGATGTTTACAAAACTTGGCAGTTTGGCATCATTTGAGTCGTAGAATCGAAATATGTAAAAAAAATTGGCATGTCATTTATATATAAATCTAATACATATCCTAAGTCGAGCTTTCGATATATGAAGAAAATATGATATATGAATTTCTTCAATCGACTCAGTAGAACGGGAGATATAGAACTGTCCCCCCTACACTTTTCTTAGCAGTGTACATATACCCTTGGCCGCTTGGAGGCCTTTAAAAGTAAGCCATGGAATTTTCATATAAATTCCCTGCAAACGAATGTGAATCTGAACAGTTATTACAACGAATATCAGCTAAAGGCGCGAAAGTCATTTGGTGGCAAGATGACCAGTCGATCGGTTCCTCCCTTGGTACTAATTTCTCTGTCTCCGATAAACAGGGGAAATGTTCCCCAGATAGAATTGAATCTCCTTCATTCGTTCTAAGTGAACATTTATCCGCGCGATTACGAGTATTTTGTACACGATCGTGCATCCGATCATTGTACCCGTACTATATAGTGCAGTATTGCACCCGATCATGCTACTCGTACTATAATGCAACAGCAGTGATTGTGCATCTAATCATGTACACACTATTTGTAATCCGATTATATACTACTTGAAATTATGTTCTCAGCAGAGATCGGTATTTTGCTATCTGTATTTTTTGCTTCCCAAAGTTAAAACTTCATAAGCCTTGTTAAATTTGAATTTTGATATGCATTCCAACATCCAGTGCAAGTGATCTCCAATTTTTGTTTGCGAAAACGGTAAATAAATTTGTTTTTAGCGGCATGTATAAGCTAACTAGGCCACATGTGAGCCATGAGTGTTAGGTATAGATTCGTTCGCTTTAAGTATAGATTTTCCAGGTACACCATCTATTTACACATTATTCTATTACACCTATTTACACATAACACTTGCCGACTATGTCAACATCATTGTTTGCCCGTTACACCTTTCATGACTTCTGTCATCCCCACCGGAAAGGATTCTTCCTGCAAGACAACATTTCGTATCCCAAGTTCCTAATTATGTTACAGCGATTTGCGTGGCATGGTGAAATCCATCTGATTTGCTGGCCTGCTAAAGAGTTGTATATTAAAGCCATGGAGCATATTTGAGATGTCATGGAAATTAGGCTCAAAATTCATCAACCACTTCCTCGTAATCTATGGAAACTTTGTGACCATTACTTGCAAATCTGGTACAAGCTTGCTTAGGATACTTCTTAAGGACCTGTAGAATTCATGCCATACTACAGCTCATGTTTTTCAAATGCAAGCAACGCAGTATTAGGAAGTGATGACAATAAATTGTCTGATTAGTGTATTTTTTAAATAATGGTATAGTAAATTTGCATTTAAAAGTGCAGAATTTTATTACTTGTAGCATTTGGTAGTTCAGCAACATGTGGTTGAATTTAAATACGTAAGCAATATTTGCATATCATGAATTTGAAATTTTAATGTCTGTACGTTTATAATTATGTTGTAGATTATGTTATTTTCATCCTGCATTTGTCACTCAAGAAACAGCAAATACAAAATATTGAAAGGTTACTTACATAACTTTTCATTATAATCTAAATTCCGGAGAAATTTTCTTTTGGAAAACCATTTTTTCTCCATTCATGTAATAGCTAAAACTATCAAAGTCATGTTATATATAAAAAAACTATCTCTCCGCTTTCAGAGAATAATAATGTAATCACTGCGCTAAATTCCCCATCATTGCTTGAATAAAATATTTTAATACTTTTTGAGCCAAGAATTTTATTCAAAATGTGTGATAATCGATTTTGTATTTAAGTGGTTGCTTTTGTTGTTGTGACAAGTAATCTAACAATTTAAGTTGTTTAAAAGAAAGAAAGAAATTCTAATTACAGATTTTTCCGCCGCTTTTGATGACAAAGCAGAGAGTTAATGGCTCTAGTAAGAAAAAGTGTTGCCTATTATTTTGCTGTTGTTGCTGGATATGACTTTTGTTGCTAGATATAGCCTTATTTTACGAAATGTTAAGGAACATTCATTTCAATAAAACTATATTATATATATATATAATATAGTTTTATTATATATTTTATTATATATGTCTTGCCGATGATGATGAATAAAAATCTAAATGTTTCCTTTCAACAAAATAGTTCTCCTCTTAATGTGTCTCACTACAGTTGTTGCTCTACTATTATCTTAGCTGTAGGCATTCTGTACTTTCAGTCGTGTTATTTTTATGTTAGAACTGTAGATTACGACGCTATTGTTTATTTGCTTATAACGTTTATCTACTGACAATTCGTATAATTAATAAACATCTCGAAGTCTTTATCGTTTTAAACAGGAATTGTAGTAATATTACCATTCATTGGCTTTCTAAAGTTTGGACACTTTAAACATTATTTCGAAGAAGAAATACAGCTCAGAACTACATTTTATTGCCCTATTTAGCCCAAAGGGGAGTTAGTACAGATGGGCTATTAGTCTCGAAACGACATTTTGAGTCGAATCATTACAAACGGATGTATAACTTTCCAAATTCATCTCACCAAATATTATCGCCCTGTATTATATTGCTACAGATTTTGTATTCAGTTAGCTATTTTTAGTAGAACTGTAATTAAAATTATTTTATATCCCTGTGCAATGCGGCAAGAGATACATCTTAAGAGAAAAGTATGCCGGAAAAAAAAACTTTGTGCATTTAACATTTAATTAACAGATATCTTGTAATTTATATTTAAATTGAATAAATGTAATTGACTACTGCGTTACCTGTAACTGTAATTCTGCCCTTTTGCTTTCCAGAAATCTCGAGAAGCAAAGAAATTACCAGAAATTTTTCGTGATCGATTAAAAGGCTTTAAAAAGCCGGAGACAGACATCTCAGCTCAGTTGTTATTATTGTTGATCGGATTAGCTTTCTATGCGCTTTGAATTGCGTTCTATTTAACGTTTTAGTAGTTTAAAATATGGGTATTGATTATATTGCGCGATGTTGTACGAATATCTGTAAGAAAAAATCCACCATTCTGTTATATTTCTTGTCATAAGAATAAATTTTATTAACCATTTATCGGAATTGTGCATTCAATCTATTACGAACTCGCACGCACACCATGCTTAAAGGAATTAAATAATTAAGAATTTGCATGCATGTATGTATATTTCTCGCAATGTGAAAAAATAACGATACCTAGAACTACCAAATTTTGAATAGTAGTCCTCCACTCAAATTTGGCACCTGAAAACTCGAATTTTAAATTTTAAATTTTTTTATTATCTATTTCATGTTTTTTTTAAGCTTTAACGAATTTTTTATTAAAACACTTAACGATTCCAAAGCAAGCAGTGGCAACACACTGTATGGAATAAAATATTTTTATCTCCAGTCCCCGAGTCCATCTGTCCGAAAATTTAAAAATATGCTGTTTTTAAATATATTTATCTCAAAATGTCATTAGCCCAAATGCTCTCGAAGCTTATGTATGTGCAAATGTGCAAATGCAAAAACATCCCTGTGGGCATAGTATAAAATCTGAAAGCTTTCAGATTTTATATTATGCCAATTTATTTATTTATTTTTAAATTTTCATGCTTTTATTGCTTTAAGCTTTTTATAATTCTCAATCATTTTGCAACACATTTATCTCCAGGTTTCCTGTATTTAAAATGAAGTATATTTTAAATTTACTATTTGTTAACTAGAAGTTGCTTATTAAACACCTAAAATTTTTCTGAAATTTGATGAAACTGAATGTTTAATAATAACCAGAGAAAGCCTAAAAAATAAATGCTCAAAATTCTTCATGTGATTCTAAAATCTTAATCCATTCCATAAATTACTGGCAACCTATCAATCATTCAGCAAACACGAACAAGATCAAATTGATTTACACTCAGATAGAAATTTGATTAATATTAAAATATTTCAAGCTGATGTATTTTTAGATCGCAGTGACATTATATTTTGAAAATGAAATATAGGAGAATAAATGAATGAATCATGATCCTGATGTAAATAATATAAAAATTGCGAATTTAAGAACATTTCACTTAAGTAAGTCAAATACATTTTTTTATGTTAAACACGAGTTCGTTTCTTATGTCTGAGCATGGTCCACGAGCTTTAAATAATACTAACTTCATTTATTCCAAAAGTATACAGTGTTAGTCTAAATATAAAACTATGTTTATCTCCTTAAAATGCACTTCTAAAACGTTTGCGCATAATGTGCAATTTAATACTGGAACTATATCCACGAAATATTACTTAACCTCTAGATTTTATATTTCAAGTAAAGTTATTTACTTTAGTTTATAATAAGGTATAGTCATCAGCTTTTATTACATCTCTTGTAAATCATCTTTAATATATGAGCCTTGTTTATGTAACTCTAAAAGATAATTTGTCTTGCAATGTTTTTTGGAAAATCTAAAAATCGCCTTATATGAGAAATAGTTTTAATTTGGGATAGTCTGTATTTTAGTTTATCCTGAAAGAAAGTAAAATGTGTAATTATATAAACTTGTTAAATTATTTCTTCTTGAATATGTATACTTTGCTAAGAAAAATATAATTATTTTTCCCAGGTCTTTCATTTATTTTACATAAAAATCATTTTTACTCATACATTCCATTGTTAAATTTGATACAACTCATTCAAGAATTTCCTTAAAATTTTAATTCACTGAATGAATATTTGTTTACTTGCTGATATGTTAGCATAAATATATAATATAAAAACTAACGAATCGGTAATTATAAAAGCTACTTAAGAGTTTTTCGGATAAAAGTACTTAATTTGCAACCTGAAGTCTTCAGAGTACTGTCTAACACTCAGAAGAAGAGATTATAATCCAATACTTTTAGAAACTAAGCGCGAAAACCGTAGCTATATTACACTTGCCTTATTAAATAACAAATATATGCTGCTGTCATCTCATGAAACTAAATATATACTGTGAAATTAAATTAAAATTGAACTAAAAATACTTACATTTTAAAAGCATTAGATATAGCAATAATTAAAGATCGCCCTCTGGGTTATAAAACCTGATTCCAGGAGATATGAGATTGGCACAAATGTAAAGTGGCAATTACCGTAATTGCTAGTCCAAATGAGCGTTAGCTCATTCGTTTTGGCGTTTTGCGTAGATTCACTATAAACAGCGAATCACTTTTGAAATTGTTGGCACCAAATATTATTAACCTGTATTATATTTAAAGAAATTTAATAATGAAGAATTTGAATAAATGTATGTATGTTTTTGGCATTGTGGTGAAACAACGTTACCTAGAGCCATCATATTTTGAATAACGTAATCCTTCACCGAATATGGGGATCTGGGAGCCCTAATTTAGAAATTGGAATTTGTTTTATTATCTATTTCATAATTTGCAGACATTAAAGAATTTTTGATTAAAACTCAATGATTTCAAAGTGAGGAATGCAACACTGTGGGAAAGAAAACGTGTTTACCTCCAGCACGCGAGACTGTGTGTCAAAAATTCTAAAAATTTGCTCTTTTAAATATTTTGCGATACTGCTGTTGGATTGAGTTTCAAGGCTTACGTGCGAAGAAAATGATATTTAATTAATCAAGGCAGTACACAAAACTTTAAAAAAAGTTAACGTTTTAGAAGTAATATAAAATCTGAAAGATTTCAGTTTTTTTTATGATTATTCAGAACATCATTTATGTTTCAAATCTCTGTGTCAATGACAACTTGTGTGTATTTAAAGCCTGTTTCCATATTACAACGTTAAAATTGCTGAAATATGGAAAAGATATACAATACTAATAACTTAATAAATACAGAACAGAAAAAAGGTTAAACTGTTTTAAAATGTGAGTCATCTTGTTCCATACAATATACATGCATGTTAAACAATAAAACAACTCTAGGTAAAATTCCATTTTTTAAAAACAGGTGCACACCTTTCTAAATAAGTAACTATGACACCTTTCTTCGGCTCTTTTGGACAGTAGCACTCTCATGAAAAATTTAGAACTCGTTGGCGTGCTTATGAAATTGGAGAAAAACATTTCTTTTATTCTCTTCATAAATAATAGGAAACGTATATTGTAAGAAAAAAATCTTTATACCAAAAAAAGGGGGGCAAACATTTATATTTTTACAACAGGTAGATACTATTTAGTAAAATATAAAGCATCTAAATTCACGTATGCTAAAACATGTGTATGGTAAACACATGACAGATTGGCTGTTGTATGCACACACCATGCAGATCAGAAAGAAATACTAAACCTTAACTCTACGGTATATTCTAAACTACAAGCAGAGCAGTTCTTGTAAATGTTGAAAGTGTGGTGCAGATTATAAGAAAGTATCCATTGTTTTTAATTTAATAATTTTACATGTGCATACCTATTTTAAATTTTAATACATTACGATATTTTATATTTTATAAAATATCATAACATTACGATATTTTATATTTGACTCAGAATGGAGGGAAAAGTGTAAAATATCACTAATAATTTTCATTACCTATCAAACTGTCACTAATGAAATCTTGCTCATGATAATTACTTATGAAACGATATTCCATTTTCTTATTTGAAGTAGTGGTTGTAATTATTAGCAACGCAGACTTCAACAAGGAGAAAAACTACACCAATTTAAAACTGAAATCAGATTTTACCACTTCACGTGCAAGAAGTAAAAATAATGATTCCTGAATGCAATATAATCTGAACTGAATATAATCTGATTAAGCGCATACCAGGGTAATCCAAATACCTCGTACCAGAGTGCATTTTATCAATTTCATTGCTGATGCCATAAATATTTTCGTAATTAAAAATATAGGCTTGGACTGATTAATGTGTTCTATGATTAGTATAATTATATCCCTAGCTAATGAATTTTAATATAAAATGGTAGCATAAAATATTATCAAAACAGGATGAATAATCATGTCACAAAATTTGAAAGACGTATCTTGTGTTGCTGTTTCATGAAACTAAATGCTTAAAAGTTGATTCAAAATTAACTCAGGTTTAATAGCTTCTGTCTTTACCTCCATTTTCCTTACGAGCGTGAAGTGGTGTCAAATGATAATTGTCAATATACATGTACACTGCCCCTCCGAAAAGGGGGGGAGCAATTGTATATCTTCCGTTCTATTATACGGATTGACGAAATTCAACGTGCTTTTTTCATGTTTCGAAAGCGCGACTTAGGATATCTATTAAATTTATATATAGCATTATTCTAGCACAGGTATTTTAAACGAAAATCGGACTTTTTTTTTAAATGACATGCCAATTTTTTTCATATTTCGATTCTACTACTAAAATTATGCCCAAATATTAAATTTTGTAAAATTGGTGCGAAATTTACGAAAAAATTCAAAAATTTATCTTGTTGTGTTCTTTTCAGTTTGTGCCAAGAATAATTCACTTGGCGAAATTCTTAATTTGCATCAACGACTGGGAAATATATCATCGTTCATACTTTAAAATAATTTTAGCAAAGGGCTTAAACCGCATTTGGCGTTATTATCGTTCAAAAAAAAAGATGCCAAATCTCAGAGAGCGCCAATGTGTAATTTCATATATATCTTAGAAACTTTTCATTTAAACTTTAATTTTCTGCAGGTGTGCTTAGCAATACATCTACTTTAAGAGGATGTTAAACACTTTGTAGGTTATAATGCAAACAATTTTTTCGAAAAATTTCTAAAAATATTTAAAAAATAAATCATAAAACATGTGCGAACTATATTTAGATTACGCCTAAATTTCGAATTGTGGAAGAAGGAAATCAAGTAAGTTTACTAAAAAAATGATATTAATAAATATACATCAAATTCGTTAACATGGAGGAGCTAAAATTTTGACAGCTAATTTTTTAAAACCTACTCCTGCAATTTTCATAAAATTTGGTAGTGTGGCATAATTGGAGTCGTAGAATCGAAATATGGAAAAAGAACTGGAATGTAATTTCAGGAAAGTTTGATTTGTATCAAAATACATATGTTAAAATAATGCTTTATATAAATATAATGTACATCCTAAGTCTCGTTTTCGAGATATGGAAAACGCAAGTTGAATTTCGTCAATCAGTTCAGCAAAACGCGAGATATAGAACTCTCCCCTTTTTTTTGCGCAATGTACATATACTGCTGGCTACCATAAATGCCACACCCTGAAAGAAGCATGCAAATAACACGAAATTCACAACATGCATTAGCGGAGGTGAGATATGCAAATGATTTAAATTTCAGCGCAGACGCACATCACGCGCGCCTGTGACGCTACTTCAAAGCGCTATTTAAGGCTTGGAGTTTTCGACGATTTCAAGTTAGGGCATTATGTTTTTCTTGCTTTTTTTTCAGAAAACGATCAATTATGCCTCGTAGTAAACAGCGATCATCGTTTAATCAAGTGTCAGAATTCGACAGAGGAAGGATAGTGGCCTACCGAGAGTGTGGATTATCTTTCAGGGAAATCGGTAGTTGTGTCGGACGAAACTAAACAACTGTAATGCGGATATGTGACCGCTGGATGAGGAGGGTACGAAGGACCGACGTGTTGGATCGCATCCATCTCAATGCAACACTTCACCTGATGACAGGAACATTCTGCTCATGGCGGTGACGGATCGCTCAGTCACATCACGAACCACAGCACAGCACAGTCAGTCTATAACGCATCATCCAGTGTCTGCGCGTACCATTCGACGCCGTTTACAGCAGTGTGGTCTGGCAAGACGTCCGTTGCTTCCTATACCCTTCACGCAGAACCGCAGATGTCTCCGCCGCCGATTGTGCGGTGAAAGAAGGGTGTGCACGACAGAATAGAATACAATTGTCTTTACTGACGAGTCACGCATCTGTCTGTAACACCACAATGGTCGAATTCGAGTCTGGAGACACCGTGGAGAGAAGATGCTGAACAGCTGCGTTATGCATCGCCACACTGCTCCTGCACCGGGTATTATGATATGGGCGGTATTGGGTATCACTCTCGCACTCCTCTTGTACGCATTGCCGGTACTTTAAACAACCAGAGCTATATCTCCGAGGTGGTGGAGCCAGTTGTCCTTCCTTACCTTCAGGGCTTGCCCACAGCCATATTTCGACAGAATAATGGGCGACCATACGTGGCACGCATTGTCCAAGTTTTCTTCTGCAATCGCTAGATTGAATTGGCTCGCTCTCCGGATCTTTCGCCGATAGAAAAGATGTGGTCCATGATTGCTGAACAATTGACCGAGATTACATCCCAAGCAACCACAATAGATCAACTTTGACAACGTGTGGAAGTTGCTTGGTCTGCTGTACCCCAAGAACACAACCAAAGTCTCTTTGAATCAATGCCGAGGCGTGTGGCAACGGAGATCTCCAACAATGGCGGCTACTCTGGCTACTGATTCTGGAAGGAACCACACTTCACAGAAGTCTATAAATTTAAAGATTTGATACGTGGTCAACATGTTATCTACTAAATAAATTTTGTCTTGATATCTCTTGTCTTTCATGGTGTTGCGATTTGGGTGGCCAGCAGTGTATATAAATGTATATATAAATGTGCGTACACAAATGTATATATATAGATATG
>KK119819.1:274617-300779 GCA_000611955.2 Stegodyphus mimosarum
TGTTTAACAGAGAATTTACTTTAATGAAAGCTAGCATAAAATGATGATTATGATAATGTTAAACCTGAAGAAAATATATGTGTTGCTTCACAAATAGCATAAAATATAATGATATGAAGAAAAACTTCTTATAGTTATTTTTATTACACCTTGGTAATGATGGTGATTCATTAAAATTTTTAAAATAAATTTCGTATGATAATTAATAAGCATTATTAAATTTTATCAGAAATATAGATGAGTTTAAGAATCAGTGTAAGGGGGCATTTAAGTAACTTTATTTTATGAAATTAAATAAAAACACCTTATTATGATTTTAACTAGCAGCATGTATATTTTTAAGATAGCAATTAATTCGGATCTATAATCATCGGATCACATAACGCTGTACGCTCTTAAAGCAATGCGTATTTAATTCCTTACATAAATACCTCCTACCTTTATTTTTAACTCACAAACAAAGAAAAATTTCACATTGTTCTATAAAAGATTTTCGGTTTTCAAATCATAATTATTTTTTAATTATCATTATTAATGTTTCCTTTATTCATTATTATATTTGTTTATTTTTTAATTTCTCATCTTATTTTTATACATGTATACCTTTACAAATAAAGGTTTTTTGCATCAAACATTATAGGCTGTCTGTTATCAAAATTGTGCAAATTTGGCTTCCAGTTGGTTATATATTCCTTCAATTAATTCTAAGAGAATGTGCTTTCAAAAATGAAAGAAAATGGAAAAGCTTACTTTGTCTCTTGTGTTTTATATCTTCGCTGTGGCGAGAGCGAAATTTTTCCTTGCAAAGTAATATATCATTATTTTTGTGACTTTATTGCTGCTCCTAACATTAATTACAGGAGAATTTATTTCACCACAACCGAAACATTCGTAAAACAATGCTGCGTTCTTCAAAACTTCTTATATTCCTTAGCGGGAACGTAAAAGTATTCGCCTGGAAAATTTCTTTCATTTTGTATGTTCTCGTGTCATTAATTTTGAGAACTCATGCTTTTACGAACTACTTTTGTTAGTAACCAGTACATTTGCAATAATATACCTCCTTCTAAAATTCTTAAGTATGAAAATGAATATTTTTTCCTGCCTGGATGTTGGTATTCTACGAAAGGGAATGAGGAAAAACAATTCCCATTTCATTTTAACGAATAACATTAAATGTATTTTTCACCTTTGAGTACTTAATTATAAATAACACATTGTAATTGCTGGATGCAATTATAGAGATGAATTATATTTCCTTAATTATATTTTCCAGTTATATTTTTAAAATCAAGACTAAACTTTGTCACTTAGAAAAAAGGTGATTCATTTTCTTTCTTCAACTTACTAATGAATTCTTTCATTTCAGATACTTTGCAAAGTGACTATAATACGCTCTTGACTGATGCACATATCCATACCCTTGTCAATGGATCTCTGTCTATACGGAACGTTGAGAAATCTGATGAAGGATATTATATGTGTCAAGCATCGAATGGTATTGGTTCAGGAATCAGTACAGTAATCATGCTAAATGTTCGAGGTATGTTGTTCGATAATTTTACTCAACAGTTTGCAAAGTGATACCTAAACACGCATCTATTAAACATTTAGCTTAGCAAAATACAATAGAAGTAAAATATTTGCTTCAAATATGAACGCATATATTTTCTGAATGCCACATTTTTTAGATCACATTATAAAACTTCTCGTTTTAACGGCTAGGGATATGCAAAGCGGATAAAAGTGAATTTTGTAGTTTTTACTAAATCAGCTTGAGAACTCCAGACGCCCATACTAGTAATACAAATCGTCTTCATAAAAAGCAATATAAAAATAATTATTATATAATTATTAATTAAAATAAAAATAGCAAATCTGAGAAATATATAAAAGGATTATATAGTTCATTATTATTCGTTTATAATAATTATGCAACAGTTATTTTAATTAATTATTATTAATTAAAATAATTATAACATAATATTATTTTTATATATTTCTCAGATTTGCTTTCTATTGCATTAAAGCTAATTCAGAATAGACAATGCTTTATATTTTTGCTACATGAACATACACAGGTTATCAGTAATTAAGGAAAAATCACAAAAATTAAGATTACTCAAAAGGTCACATGTAGAATTTAATCAAACTGATCTATAGCATACAAAACGTAGTAATGTATAAAATAAACATGGAAAGGAATTACCACACAATTGTGTGTTATATAAATTAGCATTAGTATAAAGTAAACTATTCGGATATGCCAGTTTGGTATACGAAAATTACCTTCAGTATGGAGTATAATCACCCTAGAAGCAATACAGCGCATTCAGCTATGTTTATGCGATCTATCAATTCTGTATGAAGTGAGAGCCATTGTTCTTGTAAAGCATTTACAAGCGTGACAAGGGTCTAAAGAGCAGAATTGAAAGCAGCTCTGTCTTCCTAGAGCATCTCAAACATGCTCGATAGGCTTCAGGTCTGGTGATCGAACTAGCCAAGTTTTGCCTAATTATTTGCTGCTGAAGATAATCATCCACGATGCGAGCCCTGTCCGCTCTAGCGTTGTCGTCCTGTAGCAGAAACTCATCATCAATTTCTCTGGTTTTTGGGGGCATATCAGCATAACAAATATCTTGTCTATAGGCCTAAGTATTCACTATTCCACGTGGAAAAATGTGGAGGTTTGTGCATCGACCCAAAGAAATACCATCCCAGACACAGACACTACTTCCTCAGCATGAATCTCTTTCACAAGTGTTTGATGGATGATAACGGGTTTCAGGTTATATCCTAATCAAGTAACGCCTACTATTGCTTTGGAGGCTAAATCTAAACTCATTCGTAAAGCGAAAAGCTTTCCTCTGATCAGCCGTCTAGTGGACGTATTGACGTGTCAACCTCAAACGATCCTTTCTACGAGGAACTGAGATGAATCGGAGTTGCGGATCAATTCCTTCGTGGCCATAACAACAAAAAACATCGCTCCTCGTAGCGGTTGACCGTCCTTTGCTGAACCTTCTAGATGACGAATCTGTGGTTAGAAATTGCTGCCAAAGTCCGTGAGCTACAGAAGGACTCATATTTAGCCACCTGGACACATCTATTTCACTTTGTTCTGCCTCTATAGCTTCCCATAGTAGTTCTTCAAGCAAATGATACTTCTAGGTCATTGTTATGAAACTGGCTATCCGAAATTTCTTATCTCAGTATGACAGCGTTTTTTGCAGGTTTGTTCTCAAACATTCAAATTCATGCTCCTCGCAGATGACGTACTCTGATTGCATCGCCATTAATTTGCGTACTGAACGTTTTACTCAGCAACTGTCCTTTGACAACATATTCAAATTTTATAGGAATTATTTTTGAGGGAGTTACAGCTATTTCGGTGATTTTTCGTTAAATTGTGGAAACCACTATAATTTTAATTTACTTTTAGATTTAAAAATATTACATATATGGACTGATGGGTCATGTTCCCTTTAAATATTTCGTGTAACTAAGCAATTTATTGAAATGAATCAGCCATAGGAATTGCGTCCAGGAAATTTCCTTATGTGCTGCATGTTTTAAAATTTTTGTTGCCTCATGTAAATCGATGCGATAATACTTAATAAAGAGTCAATTTAGTATTTGCGCTCAATATTTGGAAAACATTTCATTATTATCTGCAGTGGTTATCTGTAAATTCCAAGATAAAGCAAGGCTGCAGTTAATTTATCATCGATTGAAGCATGCACCGAGAAATCACCGTATTATGTATTCATTTTAATGCAGTATGTTCGAAATGCTCATTTCGCACGGCACAAGGCAGCAATTCAATCAAAAATTCATTGATTTTCTGGTCACGTAAAATATTAAAGTCGATAACAGGTACGATAACTTACTGAATAATTGAGATGGCTTCTTTGAGGTTTTAAGACTAATATCTAATGAAGATCTCTGATTTATCTCTAATTTTCTATTTCTTAGAAATTATTAATTGGAGACATTAATATCTCTAATTTTTCTTTCAAATTAAAATTAAGACTTTGATGTAATAATGTAGAAATATTGATTGCATAATGAAGAGTAACTTCGAAGCCGAAGCTGGTTAAACATTCTTTTTTATAATTAAGAGACAACAACACGCCGAACACATATTAACTTTCCAGCACGCGCGCTTTACAATTTTACATGAGCACGCGCGCGTCGTATTTTTTACAATATCCGTTATTTTACCATTTTCGTCACAAAAAACGACAGAAATGAGTGAACATTGATAATTAATTTGTTAAGAAATAAAATATTAACCTTACTATCGCAAAATACAAATATTACATTCAAATATAAGTGAATTATTTTTAAGCAAACTTACATTTTTATCTGTACATTCCAAAATTTCATCAAGCATATTTATATCAATGATTTTCAAAAATGATCCTATTTCATCCTCTATATCATTGGCATGGTGCTTTAGGCATGGTAACACTTTCACGATATTCATCTTTTTTGTCTTTGAGCAGTTTGCATACTTCTGTTTTCGCCACTTAGAAGATTTATCTTTACCAATATAAGACCATATCATTATCATTCCTTTTTTCTATATCGCTATTATCATCATCATCCGAAATATATTGTTCAGGTTCACTGCTGATATTATTTATCTCTATATTTTCCTCGCTCAAATTGCTATTGCTCTCATATCCAAAGTTTTCCTTATCTTACTTTTCTTCATCAGATAATTCTTACAGACGTCGAGCAAAACCACCTGGTTGCACATATAGTTTTGCCATGAAAGCCGATATAAAAATTACTGAGCCGTATATATACAAATTAAAATAATATAATGCAATTAATAACACAAAATTACAAAATATTTGAGAAAAAAATTATTTCCGAACATTCACCCACGACGAAAATTACAACACGCGCGTGTCGTAACTTTTGTAGAAAGGAGGAATAGAAATGACCTTCAGACGTCTCAGCTTTGATATGCGAAAAATGTGCATTGAAAACCCAATTTGTAGTAAATTTTGCGCAAACGCGCGTGCTGGAAGGTTAGTTTAGAAGTTAAACAACAAAAATCAGAGTTATATTTTCAAGTTTTCACATTACTAGTTTTCATTGTATTTACCGAACCACCATCCTCAGCTGCAAAATTGAAAATGAACCAGATAAGATATAATGATTAGATAATACAAGATAAGAACGCCTGGACAAGAGACAAGCTACTGGCGTCATCTGTTGATGAAACCAGAACTAAAACATAATTTCTTTAAAGGCTGAAGGCAAAGATGGAATTAGTATCGTTAACTAGAGCAGAAAAATTTTTGAATGTGAAGTGCCTCTAGAAAATCCAGTTCACGAATTTAAGGTGTTTTTTGAATAATTTTGGCAGCAGAAAAATTGAAAGTGTGATTTTCGGACCAACAATGTTCGGCAACAGAAGACTTCTGTGTTTCCTTTTTTCTAACACATGCCTCATGTTCCTTAACGCGAAATTTTAAGGCTCTCTTAGTTTCGCCAATGTAAATTAAACCACACAGGCAAGGAATCCTATTCCCCAGGAATTCATATCCGGAATGGGGTCTTGAGTATGGAACTCGGAATTTTATTGATAGGAGAATAAACGACTCGAAAGTTAAATTTCTGTAAAATACGGGCAACTGTATAGCTAATTGATAGAAAGAAGAGGATGACAACAGAAATTTTATAATCTCCTAAAACCTGTCCAGGCTTTCTTATCTTATCTTATTTAATCCTTATATCTTATCTCGTTCATTTGCGCTTTTGCAGCTGAGGATGGTGGTTCGGTAAAAACAATCGAAACTAGTCCTGTGAAAATTTGAAAATATAACGCTGATTTTTGTTGTTTGACTCCTAAATTAATTCTTTTTTATTTCAGTCGTTTGTTGCCAAAATTCTCTTGCCACTATAATTGTGCTATATCCTTAATATTTGCATCTTTGATATTATTGCGGTAAGACGAAAGCAACGTGGCAGCGTCTTAAAGACAACGGAGAAACAAGCAAACTAGGAAGCTTTCGAATATGGAAGTTAACTCAGAGAAAGTTTTTGGATCTCGAAGTTTTGGATTCCGAATTTGCTATATTGTCATCATTAAGTAAAAGTAATGTGATAAGGATTAGTCTAAAAATTACACAGTCAGGAAAAAGTTATAAAGCAATCATTAGTTTTAAAAAGAAGAGGGGGGAAATGCCCAAATAAAACTGAAGAATTAAGGGGCTATTCCTAATTTAATTTACATAATTCTGATTTACATATTTTCTATTTTGAAAATTATAAAGGACTATTGATAATTTAAGTTATAATTTTGATTTACATATTTTTCATCTTAAAAAATGTGAAGCTCAAAATTGTTAACTGCAATTTATCTTTGTAATTCCCCTTTTAATTTGGCTATCTGCCTTTCTGTTCTATACTGTTTATAATAACTTTTCTGGATTGCATCTTTCAAAATTAATACGTTTAAGTAATCATGCTGCAGTGAGTTAAGTTCTCAGCCAATCATATTAAAGAAACGCTTTATTATAAATACCACTGCCAATCGTTACGCATTTCTTTTTTCCTTTCTTCGCTTGCTGTTGCTACGTGCGCTTCTCGCTCTGCCTTATTCGTTGCTTCAAGATATATAAGATATACGAAACTGTCGGGTGCATCTCGCATCCTAAACGATGTGTGATATAGAATGTGCAAAGAAGAATTAAGTATCACAAAA
This sequence comes from Stegodyphus mimosarum, assembly GCA_000611955.2. Taxonomy (NCBI): domain Eukaryota; kingdom Metazoa; phylum Arthropoda; class Arachnida; order Araneae; family Eresidae; genus Stegodyphus; species Stegodyphus mimosarum. The sequence goes on from KK119819.1 coordinate 281,342, forward strand.
TAAATTTCTTTTTATCATCAGCCACGCCTGCTGTTCCCTTTTCCGTTATGCCAGTATAGTAGCTACGCATTAAAGCCTCACACCAAGTAAATACCTCATCGCTAACTGCTATCTTCTCATCCTCAAGTCACATACTGAATTATTAAAAATATATAAGTGGAAAACAAAGTATGAAATAAAATTACTAACTGTAATACGGAAATAGCTCTTTTATCCTCATTTTAATGTGACTATGCTCACTTTTCGTCTTAAAACTATGAATATAAACTGTGGCATCTAACAATTACCCGCATTATGTCATATTAATCCTGCAATGCGGTTACATGTTGTCAAATCATCGTTCAAAATTTAAGCAAAGAAATCAGCTTTATAAATACCCTTTGCTGAAATGCGCAATGCTTCTTTCCCTGGTTTCCTCTTGCTGTGCAAATGCATGATGTTCATTTTCTCTGCTTCATCCACTATCTAGCGATGCGATCTGCCATATCAAATTGGAGTATAGTTTTCTACCGAGAATGATGTGTGAATATACTTATGCTTATCAAGAATGTTCAGGAATAAATTAATGTGTTGTTCTGATCCCATCTACCTGCGATATGTCATCTTATGCATCTACGCTACCTTTTAATTCTTAAATATCGACATGAATAAGACACACACACACACACGTAACATATAACTATATTGTATCATAACGTAGAATTTAGGATTAGTTTGCTTCCTATGGCAAACGTATGAGCAATCTGACTTTTCTCTTGCAATTTTTCACTGAATTTGGTTTCTATATATAAAAGGCTATTTATATAAAGGCCACTTCGAAAGATACTTAAGTGTTAAAGAGAAAGAGCACCATAAAAGCTACTATGCAAAATATTTAATGATACTTCTTTCTGAGTTGGACACATTGCACTAGTTTCCCTGGTACAGATGAATCACTGTCAGATATAATGTAAAGTAAAGAGGTAATAAATATATTCGTAAAGAATATGTTCTCTTCTAATGGAGAGGCATGTTTTGCACAGTATGTCTTACTGTCGAATAACGTTATAAATTTTGGCACTAGCACTGTTACCTCCTCATTCTGCTCGGCTTTCAACTGCTAGAAAGTTGCTGCGAGTGTGATCCAATTTCAGTATAACATCCCAAACATTTTACTCTGAGATTTAATTCAATTTATAAAGTTTTTTGATTTTGATCGCAGTTCAGTATTGATCAAATTGCACCGTTCTTTCCCCGTATTCTTTTAACTTTGGTGTCTTATCCCTCTGATCCTAAGGATGTTGAAAAATCGTTTCATAACATGAGTAGGAGAGCAGTTTTTTCCGATATAATTCGAAATAAAACATATTTAAAAGAGACAAAATGAAAAGAAGACACATTATATGCTTAATTTAATTAAAATAATTTATTTTATAGTTCTTATTACGTTAAACTGTTATGATAAAAAATAACAAAGCAATAAAATTTTCAAAATATCCCCAAAAACTCTAGTACGTGCTACATGCATAATACACGTACTACATGTATAGATATTATACTAAATGCAATTATTAATTTTTCCGGTTTGAAAAAAAGGCTAACTAAACTGATAGAGAATGAGGATTATCAATTTTATTTCAGTTTAATTCTATAATTTTAAAGGCCTTTTCAATTATAAATTTTTAAAAATAAGGTAATTCGTCTAGAAATTCGAAGCTGTATATATCCTTTTCGCCGAAACATATACTGCTTGTAACATTTATGCTTTCAATTTCATTTTTCAGTCCTGCCATATTTTCAGAATGATCAGTTTAACATTTTCTACCAGAATGAATCCTGTTCCCCATTTTTTATTTCTTTTAATATCTGTTTTCTGGTGGATTTAATGTTTTCCGTGAAAACCTCGTAGAGATATTAGTTTTTTTACCGGGGGGGATAGAAGATGAGAAATGAGCAATGCTCTACCCCCTGGGACTCGAACCACGGACCTCTCGAATACGCTTCAAGTGTACTGACTACTACTGACGCGAAGAAGTTCTGGAAGTACAGACACGAAGAAGTGCTGACACTACTGACGCGACTCTGACTAACGAAGACATGCGAAGAAGGCGGGAGAAATACCTTATATGCTTCCCCTTTAAAGGGCGACTGAGGGTTGTGGCGTCCCTATTGCCAAATCCCGGTGGTGGAGAATCATCATCCACCACCTTTTTTAGTTCAGATGCCACTGTAGAGACATTAGGTATTTTTTGAAAGCAGAAGAGATGAAAAATGAGCAATGCCCTCGCCGGGACCTCTGTAATACGCGCCGAGGGTGCTGACCACTACACCACGAAGGCATGCGAAAAGGGCGGGAAAAATATCTTACATACTTCCCCATTTAAAGGACGACTGGGGATTAGGGGACCCAATTACCAAATCCTTGTGGTGGAGAATCATCGTCCACCTACGTTTTTTAGTTCGGGCGCCAATGTAGAGTCATTAGGTACTTGAAGAGAAGATGAAATAAGCAACGCCTTCGCCGGGGCTCGAAACACGGACCTACTACGGAGTATGCTGACCACTACACCACGAAATCATGCGAACAAGGCGGGGGAAATACCTTATAACTTAAAATTTTGAAAGCGCAAATGTGATAATTGAGTAGATTTCTATTCTAATCTCAATAAAATATCGCCATCTTTATGAGGACCTGATACGGCTAAAGTCACGGAGAAGTTCTTATGCTATCTAAACATTCTCTGGAATTAATCTAAAGCGGTTTATTAATTCCAAGTACGCTCCGTAAAATTCGAGAAACCTTTCCACTTTAAACATGAAATTTTCCTGAAAGTTGAAATAGGTTTCTAAAGGCTCAAGGTGATTTGTTTTCTTTATCATGGATAGTAAGGATAGCAAAACGCTTAAAAGACATCTACCGTATATTCTGACGTATAACGCGCACTTTTAATACAAAAAATTAAATAAAAAATTCGAACACTTTCTTTCTAGGATAGGAAATTTCGTTACTCGTTTCCGCAAAGCACATTCTTTCTTTGTCGTATTAACTATTTTGATATCTTTATTCTTCTACTAACGTATGATGCTTTCACCAATACCGAACATCTTTGCAGCACACTTTACGTTTGCTTTAGGAAAATTAATGACTTTGCATTTGCAACCAGTAATATGTTTCGTTTGACAGAGACAGTGTTTGTTCCTAAATGAACAGTAGATCAACTGTATTTCAGCTAAAGCGAATGTGATTTATTAAACCCTTCGATTATCACTTCAAAATCATGGCTTCAGATGACTACAGAAAGAGAAAAGCATCTGACTCCTATTTCCTCGAATTCATTAGAGATACATTCGTATCCCAAATTATTCCCTCACTCTTTTCTGGAAATCCTAGGATAATATTCTTGTATAAACCTGCATTGAATACAACGCATCCTCTCTACAGGATTATTTACTCACTCAGGCATTTCCGCCACACACAGTCTGTTATCCTTATCGCTCGTCAATTCAGCATACTATTGTTTGAAACCCTGAGAAAAATCTTCGAATGGACGACGTCAGAAGATAACAAAATCGCACATGTATCTTTCAGGTTTCTTCGCAATGAAAATGGGGCGCGTTTTGTGGCGAATATACCTAAAAATTAAAAAACTGTAGTTTGAAATTACAGGTGCGCGTTATACGCCGAAAATCACAGCAATTATATCCGTATCTCTCATAAAAAGAATCATAAAACACAGTCTCTCCATTATGCAAAAAATCTTAAAAATCAGAGGAGAGACAAAAAGACAAATCGAGAGCAATTGTCTAATATTTAGTAAGTTTAATGGAAAAAGAAGCGAACAGTGGAAATACTAAAATCAGACAAGGAAATCATACTTGATAAAATACCTAAAGTGCATCTGTATTTAAAAAAATGAACATTATTGATGCTTTGAATGTTACATTAATGAAAGACTAATGATAGCATCGTCAACGATATTAACAACAGACATTAGAACAAACGTAGTTTTCAGATCTGTTACTTAGCCCGCTTTCCTTCCATGAAAATAAATCCCTTTACCAACAGCTCCTCTCCCCTTTGCAGTTTCGTAGCAGTTAAATATTTGCTTGGGCGAGTAATTAAATTTTATAAATTATTTCTTTGCTTCTGGAAAATTATCGGCAGCTTTTATGTTACGCAAAGGATTTTAGTCTCTAATTTATGAAGCTTCCTTAACTTCAAAAATCGATCATAACATCGATAAGTGCCTTAAAATTCCACTTTCGCAGTATTTTAATCATCATCGTTTATGTGCTTTCTATTTCAGCTTATTAAAAGGATTGGCTGATAACTTAACGGAACTTCAGTTGTATATCTAACAATCCACTCAAGTAATAGATTTTCCATTTTATCCATTACTGAACGCCGACTAAATAAGGACTTCCAGTTAGTAGAATCAATACTAACTTTGGCAGCTTTTAAGATCTTTTCCCTGTGTAAATAATATAAATAGACGGAGCCAGTAACACTTTCAGAAAGATCTTTATTTCCTTTCTCATTATCGAAAGATTAACTACTATAAGTTTTGTGTTAAGCATATTCACCTTACGAACTACCTTTTCTGATATTTGGGACATATTTAATGGCTGAGGGAAATACATCGAGATTATGCACAGGTGTTTATAAATGAGCTTCATTGACCTTGAATGCAATTCAAGGATGAAAATCTACGTTGCTTATTGGCAGCTGGCATGAATATACTTGCAGTGTGTTTTACTACAGAAGGGGCAATACATAATTATTTTCTTCCTTCGCCTCTTTAGCTTACTTCTGCTAAGCCAAAAGGCAAACTAATGCAAGCTTTTGTAGACGCGCAGTAATATAAAGTGGAATGTACAGAGGATACCAAAAAGGTGAATTGAGCTTTATTTGTTTAAATAATCTTAAATGTAAACTTCTAACTTTAATGTTTTTATTTAATGCTGTGATTATAGACGATTATGCAAATATGAATTTTAAACACTCTGCTTGACATTGAAAATGCAACACCAAGAAGGAGTGGTCAGAAGATGATGAAATTTGGAAGCAAGACAGAGACAGCAAGCAGCAATAAGTGATCTTTATTTCAAAATGATAGTCCGAATACAGAGCGAGAACGGCGTCGGCTCAGTAGGATGTAGGACCAGCGCGCACAGCGATGCATGAAGAAACAGGTCTAGGCATAGAGTCAATAAGAATGCGAATGGTGTCCTGAGGGACGACTCTGTATTCCCTTTTAACCACTTGCCACAGTTCTTCTTCTGAACAAGGCAGGGGCAGAGTCTGCAAACGGCGTCCAATCACATCCCACAAATGTTCGATCGGTGACAGGTCAGGAGAGTACGGTGGCCAGGGAAGCATGTGTATATTTTGCAGAGCTCGATGGCAGATGCGAGAACTATGTGATTGAGCTTATGCATTAGGCAGCCCCTGAAGGTAGGGAATTGCTACCGGTCGTAGTACATTATCCAAGTATCGTTGGGCATCATAGTGTCGTGAATACGAACTAGAGGTGACCTGGAATGGTAAGCAATAGCTCCCCAAACCATTATGCCACGTTGTCGCGAGGTGGGGCGTTCCACAGTTACTGCTGGATTAGATCTGTTTCCACGTCGACGCCACACACGTATGCGGCGACTGTCACTTAATAAACAGAAGCGTGACTCATCTGAGAATACGACGTTTCGGCATTCTGTCATCCACATCGCTCCAGCGCGGCACCATTCTAAACGTTGGCGTCTATGCTTTGGGGTCAATGGCAGTCTTCTTAACGGACGCCGTGAGTGCAGGCCACGTTCAACCAATCGAAGGGAAATGGTTCTCGTCGACACGGGAAAATCCAGGGTATCTTGCACATGCTGAGGAATCGTGGTACAAGTGACTTGCGGGACCGCCACAGCTTGTCGACGGATTCGTCGATCCACGAGTGCTGACGTCACATGACGCTAAGCGGCTGCACCTGCAGCCCTCCTTCTTCCCACATTTCCTTGTTCCAACCATGTTCGCCATAGCCGATGCACCGTGTTCGCATCCATGTGGGTATCAGCTGAGATTTTAAGTAAGGACCAACCCACCCTTCTCAGTCCAATCACCATACCCCTCGCAAAATCGTCTATCTGTTGGAAGTGCCTTCGTTGACGGCGGCCTGGCATTCTCTCCTATTGCACGTACCCTCCGGGACAAAAAACAACTTTCTTCGATAATTCATCTCGCAGAAATAACGACACGAATATTGCCCATTCTGCACGTTCCTTCCCTTATATCTTGCTTCACGTGCGTGGGAGAGCTGTGCATCTCACATCATTCGCATAGCTCAGTGACGTGCGTCTACTCTAAAATTTGCATAACTTTTTGACCAGTCCTTCTTGGTGTTTGTATTTACAATGACGAGCAGTGTATTTATAAAGACTATGTTTAATAAAAATTCCAATTCGATAGCATTTCTATGTGATTTTAATTTATCAAAATGAAACGTTTCATACTTTTAATATGATAAGTTTAAGGTTATAATCTGAGCAGATTAATGCACTTAAGTAGTTTTTCTCCTGCGCCTTTTACCAACTTATATTCAAGATACTTCAGAAAAACCAAAACTACAAAACAGAACCTGCTCGCTTCGGATTTCAGGACTTCCATCTTTGGTAACCAGAATTCTTCACTCAGATTCATTCAATCCTCTCCATATTCGGCGAAATTATTTATGAATCGTATTTAAATGAATTTTGTAAGGGCGAATACGGAGAATATTTTTCTAAATGATTAAAGCTTAATAAGTGGCTTGTTACTTACTTTTTTTAACATGAGGATCATAACATGCTTTAGATTTTCTTTAAGACAACTCGTCTCAACATCAAAACTGTTCAATAAAATTCTGTGAAAATGTGTAGATGTTTAGTATGAAAAATCAGATTCATCCATTGACGAATTTCATACAAGGTCAAGAATTTCACGGAAAAGGTTTCAGCAGTAGATGAAATGCATTTCGTAGACAGAAATTCATCTTTTATATTGTCATCATAGAGTAAAAATGTGGCATTTAGTAAAATATCCATTATTAAGCAAATTAATTTTAAAATATTTAATATCTCTATCATGTGCAAAATGCGACGGAATATGTACAAATTAATATTTTAGGAGGACAGTAATAAATGCAAAGAAAGGTTCTGTTTATCTAGAACAGAATGATTAATCTTGACTATGATTAGAATTTGATACCGTTGTGTTTTCCTAGTGTGGCCAAAAAACTAATAATGAAGTAATAACGAAAATTATGCTGACACGCTAGCTAATTAAGTCAATTGTTTCGAGAATACTTTTATTTACTTTTGAATATGAAGGCGTGTTTTTTTTTAGTAATAAATGTTTGAATAATAGAGCTTTCTGCTGTCTGGGGAACCAAAAAGAAAAGAATCTCATGTTTATAGCTCTCCAGTACTTGAAATGAATGCTATAACCATTTCTGTTTCTATCATCATGTTTACACTTTATTAAAGTATATATAAACTATTTGCATCTAATAAAAAATCAAATCAAGCAAAGGGTATTTTGCTAAGCCGTTAACTATTCATTTAAAAAACAGCTTCAGTGTCTTAACGTTTATCATCTTGATAATTTTTCCTTTCATAAGAAATAAAATTTTTAATAATTTTAGTCAATCATCCCTTTCTAAATATAAGATTTTCAATTTTAGGAAATTTAATTTTTTTAGAATGTAAGCTAAAATGAATAAATAAAGGCTCGCCGTATGTATACATTAATAATAATTTGTTTTCGTTTTTCTCAAATGTTTGGTTTGTTTTAATCGATTGTGGCAAGCATACAAGAGCTGTCTGTTTAATTGGAAGGATACCTTTTTGGACTACTTTCTTAGGAAACCTGCCTCTTATGCACTTTACACTTGAGGAAACACACGAAAATGCACATGCAGCCAGCCCATTTGCCTCTAATAGGACTCAGGTCAAACTACTAGTGTTCAAAGACGTTACCTTTAAGAGTTTGGTGGGCGTTTTACCAAAGAAAAGCGTTATGTATACTATAATGGAGATTAATATTTTGAAATTTAAATTAATTATTGAGGCAGTATATTTTTATATAGCACGTTGTCTGAATATTTTCTGCAGATATTAATAGCGTCTAATCCTAATTTTTTAAAGTATGGTTGGATAATTACACACATGTATAAACAAATGACAGTCATATGCATCTGACATGTATAAATACAACGGGGGTACTTATTATTATGCATACAGTACACAAACTCTTAGTTAACTATTTAGGAAGACTTAAAGCTGAAGATCAGAAGCTTGAATGTATTCAATCTTTTACGAAATATCTTGGACATATTTATTTATCAACCAATATTGTTATACTTAAAAAAATTATTTTATGTGAACTTTAGTGCCGGCTCATTTTAAAGAAGAATTCATGGCTGAAACCGTTCGAAGAGGAGAAAAGGTTGTAGTAAAATGCCAAGCATTTGGAGACAGACCACTTACTGTCACGTGGAAGAAAGACGGTCAGCTTTTGGATAAACAAGCCGAGAAAAAGTAAGCTAATTTTTATCTTTTATGACGACTGATATAAATTTGGTTTAATTCGCTTTTTAATAAAATTAAGATAAACGTTTTTTATCCAAAAGTACATAAGTATTTAGGCGTATGACCATTTGGTTTAAGAAAGAGATTTCCTAAAATGATTTTTCACACGATTCCTTAATAATATAGTGATCACTATTCTTAGCAGTGTAAGTTTATTACTATTTTATATACACTCTTTTGCAAAAACATCGATGCACCATGAAGGGAGTAGTCGTTTTTGATGAAATTGAGAACGTGTATAGCTCATACACAGATAATAAACGATTAAAAAATCAAGGTCATAGTACCTGATCACGGCTCATTGAGTGTTCAAATTAGTAGTTGGTCGAGCCGCCCCTGGCACCAATGCATGCTTGCATTCGTCGAGGCAAGGAGTGGTAGAGGTTCCTAATCTCATCCTGAGACCCATTCTGCCAGGCATTCATCAGTTCTCGTTCCAGATTTGCGATATTTTGCGGTGCCCGAATCTGGCGGCCTACTACGTCCCAGACATGCTCGATTGGTGAAAGGTCTGGTTACCTTGCTAGCCAAGGAAACGTGTCAACTGCACGGAGACAGTCCAGAGATATGTGAACGGTATGTGGCCTGGCATTATCTTGTTTGGAAAACGGCTGGAGGATGACGTTCCTTAAAGAGTAATGCAACCGGCCACAGGATGGTATCAACATATCGTTGAGCTATTAAAGATGTACTGAGGATGACTGAAAATGACCGGCTGTCATAAGAAAAAGCGCCCCACACCATCACACCAGGGTTTATCACAAAGAGTAAAACAAAGGCTAACTGGGACTGCTGGCCCCGTCCCCTCTAATACCTACCACACTTAGTACTTTGACCACGTTAGGAAGTTTGGTGGCGATCGTCTTCGAGATATCTGACAGCTTTCCTTGGTAAACAAAAATTGGGTATGAAGTAACATATGAATATAAACAAATATTGTATACTGAAAATTTAAAGTTTTTACTTTTACTTTTTAGCCGTTGCTATCAGAACTTCCTCTGCGGAAATACATGTTCAAGCTTGTGGTTACAGTTTGCGAAAAAAATGATTTGCTTGTAAATATAAATGAATCACAGAAAGGTGTTCAAGCAAAACTGCTTAAAATTACTTGACGTATAGGAAAACCTTTTAAAAAAGTAATTTAAAAAATATTTATAAAAACATTTCATCACTTAAACCTGAAATCATACAAATTTGAATTACATAATATACCATTTTATTGAGAGTTCTGTCATGCATATGCAAAAATAATTTCAAAAATAGCTTTCCAAATCCCTAAAAATATTTTACTACACTGTCAGTTTCGGCATCAGATTTAAAAAAGGAGCTTTTCAAAATCAAAATGTATTGTTGCGTGCGTACAGGTTCGTAACAGATTGAATGCACAAGTTAAATAATAGGTTAGTAAAGTTTATTTTTTTCAAAAGAAATATTTCAGAACTCTGGAATTTTCTACAGAAATATTCCTTCAAGTTTTCACCTATCACACAGCATAATCAATAGTTACACTTCAAACTACTAAGAGCATTAAACACAACGCAATTCAAAGCGCATCTAAAGAGAAAGCTAACTCGGATTTATCTTAGTTCACGCGAAACTGAAACTCCCAACAACAATAACTAAGCAACTAAATTGAGATGCTTTTTCCGGCCTTTTATAGTTTTCAACCGGCCGCCAAGATATTTCTGGTACTTTCTGCTTCTCGAAATTACTGGAAAGCAAAAAGAGGGTGGAATTAAGGTTACAGTTAAGGTAGTGGTCAATTACATTTATTCATTTGAATATATATTACGGTGTTACAGGAATCGGACCCAAATATCGCCAAATGGTCGCCAAACCTGTTGTCAGTTTGACGATATCTCGCCAAATTACTGAAATACACATTTATTCAATGTTAAAATTCATGTGCTCTTGTATTCTTAATTTTCCGGTAAAGCTTTGCTTTAAAATTTCTCTCACGCTAAATTACATAGAAAAATATGACAATTTATATGTTGTGATTAATTTTACTAAAATTATCTAAGTACAAAATTCATAACAATATAAAAATAATATACTTGTTTCACGATGGCTAACGAATTCCTCATACGCAAGCATTAATGCCAGCAATATTCAGGGAGCAGAAAACTGCATCTACAACAACTATAAATGAAATAATTCAAAATTACTAAAGATTGGAGGAAAAAACGTTTCATGATTTTTGAATTAATGATAAATTCATGGTCTTTTCGCACAAGTATTAGGAGGAATTACATATGCATTCAAACAGAGTAGTTTTTGTTTTAATTAAAAATATTTGCAACTGTTTATAATAATATTAATTTTAAGAAAGTTTGCATATGAAGATCTATGTTTGTGCTAGCCTTAATGTACATACTATACACAAACCGTCTTCTGGTAAAGTTTTAAATTTTTTCATCCTTGGAACGTCCGATACTTTAACAGTCGATTAAAAATTAATCGATTGTCAAACTCACGTGTGACAACATGTAACTGCAAAAGGTTAACAATAACCTTTTGAGAAAGTTTAAACCTGAAGAAAAAAAGTTTTAAATAATATTTCATTTAGTTCACATTATAGAAAACTGGGATTTTTCATTTGGTTTACTTTTTTTCTGTGCTCTTAAATTACTTTTCTGCTGTTGAATATTAGAAATCTTCATTTGCTTCGTAATTCAGGACATTACATAGCAAGAGTGAAGTTTCGCTGCAATATACAGCAATCGATTTTTAAATATACTTACAATGAACATACAGGAAAAACCTTTAAGACAGCTAAATGTTGAATATTGCGGCTGGCATAGTAGATCGTAAATTCGAAGATATATTTCAACCTATGTATTTGTTTTAAATAATGTTTTGCTGAAATTGTCCAAAAAGAAGCTGTGCGATAGTAGTTGTTATAATCATTGCTATGCAGAAAAGAATTGCTTTTACAATAATTGGCTCTTTCAGAGCAAAAGAAGAAATAATTGTGCACTTTCGAATTTTACAGAAAACTATCTCTTTTTTTTTTCAAGGAAAAGAAATTCCCTCATTAATCTCTAAAAGCCTTACATATTCCACATAAAGATATCTTCTTTCCTCTACGCTAGAATATTGAACATTTTAAATATACCATTAAGAGAATTTTAAACGACTCACAGTATTTAGGCTTTCAGCTAAGTAATGCAGTTTAATGAAATATTACGTGGCACTTGTATCTCTAAAACATGCAGGTAAAATGCCATTAGGAATAATAAAACTGCTTAGAGAAATAAATACTGAAATTGCTTTGGAATGTTTCTTCGCAATAGTTTTTCATCACAATCACATATAAATTTATTAAAAATTATATGGCCGTAAATGTTCTAATGTGGACTTTTATTTATTCAGCTGTTAGCTGTAAACATATACTTCCAGGTTTCAATGAATGCAAATATTAATAGTTTAATTTTTATCTCATTTTTAAATTTTAAAAATTCATTTGTAAAAATTACATAATCTGCCCGAGCAAAAATTTAGCTTTTGTAATTCGTATTTCCGGTCTCTATAGATGTATTTAGTAAAAGTGTTAAAATAAATTAGTGTCAATTTTGCATAATGAAACTCGCCACCGTCAAAAACAAACGAGCTCCAAACGATATACAGGTAACAGAGAATTCTACCGTTGGTTCAGATGAAAGTCTTAAGAGGATTTTACACTTGCATTGTATTTATGCTTCATTCTTTTCAACTTATTAAAGAATCTGTTGTAAATTCTTTTTTTTTAACTTTTGGATTTAAATGTTTATAAAGACTGTTACCTTTGATTTATATTCCATTTATGTTCTATTTCCGCTAAGCAAACTCTCTAACTTATTAAATAAAGACTTCATAGTTATAACTTACGATTCTTTAATACAACTGTGCGAAATAGATGATAATGTACTCAAACGCCTTAACGGTGTCTAATGCACAACATATCAAAAAGTTGACACTTATTGTAAAAAATGAAACTCAAGACGTTCGTTTGCTGTGCGGAGAAATTATGAATAGTAACTTTGCGAGTATAACTTGATTCGGCATTCTATCCCTGTACTAGTTGTCGGGATAACTTGACTGAAATACTTATAGAATTCTTTGAGCTAAAGAAATCAGTCGGTTGTTGCAAAGTTCTTCAGTTTTTTCGCCTGTTTCCTCACCAGTAGCGGCTCGTAATAAGCACTGTGGAACTGCAGCACCCCCTATTTCCGCTTATTATTATTTTTAATATTTAATATAATGGGCCGTTTTTTCTTTGATTGTTTCTTCATACTTCTACAATATACAATCCTTAAACTTCATGTCAGTAGCCATCCTCCAGTTTATGAAAAAGGTACGAAAGTTTTTGTATGGAACTGCGCGCTTCCCAGTTCCAGCGGCGTGATGTTTGGTTGATCTGCGCATGCGCACAAAGAAAGCAGCACTCGAGCCTTCCAGCGAGAAGAGCACTGTCGCTCTTGCAGTGTCGAAATTCTGGAAACGTGATCACTTCTTACTTCGCGCGTGTGGTATTTTGTTTTGTGCATGCGCACTTAGGAAGCAGCGTACGAGGCCGAGAGGAAGTAGGGGACTGCCGCTCTTGCAGTGCCGAATGTGGAGTGCCTTTGGAAGGTGTTTCTTTATTTTTATCTCCGCGTGTGCTGTGATTAAAAATCATACACCATATTCTTGGTTAGATTATTTTTCAGCTATTCTATTTGATTCATTTTTTTCGGTTCTTTTATTTTACAGAAAACTTTAACCATGTCCTTGCATCCTCAAGCAATAAATTCTGTACAAGAAGAAATATATTCGTAGTTTCAATTCCGGATGGTACCAACGGAAAAAATTGGCTTTGCGGTTGTAAAATAAAAAATGCTTTGTTTTGCTTCCCGTACTTGCTGTTTGGAGGTGATGTAACGTGGACAAAAGACGGTTTCAGAAATATAAACAAAATGAAAAGAAACACTGAAAAGCAAGTCAAAGAAGCATGTTGATAATGTAGTTTCACTGCACTTTTAGGAACCGTTAGTATTAAGGAGAAACTTAGTGAAGGATACAGATTTTCAGTCAATCTTTTCGCGCAAATTAAGACAAGAAGAATGTGTTTCATTTTTAAATGACCAGATAAAGATTGAACTGTAACAATTTAGGTTTAAGTAATTAAGAAATGTTTAATTTTCTCTTGCAAGATTTCATGGAAGTTTCAATAAGTTTTCTTTTTTTACATGTTTGTTTCCCTTTACACAATTTTAAAACAAAGGTTAAAATTTTTTGGAACAGCACCACCACTAATTTTAGCTACGAGCCGCCACTGTTCCTCACTGAGGATTTTAAAAGTCACCCTGAATAGAAATTGATCAACAGGTTAGAGGTTTGACTAACGTCTGACTACCGCAATATTTTTTAGGGACAATTCGGTCTTTAAAATAAGGCTGTCTTGTTTTTGGAGGATCACAGTATTCAACAGGTGAATGTTTTCCTCCAGTCGTTTCACCTGTTTCCTCACTGAGGATTTTAAACATCACCTTGAAAAGGGAGTTTGATCAACAGGTTAGAGTTTTGACCATCATACGATTACTGCAATATTTTTGAGTGACGATGCGGTTTTCTAACCTTAAGGTTATCTTGTTTCTTTAGGATCACAGTATTCTTTCTTCACAATCTCTTCACCTGTTTTATCACTGAGGATTTTAAACAGCACCTTGAAAAGTAAAAATCACTTTGATCAGAAGGATAGAGTTTTGACCACCATCTTATTACCACAATATCTTTTAAGTGATGATTCGATTTACGAAATAAGGCTGTCTTTTTGCTGGATGATAACAGAATTCAACAGGCGAATGTTTTTCACTTCGCTAAGCATTCGTCCTCTAACTGAAACGAAATAAATTTATAATGAAAATTGGCATAACATACGCATAACTAGCACGACAGTTTTGGAACACATTTTTCCCTTTTCCAGTTCATCAGCTATTTTAATAATTGGCCAGGTGTTCCATTTAGCATATACATTAACAATGCAGTGACCGTTATTTAAAAAAAAGTTGTCACAGCTGTGTTGACAGGTATGATTAATATGGGCTATTCGGAAAACCTGATAGCCCTTTTTTCACTTTCAAAATTAAAATTTATCTGTACTCCTCCTTTTCTTTCTTTGTATGTACACATGTGCTATTAGGATACCATTGTCAATAGAGGGAAAGGGCATTTAAGTAACTATTTTTGACATTGACTGCAAAATATTACAGATTGATTGCGATATGATTAAATTTCTTGTATCGTAACATAATTTAAAATTTTCTGTGACTGCACCTTGGACTAGTCAACGGAAACTGGTGGATAACATATATCACTGCAACTTACTTTGGAGTATTATTTAAACTAATGTTTTATCTTTTCAAGTAAATATTATTTCTTTGCTTTAGTGGGTAGCGTTTACTTGAACACATGTAAATATAGTTTGCATTCTTTAAAAGTCGCATATTAAATTCTGTTGAGAAGGAAAATGGCTATTCCTTAAATAATTTTGAAGCTTAAACTTACAAGGAACAAGAGATAGCGAAAGAATGCAAGTCAAGCCATCATTTTAGATCTGCGATTAAAAATTTAATTAAAAGTCTGAAAGGTGATTTAAAATTACTTCCAAATGGGCGTTTTTTTAACATTTTATGTGTTACCTTTATGTATTAAATAACCATGTTCTTTGCATTTAAACCATAAAATTAAGTTCAAAAGCAATATTGGAAAATAACTTTAAAATGAGCATTTCTTTCGAATTTCCGATACACAATCACGCGCGCTGGAGATAAAAAAAAGTTTTTTCTGTTCAACGTTGTCATTGCTAGCTTTGAAATTCTTGAGTTTGTTAATCAAAAATTTGTTAAAGGTTTACAAAATATGAAATAGGTAATAAAAGGAATCCCAAATTTCAAGTTTGGAGTTTTCGAAGAACAAATTCGCAGGAATGTTACGTTATTCAAAATTTGATGGCTCTAGGTACCGTTGTTTTATCACAGTGCGAGAAACATATATAAGTTTATGCAGATTCTTCATTATTTAATTTCCTTAAACATAATACAGGGCAATAATATTTGGTGGCAACAATTTGAAAAGTGAAAGAAGCTTGTGGTGAATCAACGTAAAATACCAAAACGAAATTATTAGTCCTTCTGGGCAAATCGCCCCTTTGGACTAACAAAAATTTTAGTCACTAAAACTACCACTGCACATATGAATTGCATTCTGCAATAATTACAGATAAAAAGTTATAAATTTGAAGTCTAGCAGACATCACAAGTTTATTGACAAGCCGCTATAAAATTTAATATATAAAACGTATTAATACTGCAAATTTAGATTATGATTCGTCTTGAGGTTGAAATTTTCTAAATTATTAAGAGACTTTAATTTACGGATGTTCATAAACACATACATATTTGCTAATAAAAGAATAAATTAATTTTCAGTATCAGTGATGACGCAGGATTTCAACTTTTTTTGAAGACAAAACGATTTAAATTCTATTGTGATTCATTTCGAAATAAATATTTATTTTAGCATCAAAATCATTAACACTGTGAAAAAAAAAGGGGGGGCGGACAGTTCTGTATCTCACGTCCTACTGGGCCGATTGACGAAATTCAAATTGCGTTTTTCATGTCTCGAAAGCGCGATTTAGGTTACATATTAGATTTATATACAGCATCATTCTAACATAGGTATTTTGACGCAAAATCGGAATTTTTCTGAAATAACAAAGCAATTTTTTTTCCATATTTTGATTCTGCCACTAAAATTACGCCTAAATATTAAATTTTGCAAAATTTGGTGCAAAACTCAAAAATTTATTTTGGCGATTTTTTTTTTTTTTTTTTTTCACCAAGAATGATTTACTTAATGAACTTCTGAATATGTGGCAACCTATTTTCCTTCCCTTCCATTGCACAGCGGAGGAAAAAACGTCACATCGTTCCTGCCTTTATACATTGTGGATAAGATGAAAAAAGTCACATCGCTCTACTTTCAAATAATTTTAACAAAGTGCTTAAAACACATTTTCGTTATTATCGCTTTCAACAAATATGACAAATTTCAAAACTCGCCAATATATAAATTCTGGTATATCTTCGGAAATTTTGAATAAAAAGTTCTAATTTTGTGCAGGTATGCTTAGAAATAAATCTGCTTTAAGATGATTGTAAAAGTTGTATAGGTTATAAGTCAAAATTTTTTTCGAAAAATTTATAAAAATTATTTAAAAATACGAATTTTAAAAATAAATCATAAGAAATTGGCGAATTTTGTTTGGAATGAACCTAAATTTCCAACTGTGTGAGAAGGAATTAAATAAGTTTCATAAAAAAAGAGTTATTAAAAAATACATATCAAATTCAATTAATATAGGGGAGCTAAAATTTTAGAGCTAATTTTTTAAATACTACTGCGATTTTTACAAAACTTAGCAGTTTGGCATAATTTGAGACGTAGAATAGAACTATGGAAAAAAATTGCCATGTCGTTTTTGAAAAAGTCCAATATTGTGTCAAAATACCTATATTTGAACAATGCTGTATATAAATCTAGTACATATCCTAAGTCGCGCTTTCGAGATATGAAAAACGCAATTTGAATTTCGTCAATCGGTCCAATAGAACGAGAGATGTAGAAATGTCCAATTTTTTTTTGCAGTGTACATTGTAAGAAATAATATAATTTATAGGTAAAGGTATTTCTCCCGTCTTGTTAGCATTCCTCTGTGGTGTAATGATCAGCACACTCGGCGCGTATTCGAGAGGTCCGAGGTTCGAAACCCACGAGGGCATTGCTAATTTTTCACTTCTCCTGCTCCAAAAAAATCCTAATGTCTGTATAAACTGTCATTTTTTTTCACATGCACTTCGTATGGCTAATATAGCATTTTAATGTTTTAAAAATTATGGCATTTAGGGATCTGAAAAAAGAATAAAAAGTGGTCGTACGTAATGTAAGCGAAAATAGGGCATTATGTTAGTCCAAATTTAGGAGAAATACTTCTTCAAGTCCGAAAAAAAAATGCAGAACAACAATATTACTTAAGATTTAATACAGTTGTTCTCAAATCGGTATGTGCTTATCTCTAGGATATTAGTTTGCATTTATCAAGAAAATATTTATTTTTTTTCTTTCTATCAAATTTTAAAAGAAAGAAGAAATAAAAAAATGGTTAAAAATTACTCTTAACAGTAGATATCCTCGTTTGGAGGAAAGAAGTTATCATAGGGAAAAAATATAAAAATTCCTTATGAATATATTTTTTATATCTGATTCCACATCATTATCTGATAATAAGTTGTTTTTCTTTAACTAATTTATAATTTAACTATATTTCCAATAAAAGAAAATGCTAAGTCAATAAAAATACGATTATTTAAATGGCTTAGAATGTTTTAAATACATATATTTTTCAGTACGGTATATTTCCAATGGAGTAAAAAAGGCGTCAGAGCGTTGCCAAATAAATGCATATATCTTTTAAAACTACCTTGGAGAAATTTATCGCTGGGATCCGTTAGACTTTTAATCATGACCGAAAAGGTACAATCTACGACGATTCGAAACCCACTGATGTGAAATATTATAAGCATCATTCAAGTGTACGAATGCCCCAGGTGTACAGTTCCTAGGAATGCAGAAAAGAAATAAAACGCATTCTTGCCTGATGTGAAAAGCTTGTTCTGAAACAGAGATAAGGTTTTTGTGAGAACTGGAAGATTTGTTTCATTCTTTTAAAGTCATCAAATTCATATGTCTAATCAGAAACGTATATACATTATCCATAAAATTCATTATATGTCTTTTATTTCCGCAACCGTTGATTGTTCACATATATTTTCAATTATAAAAGTGCTTAAACGATACAGATATTCATGTTATGGTACATTTAAAATAAAAAACGTATAGACCTTAATCCCTTTGGCAACATAAACTCGACTAGATCGTATTAAGGAAACTGGCGACTTCTCTCGCAGACATAAAACAATACCAGCACAGAAGAAGGGTGAAAATAACCCTTTATTATTCTCAACTATGAACAGAAGGGCATGTACTTCGGGCTTTACAATAACACCAACACCTTGCTGGGGACCTTAAGGATCGTTACACAATAAATTGAAGTCTAAAGAGTAGTGCTGGACTAGCACCTTAAGGGTAACTGACCTGGCTAACTGGGCTGACTCAACAACCTATCCGGCGTGATAATTATTTAAATTGGCAAAAAGGCGTATCAGCAACTCCTCGTAAAAAGGACAGATTCGTAACGTGCTTTGTCTAGCGAAAAGAAGCTCTGAATAAACTCCAAGATTCACTCTTTTAAATACTCACTTTACTTAACTTTAAATTAGCGACTTGGCGAGGAAATGCGAGGAGACGTTGAGGAGTTCAGGAAAGATAACAAAATCTTGAATAATTGGTTAATTGAACTAAGGGAAACTCTACGAATGTAATTTATAAATGTTACCGAATTGTTTTTTATGATTCCCTAGTCGTTATAATTATCCATTTGTAAAACATTATACACATTTTCAAAAATAAAACACGAAACTTTCATTCCCGTGTAACACAAATTGACTCAGATATTTAAAGTTTCGGATTATGTTTTCTGATAATTCAAGGGATAGTACAAACATTGAGGAATGAAAGATTTAAATCTTTTGTTAGTGTTGTTGTGACTAAGCTCGCTAGCCTGATATCAGAGCAAACCCATGGAATTTATCGTGGCAGAGAAGCAAGATGTCGCCTGTCGCTGACATCTTAAAGACGACAGTACTACTTTGTCAGTTCCACCCTCCCCAATTTCGAAGGAGAGCACCCTGGCGACACC
>KK119819.1:300808-356322 GCA_000611955.2 Stegodyphus mimosarum
GCAAACTCTCGAGACGACTTTTCGGCTCGCTGCAAGTTTAAAGAGTCCCCACGCCGCACAGAAACTATACATTTACAAATGTCCATGCATTCTTCTTGATTCGAACCCAGGGCATTCGGGTCACTGAGCACTAACCCGCAGTTAGTCAGAGTCACTGAGCACTAACCCGCTTGGACAATATTCAAATTTGTATGTAACTTTAAAGTCTGGGAAGAATTTAAAAAAATGCTCTTATTTAATAAATCTTGAAAATTCATGTTCTAGGAAGCAGTGGCACATAAATAACATGAAGCGTCATTTGCATAAGCTGAAAATAAAATTTATGACATTTATAACCCGTCTGTGTGTAACTGTTAGATTATGATATTAAATCAATAACATAAATATTAATTTACATATTTCCAGAAACATATGAAAATTTATAAGTACCTACATGAATATGTTTTCGGCATACCAAATATAAGAAAATTAAAAGTCAAAATTAGTCTGTTATGAAAATAACATTTTTAATTTCTCATTTAAATATTATTTAAGTATCGAAATCATAAATTGTAGTTAGTGTCATGAGTTGGTACGCATCATTAAACGTACACACGCATACATATGCATAGACACACCAAAAACAAAAAAGAAAAACTGAATTACGTTAAACCATGAAAGAAATTCTACTTCAAATTATCATTATTCGTTTTTTTACCGACCTCTCAGAAAAACCACATAGACTGGTTTTTAAAGTTCAAAAATCTATAAAAGAAACAAACTTAGTACAGACGTTAGGTATTTTCGAAGCAGGCGGTATGAAAAATGAGTAATGCCCTCATAGGGGATCGAAGCACGGACCTCCCGAATACGCGCCAAGGGTGTTGATCACTACTCCATGAAGGCATGCTAAGAAGGCATGAAAATTCCTTATAACTTAAAAAAAATAATCGATTAGTTTTGGTCATGACAGAATTAAATATTGTGTTTTTATTTTTTTAAATTATTATAAACGTTTGAGTCTATGTGTTTTGGCAGAATGCCAGTAAGGTTGCGTTTGAGACGGTCGAACTGTAAAATCCCGAATCCCCAGTCGCCCTTTAAGAGGCGGCAATATCGGGTATTTTCTCCCTCCTTACCGCATACCTTCTTAGTGTAATTGGAAGCATACGAGTACGTTTCCAATTCCCGCATTCGAGGGGTCCAGAGATCGAGCCTCGGCTAGGGACCTTTGCACATTCATTAAACTTAAATATTTAGGTTTTATAATTTTAGAAAAATTGAAATTTCCAGTTAAAGTATCTTAACATAAATCATTTTACGAGGAGGAGTCAAATGAAAACCATAAAAGTAGAAATAAAAATCCGCATAAGCCGCCAGTGAGCTGTAAGTTGGCATGCCTGTTTGCGATAGTATGCCGGATGTCTCCTAGGTGGCAGCAGCCGGCATATGCAAAATCACCGGCGCAACAACAGTTCCAAAATGACAGCCCTACTAGCCACATGCATCAGCGAGGAGCAGCGTTTTGTGATTCGGTTTTTGCGAAGTGAAAGTGTGAAACCGATTGACATTTTTAGGCGAATGAAGGTTCAGTATGGAGATGCGTGTTTGTCACAGCCACAAATCTATGAATGGTGCCGGAAATTTGCAAATGGTGTTACGTCCGTGGCCGATGCTCCACGCCCCGGCCAGGCTCGGCGCGTAGTGACTCCAGAGACCATTTCAGCCGTTGAAGCCATCGTTTTGGAAAACCGCCGTGTGACAATAGACGAAATTACAGCATGTGTACACATGAGTCATGGATCTTCACATCATATTGTGCATGATGTTCTCCAGTTTCATAAGGTGTCTGCAAGATGGGTGCCCCGACGACTGACGCCTGAACTGAAACAGCGAGGTGTTGATGTGTGCGAAGACCTTTTGTGACGTGCTGAACGTGACGGTAATGCCTTCCTGTCACGAATCGTCACTGGTGACGAAACATGGGTGCATTACCATCAGCCTGAAACAAAGCGAGCGAGCAAGGAGTGGCGCCACTCGTCATCACCGAAACCCAAAAAGATTTGGGCACAGCCGTCTGCAGGGAAGGTTATGCTAGCCCTCTTTTGGGACGAAAAGGGCATCATCTTGGAACACTACACGCCACGAGGAACCTCTGTGACGAGTGCTACGTACTCGGACCTCCTAAAAAATCATCTCCGGCCTGCCATCAAAACGAAACGACGTGGATTGCTGTCAGCCGGTGTGCTGCTGCAACACGACAATGCGCGGCACCATACGGCGCGTGCAACGGTTGCGACCATCACAAAGCTGAAATTTGAATGCCTCACACATTCCTCTTACTCGCCAGACCTCGCACTGAGCGATTTCCATCTGTTTGGTCCGCTCAAAGAAGCAATGGGCAGCAGGATGTCCCACTCCGATGAAGAGGTACGCAACGCGGTGCACGAGTGGTTGCGCCGTCGCCCAATTTCTGTAGGTATTCAGGTTCTTCCGAAGCGCTGGCGGACTTGCATTGAACGAGGAGGGGACTTTGTTGAAAAGTGATTTACTTCTGTACCCTATGTGACCAATAAATAATATTTAAAAAAATAATTATGGTTTTCATTTGACTCCCCCTCGTATCATATAAAACATTAGTATTGTTTTAAAAGATTGCAGGTTTCAAACATTGCTTTTTTCTGACAGTAACTGGAAATACGTATCTGCAATCTACGGTTGCGAAAATGAGGACTACGTAAGGACTGTTAAGGACTTAGTATAAAACGCAAATTTCTTGTACTTGTGAATGTTACAGATATTTATATCATCGACACTTTTAAAAAATTTGAATCCCATTACCATTAAAAATTTTGTTAAAAATAATCAAATACTATATTTATTTTTATTACGGTAAATCATTTTTTTTCAGTGTCTCTATTTTAAGATAATACTTCTAGAAAAATTCATCTTGACTTAGTGGCATCGCGATTACTGTCGTGGATCTAAGAACGAATTATTATGTAATTTCATTACGTGTAATTTTAGGAGATACTGCATGCATTTTTGGTTCAAATCTAAAAGAAAAAAAAAAGAAAATTAGAAAGGTTTCAGATTTTAAATTACGTCCAAAGGGGCGTTTGTTTAACATTTTGTGTGTTACCTTTAAGTTGTCCGAAGGAAATGTCTTAAGATAAAATATGCTATTGAAGCAAAATTATTGACTTATATTTCTTCTTATCTAGTGAAAGTAGGCTTTAGTCATGCCATTAACTTCTATGGTTTTAGTTAAGCTAACAAAGTTTTATTGTAATTTTTACTTTTCTATCTGTTCTCATTTCAACTTCCCGTTAGAAGAAGCGCGCGTTTCAGCTTTATGCTAATTTGAAGTGGAGCCAAGTTATATTTAAGCGAGAGGTAGGAACCTCTCAGAGCGAGAGAGCTTTTAGTCTCAGACCACGGTCACTCTATTCAACGTTCGCCTGACTAGCTAGCATTTAAATTCTAAGCCATAGCGCTTTTACGTGATTGCTTATTGAAGTAATTTCAAGTGTGTCAGTATTAGTAAATCTTGCTACGCACCATTTAGTTTAGAGGCCAACCTCGCGTTATAGCTCTGTGAGCAACGACTACTTAATTTCTATTTAGTTTTAGTTTAAATTTGTCTGATTGTTTCTTTTTAGACCCAAGTGTGGTCTCTACTTTCTGTATCCCTCCCGAGTTGGGAAGTGGTTGTAAATAACTGTGATTTAATGAAAGAGGATTTTAAATCCCTTTTAAGTGCAGTTCTTCTACCACTTAATCACAGTATTCTACCACAGAACATAGCTGCGTTCAGCTCCCTGTTCCAGATCAGGACGTCAACAAACTCACGAATATGTTCGCCAAGAATATGCACCGAACACTCAGTCCTGACAAACTTACTATGCAAGACAATAAAGAGGTTGAATATTTTTGAGCGATGGGACATAAAAATTCAGTTAAACAGTTTTATGACAGATATTAAAAAATGTTCATCAAAAATCATATGCAGCCGCCATGTCAATTAAATTCGAACCTTTTGTGCGATTAGAATCTGTGATATCGTTTCTGAAAGCTATTCCAGATTTGTCAAAGGAAAAATAAAAATAAAATCTGAAATTCAGATTTTAAAATTATGTCCCAAAGGGCGTTTTTTTAACATTTTGGGTGTTAACTTTATTTATTAAATATCATGTTCTTCGCACTTGAACCATGAAATTTAATTAAAGAACAATATCGCAAAATAATTTTAAACTGAGCGTATCTTTAGAATTTCCTATACACAGTCTCATGCGCTGGAGATAAAAATAATTTTTTATGTACAACGTTGCCATTGCTCGCTTTGAAATCCTTGAGTTTGTTAATCAAAAATTCGTTAAAGTTTTACAAAATGTGAATCGATCATAAAACAAATTCCACATTTCAAATTTGGGCTTCCAGATACCCGTATTCGCAGTAGGATTATGTCATTCAAAATTGTATGTCTCTAGGTACCGTTGTTTTATAACACTACGAGAAATATGCATACATTTATGCAGATTCTTCATTACTTAATTTCTTCAAATGTAATACAGGGCGATAATACTTGCTGGCAACAATTTAAAAAGTGAAACGGACATTGAGAGTGATTCGACGCAAAATCGGAGAGCGAAAACAATAATCCTTCAGGGACAAGCCCCTTTGGACTAAAAAGGTGGTAATGTAAAATTATTAGTTTTATACAGTACATTTAATTACTAAATGCTCTTGAAATATTTAATGCTTCCTATTAATTACAGATGAAGTCTGTTTCAGAATTTGATGTAATTTGAAAAAGATATACTCGCCTAGGTTAGACAGAACTTGCTTTTAAAAGTTAATAAAAGCCTTTTTGCTTTTCGCTTTACGTTATCTACAAAGGATAATGCATTATTTGTGTTCTTATATCAGTACAAAAACCATTATAATGATTTTCTAAGTACTTTTGTTTTGACATCAGTCAAACTTAGCTGTGTAATTGCCGAAAAAAATAATATCGAATCCTCTACTGAATTGTAAGTCATTTATTGTTTGATAAGGAGATTATTTTTCCGCAAAGAGATGACGATCGTTGAGAAATGTGATTTATGGCGACAAGATTTCTTCTTCTTCCATCCTATCTAAATCTCCATTAATGATTGTGATTATGATATCATGTTATATAGAAAAACATATTTATTTGACTTATTTTTTGCTCTATCAAGGATATTCCATGCTGAATACATGTAATTTCACTTAGATGGCGCAAGTTTCTCTTGCTATAAGATATTCTGAAATATGAGAATCTGATATGAAATAAAATATGTCTAGTTACATCCGGAGTGATAGTGATAACAGATAATAGTAAAAGATAAAATAAGCAAGATAAATAGAGTATGGCTATTTTTTTGCTTAATAAACCTTTTGTTTTCGTGCCTAGCCAATGAGATAATTTTCCGTAATATGATTTCCTATACGAGGTTATTTCGAAATATCATCGATTTATTGTTTTGTATTTAGTCATTTAAATCAAATACTCATGAAGGTTTTCGTCGTGAAAAGTTTTAGTTACAAATAACAATGTTTTACGTTTTTATCCGATTATTAATTATAAAAATATAAATTATTATGTGATTTCTTAATGTAAACAGATACAGTAGATCGCTGATTAATTAGATAATAATAGAGATAATGTCCTCGGTTAACACAAAATCACCATTAATAGGACAGAAGTTACAGAAATGGAAAAAAGGGATAATCCGGCGAGGATTTTCGATAAGAAAGCACAAATTTCCCAAAACAACTATGATCAAAAATTAATTTCTTGATTTTAAAGTAAAACTTCTCCTGGTATTTTATACCTGGATTTGTGTACTTCTAATATATTGCCTTAATTTCTCTGACATATTTTTAAAAGCACGTACATATACGTTCTTACAGATATCACAAAAAATATTCTAGGCCGTATACATGCGGACTTGCCGGTTAGGGGGTTAAAATTAACTGGAAAATACTATATTAACAATTTATTTGTATTTTTTAACAATTTTGTTTAGAAAAGAAGTTCATTTAATTATATAAATTAAACCAGCATTTAAAAAAATACCCAATTCCAATTACAAAGGGCTATGTTCATATATTTTTTGTAAAAAGCACTTATTTTTCTACATAAATTATGGCCAAAATTTATTTGGTATTGGCTTTATAAAACTTTTATTACCTTCAAAGATTTAGTTCGTTTTTTATTTGTGGCGAAGCACTTGAGAACTATCTGACGAGTAAGCATGATGCCTTCGTGGAGGTTTTAAAGAGAACTGGCTAGTATACACGTTACACATGAGGAAAACCTCGAAAACGCCCATGCAGTCAGCACCTTCACTGGGATTCAAACACCGAACCGAACTACCAGTATTCAGTGATTTTACCACTCGACCGCTGGTATTTTCGAGAGAATTAAGGTTAGGTTTGGTTATTTGAGTATGGCAAAAACGCAAGGGCTGTCTGCCTAACGGGAGGAATGATATCTCAAAGGACTGTTTAAGGAAAACTGGTTCGTATTCACATTATGAATGAGGAAACCACGAAAAGCCATTCACGCAGCCAGTTCTTTCACTTGAGTTCGAATCATGGTCCAATTACCAACATTTAGCTATCTTCACCATTCGATCACAGGTGGGGCATCGATGAAATCCAAATGCAAGGTCCTTCTCCATAAAAAGGCGAAGGTCACGTGCTTGGTTTGTATACTCTATTCCTAAGTAACTGAAAACTAAAGAAAAAAAATCTGATGTGTACACCACATGACTTCCTTGTACGTAATATTAAATTACATGTATTCTGCATTTAATTTAAACTTGTTGAATTGAATTAAATCTACTTCGTCGATAGCGCATAAACCACAATAGAATAAATGCACTCTTTAAAATTCACTGCAATTTTGTTACTATAGCGACATTTTGGCGCTAGTTTCATTTAACGGCGTAACATTTCATTCATTTCATAACTCAGAATGCACAAAAATTATGTATATCATGTGAAGAATTATCTAATCGTTCCTACATGTTCTATTCAAATATTATGTCAAATCTAAAACGATGTATAAAAGAAATTAGACAAAGAAACAAACGAAAAACAGCTTTTCACATACGATTCACCATTTCTCATTCAATGAATTCAGATCTCATTTCGCGGAAAAAAAAATACGTAAAAACTCTAAATATCTGTATTAAAAATTACGAAGAAAGTCTCAAACACTTATTTCCTCGAATAAATTCTAAATTCGACAATGGATTAAGCATGATTTAATTCGCGATAATAAAGGAAGACGTTATCTTTTCTGTTGCGAAGATTAGTTTCTCTAGATTGGCAACAAATCCATTATTCTCCCAAGTTTCAAATGTAAACAAATATGGCCGCTATAGCCAAAATAATTAGGCTCAGCCGCACCTAAACAACTTTTAAATTGCTGATAATCCTGCAATTGTAACATGCAAGTTAACTAAAGCCATAAAAACCTAAACCGGAAGATAAGAACAATATAAACTAATAATTTTTAATGCAAAAAATGCACAATTTACAAACATATAAGAATAAAAATACTGAGCTCATTGAGACGAGTAACAGAAGTGGATATATATACACATATATTTCTGTGCTTTTCTTGGGCCACTTGCCACCAAAATATGAGGTGCACATCTACATGTTATAGCAGTGCTATGTACAACATTTCAACGTTTCGAGGCTACTTGTTTCTGAATTATACGAAACGTATACATACATACGTACGTACCTACGTACCTACAGAAGCCGCGAAAAAGCCTCAGAATCCATTTTAAATCTGTTTTATAATTGGGTAATGTTGGTGGGTAAGTAGTCCTTTAATCTTTAGATATCACGCAAAAACATCGTTAAATTGCATTCGGTAGCGGTCAAAATGGATATTTTCATTCAAATATGATACCGGAAATTTTTCGCGATTACAACACTTTCTTTTAACTTAGTATAAGGAAGTAAAAATAAAGCGCACATATCATTAATGAAAACATAACATAAAATGATCAGTTACCAAAGTGTAAAAAGCTATTAATGGGAGGAGATGTGCTAAGAAAGCGACAAGAGAAAAATTATATAATTGTAGATCACATGACGTATACCTGGGACCTAATTTGCTGAACAATGAATTTAAGGTACCGCAGCCAGTCTAAGAATTTAAGTATGAGGAAAAGGATTTTTTAAAGCAGAGTAACAACTATTTTGTTATTGAAAGAGCGATAATTTTTTTAAAAATTATCCAGGGATCATAGTTTAATTTTTGAAAAAGAAATTAAAATTACTGATTTAAATTTCTAACCATTATGTAATAATGATAAGTAAACAAAGCAATTATAATCTGAAGTATGTAAGTTTCTACGAAATAAAGATTCTACAATGTCTGTAATAACTCAAAAACTTAAAATTAAGAACACGTATATAAAATATCATAAAATCAAATTAAATAAAATTACGAGTAATTGCTAATATATACACTAATTTAAAGCGAAATTTGACCCTGTAATTCTCCTGCTAATTTGTTGTAATCGAAGATATAAATGAAAAAATCTGCTTTTAAAAAATTATCCGGATATGCAATAAAATTACGCAGCATGGAATTCCGAAGAAGGCTGTAAACATTTTTTTTCATATCTCTTGGTCATATTATTTGTGCTTAGTCAGCGTTTCATTATTTTCTCCTCAGAAATTAGTTCGTTGAATGATTTCTTCTATACTGCCAATATCTTGATGAATATAATGATAACTGAAAGTAATCATGTATTTTAAACTGAATTAGAATGCACATCAAGTGTTTCTTTGGCGAAACATCTTTTGACCAGAAGTATGGAATCTTCAACTCAACTCTTTGGATTTCTTAAATGACAGAAATCCTAAAAATGTAACTCATATTAAAATTTTTAGGAAAATTCTGAATTATATAATTATTAAAGAATCTAACGTACAAAGAACGCAAAGAGAACACAAACAAAGATAGATTAAAACACATATTTATCTTCTAATCCTCCTAGTACATAGTAACACAGCTCAGAGAAAATAGAATATCTGAAATTTATTTTCCAAGTTCATTTCTCCAAAGGTGTTTCTCTGGTTGCTGCAATTTGGTAAGGAATACGATCTTTGAGTAATTTACGTTTTTACTGATTAACATGCTCAGAGGTTTAAAAATTTAAACATTATAATTAAAGAATAAAATCTTTTTTACACATGTTATAAATATTTTGTCTGGTATAAATTTTTAAAAAAATCTATTCTAGACACCACATGACCTCTTTGTACAGCCCATTACATTATACACATATTTTTATTTAAACTTATTTCCTCGAATTATTTTAATTTAATTAAACGATCATTCATATCTAGTTGAAAATGACATAAAAAATCGCAGATTTTGAAATTAAATAGCTTGGTCATTTTTTGCCGTAACAGAGTCAAACTTTTTATAGTCATATTTTTTCATAACAAGAGTAAACTTTTCCCAGATGTAAGTATAGGAACCTGGATGCCGCATCAAAAATCAGATTTCGTTATTTGTAGAAAATGTACATATATTTTTTTTAATTTGACTTTTCCAAAAGATGAATATTTTTGTCATTCAAAGTATGTCTGTAATTAGAAATGAAATATATGAAAGATTGCTTAAGGATTGTAAGAACTACGATCCCCTACCTATTTCCATTTTTATGAATTTCCAAATTTTATACTATACATTTGGAACAGAAAAAGTAAAGACGTTGAAAATACAAAAACAGTGAACACCAAAGTTAATCTTTTTTTTTATTTAAAGCTCCAAGCAGAACTTGTCAAGGGAAAAGTGTTTTGAAGCTTTAAACAAAGTGAATTAACTGAACAACAAGAACCGGGTTTCATTCCGATCAACTCACTGAGACCTCTATCGTCAATTAGCATAATTGTTATTAATTTAAAAAAAAATTGTGTACAATACTTCAAAAAATTTGTACATTTTTGAGGCTCTCATTGAATTGGTCTTTTTTCCCTACCCGTTTTTGTTGTCCGAATACAAATAGAAACCAATTATACAAGGAAAAACTTACATGCAATGCCGAAATAAAACATTTATAATCAAGGGAAAAAATTGGACTAATTGCAATCGAAAGAATTATTTATAAAATTGGTAAAATAATAAGACAATAATAAAAATAATAAAATGCTGTACTAATTACAATGTAAAGCTCAAATTTTTTATCGAAAAATTTGACTGTCAAATGTAAAGGCTAAATAAGAAGCAGGTTCGAATGCGTACTTAAAATGTAGGTACTTTTTGCTAAAGAAAAAGGAATGGAGAAATAAATGCGACCATTGAGGGGAATTAAGTAAAAAAAATTGCTACAAATGGAGGGGTTTTGCAATAACAAATTATAATGAAAAAACACTTCCTTCCCGTAGGTGCTTCTTTTCCAAAGCGTAAGCAGTTATGCTACGGGGCTGCCTCGCTGTAGTTCAGGGCATACAAACTACTACGTAATTTGCAATACTTTTACTAAGCCTATGTTCTGAGAAAGGAGGGATCCAGCATGTTTGGGGGGTGGAATTTGTTTGACGGAATCGTCTGAATGACTGAAAAAGGTGGTGTATCTAGTTTTTTCTCTCAACAACAAGTTTGTCAACTTTCTCTGTAATTGGAAATACATAAGTGCGACCAACTATTGAGAAAATAAAGGCCAGGTAAGGACATTTAAGTGGGTGACTAATATATATATATATATATATATATATATACGTTTGGTATTGCCCACTGCACTAAAAAAGGGAGATGCACAATCAAAATTTGTAGCAGTCCCATATACAAAATTTCACCGTTCTACGCCTAATTATTTTTGAGTTATGCAAGATACATACAGATATATGTACGTACTTACGTACAGATGTCATGAAAAAAATCTCACTTAAATGAACTTTAGATCCATTTTTGTAAGCTAATTTAGTCAATATTCTCTCCTCTTTACTATCAACAAAGATTTTTTACTGTTTTTAAAATACTATGTCATACTGTTAATTATGATTGTTAAAAGTTCGTTCGCAAGCTTCAATGTGAACTAAGAATATCATATTTAAATAATATTATTTTAAATTCTAGGTACACCATTGACGAAACCATGACGGATGAAGGTGTGACGTCAGAAGTTCACATTCAGTCAGCTGATAGAAGAGATTCTTCATTATTTACTTGCGTTGCAGAGAATTCCTTTGGCAAAGATGAAATGAATATCCAAATCATAGTACAAGGTAAATGTTAGGAGTAGAAGATTATATATCTAGTATTATTAGGCCACTCATTAATAGGTGGGTGTTATATATCAAAATCAAAAGCCAAAATAATTAAGTTTTCCTTAAGAAAAAAAGAACAGACATTCGACTAAAATTAAAATCAAGAACAGCAATTATAATTTAACTTCGTGAAACAAAACTTAGTAAATCATATTGCAAATTAAAACATATGTTGTAAACTTTATACTGTAAACTTTCCGCGAAACAAAAGAGAAATGCTAAAATAAAAAAAATGGAAGAAAAGCATTTTCACTAAATTAAACTGAAAATAAATTCTAAAGAATAAGTAACGAAGGGAATAAAAAGGAAAAATAACGGAAAAGAAGGTTTTCTTGTAAACTAAGCCAATGTAAAATTTTGAAAATTTATTTATTTATGTAGTTGTTATGCAAATTGTTGTACATCAATTGTTTCTTTTGCGAGTTTACTTTTAATTGGTTAGACTTCTAAACATGTTTCATACTTTTACGCAGAATACAGTATATTAGTGCAAATAATTTGAAAGCCTCAGTATGTTTTACAAAAAATTTGCAAAAATCTTTAGAATGCACTTCTAAAAATGGGTTAAATAAAGCTAATGAAATTTAAGAAAAGTTATTGTATAAATGTTAAGAAAGAAAAAAAAGAAAATAATAATAAGAAGAAGATTATTAAGAAAATTTATTTTTGGTAAATTTTTAATTGCCTAATATTACTACACAATGTGTAGGAATTAGTGTTATATTCATTCTTATTAGATTACTATCTAAACCAAATGAAAAATTTATCTAAATATCAACTGCTCACAATAATAAAAATCGTGAATTACACCATTGTTCACCACTGGGAGGTAGACAGTCTGATATTATCATTATTTGCTACCCAAATTCAGTCTTTACGTCTAAATTTTATTTCAATTTAGAATGTTTTTCACACTTTGCAAAGAAAACTTTACAAAGAAGAAAAACAAGAAACAAACTTTGCAAGAAAAAAGTTTTCTTTAGAAAGTGAGTATTCTTACTTTGTAAAGAAAACTTCATTTCTCAGACTCGGCGTTTAAATTCTTCAATTTTATGCATGTGACATTCGCAGTAAGTCAGTTACATTTTCTGTACATTTCTAAATTTTATTTTAGAAATGTTTTTTTTTCTAAATTTTATTAATTTTATTTATATTATTATTTTTTAAAATTTATTTTAATTTAGAATATTTTTTATCACTATTCTCACTTTGTAAAGAAAACTTCAATTCTGATACTCAGCGTGTAAATTCTTCTATTTTACGCATCTAATGTTTCCAATAAATTAGTTACATGTCAATATTTTGAGTATTTTGTACACAATTGCACATAAATGTTGTACATCGCACAAACTGCACTAATGTAATTTATACTAGGTATATCTGTGCTAACGCAATTCACGATGGAAATGTAATTCTGTAGTTAATTTAAATCAATAAAAATAATGAAAATTACCAAAATGTGGGTTACAGTCAGCAACGTAAATAAATAAAAATGCCAAAAATAAAATGCCCGTTGCGAAAATTTCATTACGGAATGTAAAACTTCTAATTTTATTTCGGATTTTCTAGCTACTGTTTTTGCACTCAATGTTTCCTTTTTAAAAATTACTTTTGAATGTCAAGTTAAAAGAATTATGAATGTAATTTTATCATTTCATAGAAAGACCAGACAAACCATTCAAAGTAACAGCACATGAAAGTACGAGCAGAAGCATTTCTCTTTCTTGGTCTCCTCCTTATTCCGGAAATAGTCCTATTTTACTCTATACCATACAATATAAACCTAGTACAGGTAAGTTGAAATTTTCTTTGGTTTCTCTTTTTCATAATTTAATGATGAACATTTTTCGGAATATAAAAGAGAACACGTATAGATTTTATTGAAAGATTTAGATCTGTAGTAAAAAACAGGAATTAACATAAAAATATAATTATCTTAAAAACAGTTACTTTAAACACACGCTCATGTGGAAGAATATTGTTGGCTATTTTGTTTGCTGCAAAATGCTTTCAAAGAAAATTAATTAATTTATTAAAATGTGTTATACAAAATTATTTAATTTTAAAAAAATGAATTTTTTAAAAGGGTATGATTTTGAGGAACTTATACAGGAAAGAGAATGGAATAAAAACATCTAATAAAAAAAAAACGTTTATTAGCTCAGAGTGGCTATTATTTTGGTTTGGGCATTTTGCGTTGAAAACTTTAAATGTCAGTTCTCCTTTTCAAACCAAATGTTATAGCCCAGTGTTATATTTAAAGAAATCAAATAATGAGGAATCGAAGTAAATGTATGTATGTTTTTCGCATTATAATAAAACAACGGTTCCTAGAGCCATCAAATTTTGAATAACGTAATCTTCCATAGAATATGGGCATCTGAAAGCCCTAATTTGAAATTTGAAATTTGTTTTATTATCGATTTCATATTTTTAACTTTTCAACGAATTTTTTATTATTAATCTCAATGATTTCAAAGCGAGTAATGACAAAACTGTACAAAAAATAAACATTTTTATCTCCAGCGCTCGAGACTGTGTGCCGAAAAGTCTAAAGATAAATTGATTTTTAAATTATTTGGCGATGTTGGGTTGAATTTTATGGTTTAAGTGCAAAGAACATTTAATAAGTAAATGAAACACATAAATGGTTAAAACACGCCCTTTTGGGCGTAATGTAAAATACCTGAAAGCTTTCAGATTTTTTTTTTTTTACCATTTTTATCATTATTTTTTTTACAGTCTTGTTACAGTTAGATGCTGGTTATAATGATCATTCACCATAATATTTGAAGTTACTGTAATAGACTATTAATTGCTAACAGCCATTGTAACCGCAATAGACTATTACAACGACGACTACAATTCGTCCTTAGATAGTGAGGATAAGTTAAAATTACGTTCATTAATACCTACGTTCATAAGAGCGTGCTTTTTCCTAGGACAGGAGGGTTGTTATATCGAACGTCACCCTAAATCGTTTATTATTATTATTATTACACAAAGAAAGTTACTGACCACTTGTCCAGATTATACTAACTATATTAAATGCGCAAAAGCGTATTCAATAAATTGAAGTTGAAATTTCATGAAATGCATGAATGGTATCAATGTAAAAGTAAGCAACTGTAAAATGGAGGTTATCTCTCTCTGCATATACACATGCATGCAAATATGTACTTATGCATGTATAGTAATGTTTATACTAAGATTTTCAATTTTCTTGTGACAACGAACAATTGTAAACTGTCATTTTCTGACAGGAATCGTTTCATGCAAGAATCCTTCATAACATTTGATCTTTGAATTTCTCTATCTGCGTAGATATTAATCACAGTTT
Source organism: Stegodyphus mimosarum (assembly GCA_000611955.2). Lineage (NCBI taxonomy): Eukaryota > Metazoa > Arthropoda > Arachnida > Araneae > Eresidae > Stegodyphus > Stegodyphus mimosarum. The sequence continues at coordinate 315,462 of KK119819.1, forward strand.
TATAATTCTGAATATATTTCTCTCTCTCTCCTTTTTTAAGTATTCTTTTTTCTTTATTTTCAGAGGTTTAGCTTTTTGTTATGTACTGCATTTGCTTTTTCTTTAATTTTAAAACATTTTTGTTTCATCCATTTTCTCAGAAATGAACGATATTCTAAACGAATTAAAAAAGTTACTAACGTTGAGTTCAGCCAGAATAAATGTTATTAAATAATTACAGCTTGGAATTAAAATGCATATTTTTATACGTTTTGATACATGATTTATGATATTTTTGTAGGTTATTTATTTATGTTATACATTTTTTTTTCAGAATATTTCCGAATATTCTGTAAAATTATTTGTAATATAACTAATAGATGGCAGCACAGGTCTGACATCTTTAAAGAATTATATACTTTAAATACTAATGCAGTCATAAATTCCAAAATTATAATACCTTTGTTTATTTATTTATTACTGTCAAATCGTGTATTGCTTTGAAATTATAAAACTCTCTGATGAGTAATAAACAATCTTAAATACCGCTCACGATTTTCTAAAATATGAATTCGAGCTTGACTGTTCTTTATTTTTTCTTTAACTTTCATTTACCTAAACTCAATAGTGCATATTAATAACTACAACAGGTATGAAATTTCGGTTATTTAACAGAATTGCTGCTTCTAAGCAAGACTGTTGGAAAAGTGATTTTGAGAATGCTATTACAAAATCCTCTTAATTTTATATCTACATAGATACAAGAACAGTTTTACAGAGGGAACATTTGCAAGCTGGTATGTTGAAAACATAAAAAAAATAATACTAATAATAATAATTAAATCCAAAATTTTCAGGAAGTAGCCAACAGGAATTTTTTTAATTATGTAATGTTGAAATTTCTATAGCCTTCCATCAACAAACCTGGATTGAAACAATTTTTAGAAGTAATCTTATCGAGAGAACTTCTTTTCCAGAATCGCGGGCGATAACGCATTTTATATTGTAAATATGAAGGCAAATATCAGATTACGTATTCAGCTCACTGTACAGTTGTAAATATTTCCCAATAATTAACTTGAAAATGGCTTATTTAAATAATTTTATTAGTCAGGCAATTCAAAAATCATGGCATAAATTTCTTTGACACATAAATAAAATTAAATTAAATCAAAGGTTAAAAGTTAATTGATTTTAGGGAAAATATCCAATTAATTAGTTTTAAATTAACTTTTATAAAATTAATTAAATTAAGATCATCCGCTATTGATAATTCACAAGAGAAACCGGAATAAATAGAGAACATTTTCTAACATTATTAGTTGAACTTACAAAGCAACATGCTTACGTAATTTACTTTAGATACTCTTAATAAAAATAAATTTAATCATAAGTTTTTCAAATATTAAATAAATTAGTCATCGGTTTCTTGTGGAATATATTTTATGAAATACTAATTATAATTAAGTAAGGGCTAGTTATTCTATGAAACATATTAAAATAGTGAATAAGTATGTGACCAAATTATATCTGATATATGAAGGCAGAAAGTGTTTAAATCCCAGCTATGAAAAATAATTTCTCTTAGGCATAGAAATTATTGGTTAAAAATTTTTTATGCTTTAGGAAAGATAATAATAATAAAGTTTTAATTTTACAATCGAAAAGTAAAAAATTATGTTATACCAATGCAATGGTATAATGATGAACAAAATGAAAATGAAGCAATTAATTCATTAGAAATTTCTTAAACAAGAAAACAGTTTATGCTGCGGCTGTAGTGTTGTAATTATCTTAATTTGAAGTAGAAAAGTGAGTTCTGAAATGTATGTACTATGTTGTTAGCATTTTTTGCCTTAGCTTTAAATTTCAGTTACTTTTTTCGAAATCCACTTAGCTTTAATTGTTTCAGAACATTTTAAATATATTTTTTTCCCGGCTGCTTTCTTTAAAATTATAAGATTTAACTTTTTGTTTAGTTTAATTGTTGGTTAGGGAATTTAATTACGCCGCTGTGCTTAATTAGTGTGTGGCGGAGTTAACCCACTCTATGTCTGACAATTTTGCTTTGAACTTCCGGAATGTAGACTAGTAATTGCATTCTTCAGTTTTGCTCATCCTTTGAATATTTTTAATTCTTAAGATATTGTCTTGCATCCTATAATTTTCATTTAATGATTTTATGTTTTGAAATTCATAAAATTTATGTTTTTTTAACAAATGGAACTTTATACCTTGTTAACATTTTTACTTTTAATTAAAATCTTTTCTCTAGCATATATCTGCATATTTACCTAGTCAGTAATTACGATTTAAAAGTAATTACGATTTAAAAAGGTCTAACTTTTACTTTAAGAAAAACATAATTTGAAATTCTACAAATTAACTTTAGAGGATTTGTAATCGCAATATGAATAAATGTATGAGAAAAACTTATAAAATGAAAAATGCCTTGAAAAAATTTGAGTTGTATAAAATAAAAATTGCTTAGATTTTATTTTTATGTGTAATTTATAAATTAAACTCGTTTAAAAAAATTAAAAGACTTTTTCTTCTCTTAAACTCTCATTTGAACATTTTTTCCTTCAGAAGCTTGTTAAAATCTATGATGTTTTATTCCACTGATGTGAATATTGATTAACATATTCCTATATCATCAACTACAATCAGCATATACTAGAGTATCAGCTTGCATTTTGATTCTGTAATCTCTTTGATACGTATATGCGAATATTTTCAACGAATTTGATAAGAATATTTGATACTAATATACGAATATTTTGAAATTTTTCATCTCATATTGTTATTATCTCAAATTTCATTAGATATTGTTTTTTGTCTTTTAAAGCGCTTGTAACCAAGTTCATTTTATTTCTTCTTGTGTTATATTTCTAAAGATAAAATATTTTAGTAAAATTCCCGTTTTAAAAAAAAGAAAAACGAAAGAAAGGAAAATAAGAAAGGTTTCAAATTTGAAATTATGTCCACAATGAGCGTTTTTTTAACAGTTCGTGTGTTACCTTTATTTATTAAATATCAGTTCAAGAACAATATCGCAAAATAATTTTCAAATAAGCATATCTTTAGAATTCCCGATACACAGTTTCGCGCGCTTGAGATAAAAATGTTTTTTTTTTTTTTTTTTTTTAAAATAATTAAAAATTCGTTAAAGTTTTACAAAACATGAAATTGATAATAAAACAAATTCCAAATTTCAAATTTGATCTTCCAGATGCTCATTTTCGGAGGAGGATTATATTATTCAAAATTTGATGGCTCTAAGTACCGTTGTTTTATCACACTGCGAGAAACATATATACATTTATGCTGATTCTTCATTATTTAATTTTTGTAAACATAATACAGGGCGATAATATTTGGTGGCAACTATTTAAAAAGTGAAACAACGCTTGTGGTGAAATAACGCAAAATGCCCAAAAGAAATTAATATTAATTTGTACATTTCGTGTAGAAAGTATTAAATCAGTGACTATATAGTTAATTTTAAGATGCATCTTAATTTCTCATCATTTTTTCTTCTGAAGTAATGTATCAAAATGTGAGAAAACCAGCAGATACATGCATTAAGGATAGCATACGCTGGTTACGCAGATGTACAAAGCCTGATTGGGAAGAGTACAAGAAAATTTGCATTGCTACCATAGTTGGAGTTGCTTACCATAGTTGAAGTTGCTACCATAGTTGATAGTCCTCCTGGCCAAATTGTCCCTTTGCACTAAAATTTCGGCTGAGGTATTTTCTCCCTTTTTAATGCATGCCTTCGTCGTATAACTGGAAGTACGTCCACTGCGTTTTCGGGAAATCAGGCAGTTCGAATCCCGCTGAGGACACTGCGGATTTCTTCAGTTTTTAGCACTGAAAAATTATAAAAGGCTGTATTCCTGGAATTCGAACTAAAAGTTGGTGAACAATAGTTCGTCACCATGAGAATTTGGCGACAGGTCCCCTCATTTCTAGTCGCCATTTAAAAGGGAAAATATATAACATTTTCCCCCTCTTTTCCGCGTGCCCTCCTGGTGTAACTGGAAGCATATCCTATGCGTAATCGCGATGTCCGGGGTTCGAATCCCAGCGAGGGCATTGGGAATTTCTTCAGTTTCCTGCTTCATTGGAAAACCCTAATGACTCTAAACGGCTTTGAGAAAAAAAATTATATCTGAACTGTCTATTCCAATGAGGACATCAAGTAAATGTCAAATAACAGCTTCAGATTTATTTATTGAAAATATGTCGCATGGTACACAAAATTTGAATTATGAATCGTGATTTGTAGGTTGAGAAGATTTATTCTTTGTGGGAAATTAATTTAACAATTCACGAAATATTTCTATTTGGCATGAGGACTGAGGACTGTAAAGGAAGGAGGAAAATGTAGCAGCAAAATGTAGCAGAACTGCAAAGGAAGGAGGAAAATATGTTTAAAAAGGGCAATCAGCAACAATTTTAAACAAAATCCTAGAACATAGATTGGGTTATTATTTGTGCATGTTTCTCTCTCTTGGAATGTTCCTCTAGCTCAGTCTGATATCAAAATTTCTTTATTTAAATTTAAATATATGTGAAAGAAAAAAAAATCTGAAAGGTTTTAGATTTTAAATTACGTCCAAAAGGGGCTTTTTTTTTACCATTTTGTGTGTTACCTTTATTTATTAAATATCCTGTTCTTCGCGTTTACACCATAAAATTCAGTTAAAGAACAATATCGCAAAAAAAATTTCAAACTGAGCATGTCTTTAGAATTTCCTATACACAGTCTCACACTGTACAACGTTGCCATTGTTTGCTTTCAAATCCCTGAGTTTGTTAATCAAAAATTCGTTAAAGTTTTACAAAATATGAAATCGATAATTAAACAAATTCCAAATTTCAAATTTGGGCTTCCAGATGCCCATATTCGCAGCAGAATTACGTCATTCAAAATTCAAAGGCTCCAGGTACTGTCGTTTTAACACTATGCGAGAAACATACACACATTTATGCACATAGTCCTTCGGGGGCAAAGCCCATTTGGACTAATAATTAATTCATTTCGCAGTCTTGTGATATATAAAACCTCAGATGAAATTAAAAAAGAAAACTTTTGGAACTGTTAATTATTTAAAGCATGTTAAACTTTTAAATCAAAATTATTTTCAGAGGTTATTTTAACTCCTCAGCATTAATTAAAACTTAGAACAGTTTGAAGGTTTAACTGCAGTCTTGGGAAAATTGAGTTTCTTAATTTCTTCTATATATGCTATTTATATTTATTAATTAATTTGATATGCAATTAAATTGAGTTAATAAAGATTTTAAGGTTATCTTCTTTAACGTATGGGATAAATTAAAAATTCCGAAAAAAGTCAGATTTAATAAAGTGCGTAACGCTTTGTCAGAATCTTACTAAATATTTCTGATTATTAGTTTCTAATTTACTTTGAGTATCATATTCATTTTTAAAACTTCTAAAAGACTAAGTATTCTATACGATTAAAAATTCTAAAAGATTTATAAAAATTCTTAAAAATTCTAAAAGACTCAAAAAGAATGAAAATTCCGTTACAGTTAATTAAATAATAATTATTTAAATTTTCAGTTTAATTATAATTAAATTTTAAATTATAATTAAATTGTTAATTAAATAATATAATAATATGACTTGACAGGAAGCTGGAAGGATGACGCAAAGGAAATTACAGCTTCTGGGGCCGATAGTAAAGCTATGATAACAGGACTTCTCCCATCAACAACTTACCATTTTCGAGTAATGGCAGAGAATTCCTTTGGGAAAAGTGACTACAGTTCCTACGTAGCTGCCACGACGGACTTAGAAGGTAAATATTTTGGAATTAGTCCAATATTTATTACTTAACCTTGTTTTCAAGATTTATGTCTTAAATTTTAAATTGTGAGATATTATTTTAAATTATGTATAATGGTTGACGTAGTTATTATATATTTCTGTTAGTTTTTATTATTTCGAGACGAATGCGAATACATACATGTAAAATTCAGACAATAATAACTCAAGAAATTACTTGTGTGCAAAGATTATCTGAAGTTTGATATTTATAGAATGTTGGATGGTTTAATTTACTTTTCCTGCATGGCTCTTATGCTCTCGCTCATATTCATTATATGTTCATTTATGTTTGCATGACATGAAAACATAAATTTGAGAGTGTAAATAATTAGAGGACAAGTTATTGAAGTGGATGAAGCACACTGAGCTAATAACATTTCGCTAAGGTATCATTAAATATTTAGATTTTTAAATTGCTTAGAATTTATATTTTATTCATGTATTTTAGTTTATCTTGACTAATTCTCGGTAAATAAAATTTTTAGTTCCTGGAGGTCCACCTTTAAACGTTCGAGCAGAAGCTGTAGGCTCTCAAGCAATTCGAGTAAGCTGGCAGGTAAGAGCTCGATGTGCTTTTTTATTTCTCGCTCACAGGATTCTAAAGTATGGCATTGCTGTTAAAATTATATAAATTATTCCTGTTATATTTTTTAATTATATATAAACAATTAATAATTTTGGTACTTTTCCATTTCGTCGGCGTAAATCTCATTAAGCAGATTTTATTGGTAACAACACACAGTATACACCAAAAAAAACATTAATAAATGTCACGACATCGCACTGACAAAAATGTATTGACGCGGATGGTATATACTTTGAGGAATATCAAGTTTCTGTATGTGTGCGATCAATAAATTGTGAGAGAAAAATGAGGCTCGTTACTTTCCGGGCAAACCCTGTATAAATGCCCTTCCATTATTAACAGTAGCCACTTCCTTAGGAGAGTGGGATAAATATAATGCACAACAATTACATTTACAGATAAATATTAATAATTACAAATGAAGTTTGGACAATGCTATTAATTAAGTATAATAGATTGAAATTTTTAATTTTAATGCAGTTTTAATGTCATACGATATGAAGTGCCTCCTATTAAGATACAGAGCGGAGAGTCTTCAGACACGAACTCCTGACATGGTTAAACTATCCTTTCAGAAATTAGCGTCCGACTCTTGGGAGCCTTCATGGAGGTAGGAAGTAAGTTTATTCTTACCTCCACGAGACCATCCAAGCGGGCGCAGTTCCCGCAGTCCCCCCCCGGGCTTAGTACAAAGAAGGGGACCAAAGAACGAAGACACCTGTGTCCCGAACACCATTCCGGAAGCAACAAATATATTCATGTGGGTGATCAATACCATTGTCAGTCGCCCTTGAGGGAACCGAATAGGACCAAACCGTCAAAGAGAACCACAAAATCAAAATATATTGCGACCCAATAGCCAAGGGGCAGAAAAGAGATTACAGTTCGGTCCCTGCCAAGCCTGAACAATCCCCCGAATGAACAGAGGTTCTAATCCTCTGAAGACTGATTATATACCCCCGTGGTTGAGACTACCAAATACAGATCCTAGCCCCTATGAAGATACAGACAATTTTCATTCATGCCTTCTCCGCGATTCGACCCAGGGCCTTCGGTACGACAGTCAGAGTTACTAACCACTTTCCAATCTGGGCGGCGGATTAGTACATGTTATTTTATATAAAACTGTATGCTGTCCATAAAATTGCTGATTTTTTTTCAGAATTATCAAAATTAGGTTAATTTTTAAAATCGAATCATATTTTAAATGAATGTAAATTTGAGACTGCTTTTAATTTTATTATAAATTTAGCGGTATTATTTTCATTCGCTTACACATCAATATAAAGATGCTAGAAAAGCCCTAAGTCGCTCGTAATTTCATTAAGGAATTAATGTAGTAGATCATTAACTATATGAGAAAGAAAATCAAATACTTTTTTAAAAATAGCATTTTACACGATAAATGCAGAAACTGAAAACTGTGTAAATAATATATGCTTACACTTCCGCGTGTGTAGAAATATCTCTTGGTAGTTACAGAGAAAGAATAATCGATGAAAATTTAGCACATCGCTAATTTTGGATAATATATAATAACGAAATCAAAAGGAAAGCATCACAATTTTTAATCTTGTTAGTAATTATTAATTAAGAAGTCAGATATATTTTTGTATTCAGAATTTTATAATTATAAACATAAATTTTAATTCCAGTCTAATTAATTTCATAATTTTCTTTATCTTTCACTATGGCAATAAACTGGCATTCAGTACATTTCAATTTCATAAAGTTTTTAAATGGATTTACTGAATTCCGAGGTAATGTATGTATAAAATGCCACGCACACGCAAAATCAATGAGGTTTTTACTTAAAGAAATTTCTGATTTCAATGTAAAACTATTTAGAAAACTACATTTGCACAAAATTACTAAAAATAATAATTTCTCTCTCGGAATTCTAGGCATTCAATTAAAATTAATTTGGGCCCTTTTATCTTTTCCTCAAGGTTCATTCCGGATAATGCAATTATGCCATAAGCGCAGCATTATAAATGTTCTATAGAAATTACACAATGTTTTTTATGTTCATAATCGTGTATATTAGTTTAGTATCATTAAGTGTGCAGAAAACACCTTTAACACCTAACATTATAACCATGTTAGCAATTTACTGAATTAAATTTAATTAATTAACAATTTAACAATATGTGAAAATATCATTTTAAAACGTCTTATAATAAAATTCCGATTATTATTATTATTATTTTCTTACAGCCTCCTGCACCCAATCTACAAAATGGAAGATTAGCTGGTTACTATGTAGGTTATAAAGTTCATGGTTCCACTAAACCTTACACATACAAAACACTGGAAATCACTGACGCTTTCCGAAACGAGTGCCTCATAACGAATCTGAAGAGGGTGACAACTTACAGTGTAATTGTTCAAGCCTTCAATAGACGTGGTGCTGGCCCACCTTCAGATGAAATCAAAGTTCGAACGAAAGATAATGGTGATTATTTTATGACCATATAAAATCTTGTTATTATCTGATGCGTTTATTTTAAAATGGCATTATGAATAGTGTTCCTATGATGTTTAGACGGAAGATTACATTCTTCGGAGCCTAATTGTTATTTAAAAAAGAACATAAAAGCATTCTTATATAATAAAGCCCACTGATTAATCTACACCTTATGACCAGACTTTTAGCGGCTTATTGCTTCTCTCTGGAACACAGAACCATCTGGGACCCGTCGTGGTACGGCTATTGCAAATCCTTGACAGGTATCCGAAGGATGTTTGTCCCAGATTTGTACGACATGTAACTGGTAATTCCCATAGATTATGCAAAGGAAGTAGGAAGGGTTTGAGTTAGCTATTTATGACACCCCAGATGTTCTCAAAAAGATTAATATCTGGCTATCTAGGAGACCGAAAGTGCAACAACTTGAATTCATCAGCATGTTCCTTAAACCACAATAAGGCAACTCTAGTCTTGTGGCAAGAAGAGTCCTGCTTGAATATTTCAGTTCGGGTACAGAAATCAGAAGCATTAAAAGGATTAACTAGTCAACAATGATATCCATATAGCCTGTAAAGAACTCCAGACACAGGTTCTTCTGTGAAAATATCACCTTGAAGTATAACACCGTCCTGATTATGTCTGGTGGTTCATCTGTCGACTGAAAACTCCTTATCTTGACATGCCATCAATGTAATGTGAAAAACTGCCATTCATCCGACAAGGACACTTTTATCCGTTGTAGCATGTGTGTCCACATTGTTCATGGCCAACTGTGAGCGTAAACTTTGATGAGGTGGAGTACAAAAGGACCCATAGAGGCGTCTGCTGTGGGTGAACTTACCCAGTACAAAATATGCACTGGGGCGCCTTCTTCTGCGTGCAGTATATTTAACTGTTAAATCAGCCATTAACACCGTCTTATTTGCTTTCGCAAGAATCGGCATTGATTCATCAGGTGTGGATGTCAAACACCTTGTGTCTGCAGTCGGGCATAACGTCCTTCTTCCCATTTTGATACCTATTGACAATGGTTGCTCGAGAACACCCAACGAACACTGTCGTTCCTGAGATACTCTTTGCTGGACAATCTCCTCTTTTTGTAAGTCATTTTCCAAATGACGGCAGCTGAGGGCTTAGTATCCTTGGCAGCAGCTAAACAAAATTTCCCTCATTGTGACTTGCCATTGACATCATTACGATGAAAGCATTCTTACAGTGTTAGGAAATCGTATTTTGACTGCTGATAGCTGAATGTTTGCACTATTTTATGTCATGTAGTTTAAAGTTAGATTTATATATGAAATAATTATTTACTCTTTAATTCATAGCAGAAGCAAATGCAGTAAATTTTATATATACTGCCATATGAACAAGTATATGCTACAGAAGGGTTTTCGCAGTTTCCCCATTATCGACCCATTGTAGCAAATACAGATAGCCTGTCCTTTAAAAACTATTTCATGATTAGCGGTAGCATCCTAAGGTAGTTAAATAGCCTTCGGATGCAATTTTATGAATGATTACAGAAATTTATGGTTTTATAATAACCAACCAGAATTCATAAATGTAGAGCTGTAGGCAAGGTATCAAGAGCATGGTAATTAATAGTACTACGAATTTCGTATTTAGTTAAACATTTTTCGTAGAATTATAATTAAAGTTGTTTTATTTCCCCATTCAAAGCAGCGCGTGACAAATTTTAAGAAAAAGCTCCGCCGGAAAAGTAAAAATACAAGAGCGCGTGCATTTAGCATTGAATAAAGGTTTTTCTCGGTAATTGATTTTTAATTTGAATAAATGTAATTGACTATTATGTTAGGTGTAACCTTAATTCTACTCTTTTTCCAGGGCCCACCAGCGGCCGAGAGGTAAAGACGCTGAACACTAGTAGTTCGGTCCGAGGTTCGAATCCCGCTAACGGTCTGGCTGCATGGGCGTTTTCTTGGTTTTCCGCATGTGTAACGTGTATACGAGCCAGTTTCCCTGAGAAAGTTCTTAACGAAGGCATCCCTCCCCGTAGGCAGATAGCCCTCGTGTGCTTTTCTATAATTGAATAACCTAACCTAACCTACTCTTTTTCCTTTCCAGAAATTGCTAGAACTGTCTCGTGCGGCCGCTTTAAAAAAGCTATAAAAACCGGAGAGAAACATCTCAGCTCAGTTGTTTTAGTGAGCTATTGTTGTTTACTTAACTGCTGTAATTTAGGTGATCGAATTAGCTTTCTCTGCGCTTTGGATTGAGTTCTATTTAACATTTTATTAGTTTAAAATATAGCGACTGATTATATTGCGTGATATTGTGATAGTGTACGAATATCTTTGAGGAAAAAATCCAGCGTTTTGTTATATTTCTTGTGATAAGAATAGATTTTGAACTTATGAAAATATTACAATGACTTCAAATTGTAATTAGGAAATTGAAGCTCATGAGGGCTATCCGTCTAAGGAGTCAGACGCCTTCGTGACGGAAGAGGCTCAAATTCGTGTTAAACGTGGAGAAAACCAACCACGTAGCCACACTGTTCACCTGGGTCAAGACTTAATATATTTGTATCTGTATTCAACATATTTGAGTCATAAAAAGTTGCGGTACCTTAATTAATTGCTGCTACTTTTATAGATCCGCCAACAAATCCGATTATGAGAGTCAGTGGAACAACCCATACTACTATCCAAGTGCAGTGGGAAATACGGTCTTCAGCTTCCAGTCCAATTGAAGGCAAGTTAAGGCATACAGATTATTAACAGCTTTGATTTATATATTACTTGAATTTTCATGCTACGTTTGGAAGCCAATTTGACATCATACATGGGGGAAATAGGTTGTTGATATACAGAATTATTTTATTTTATGCCATTATTATTTTCCTTTATCATTTATTGCTGATAATTTGATATTTGCCATAGATGTCTGCAAAGAAGTTGCATGCAGACCATTAAATGGCATATTTAGTTGGTGTGTTTACAAATTGAAGTATTGAACATCTTACTGATGCTCATGAAAACAGAGCTCAACAGCCATAGCTTGAAAATTTTACTGTAAAAGTTTTTAGTGTGAATTTTACTGTAAAAAGTTTTTAGATTTAGTGTAAAACGTTTTTAGTGTGAATTTCCTTGGATTGCGTTTCTGATTTATTAAAAAGAATCTGATGTATAGACCACATGACTTTCTTGCACGGAATATTAAATTGTACGCATTTTTTCCTGCATTTCGTTTAAACTTATTTCCTTGAATATAATTAGTGATGTACTTCTCGTTCAATTAATTAAGTTCTCACTTCGCGGCATTGCAAAAATACATAAAAACTCAAAATACCTTCATTAAAAATTAAAAGATAAACAAACACAAAACACCAAATACAGTTAAAACAATTAAAAAAACAATTTTCACAATTAAAATTACAGTTTCTACGCGAAAACAAGTCAGTCGGCCAGCAGGTAAAAAGGCGGTTTTTCAGTGCATGAAACTAAAAGTTTTCTTTTTGTCCCACAAGACAAACAGACACTGTAGGTGCATAAAAATGTAACTCACTGTTCTGCAAAGTTTCAAATAAAAAAAAAATATGGCTACTATGGTAAAAGGAATTAGTCTTAGCCTCACTTAAACAACTTTTAAATTGTTGATAATTCTATACCTATTGAGCTCACTGAGCCGAGTAACAGAGTTGTTATACATTATAAGTACACTTAAAACCCTAGCTTAAATTTCGTCTTTTATTTTTGTTTATTCCCCAGTCACAATTCTAAATGCATGTCTTTTCATTAATGTAACGATGGAGTAAACTTCAATACAAAAAGTTATTAGTTGTTCTTTTTTATTTACTCCGAGGATATGAATTTTGTAACAGCTGTTTTTCACGAAAAATAATAAATGGACCCTGTTTGTTATTATCGTCTGTTACTTTCAGCTACGACTACATCACATCATCATGGCACATCACATATATATACTTTTGATGCGGCCGACTGCAACCAAGAAAGATGCACAACTACATATTATAGTAGTATCATATATACGGTTCAACGGTCTGAGGCTACTCGTTTTTTTAGTTATGCAAGATACCTACTTACGTACGTAGGTATAGACGCCACGAAAACATCTTTTCTGAAACCATTAAATCAATTTTACAATTCGTTTGGTGTAAAAGAGTCCTTTATTCTGTCCTTATGTACAGGTATCACGTAAAACCATCGTCGTTAAACGGTATTCGATAGAGGTCAAAATGGATATTTTCATTGAGATATGAAACCCTGAACTTTTCGTGATTACAATACTTCCTTTACAAGGAAGTAAAAAAATAATGTCATTTAAAATTTAGGGTCAGACGGTTGGAGATATAAACAAGCAGGTAAAAAGCTTCACTTAAGTAAAAATTTATCTTTTCCATAATCTTTATTTGTCCAATAAACCAGATACGTATAAAGAAATTAGGTGATGCATAAGTGTCAGCCGTAATTACGTTGAAGAATAATTAAGGTGCGAATTATGTATAATAATATACACATATTATTGGAAGCATGCCAAGAATTAGGGTAATGCTGTGCTTCTCAAACTTTCAAAATTTGCCACCCAATTTTCAATCATAACTTTCATCGCGCCCCATACGATAAAAATGTATTAATGCAATAATAACATACTTTGAGGCTAAAGCTACAATACGACCTTAATTATAAACCATGCAAATTGTCAAGATAAGTATTAAATTTTGTATATGTTAGTTTTAAATAATCGATATTTTAAGTAAGTTACTTTTAAGTAATAGGATAAGTATTATGTTACTTTTACTTTCTAATTTTTAAGTTGCAAAATAAATTTTAATTAAATTAAATATTTATTTCCTCTATCATCCATTTCTAGAAATGTCATAAGAAAAATAGTCTATTCTCTGTTGCTCTCTGTCCATCACATTCTGCTATTAATCATTTTCGGCATTCTCGCAGATATCTGCGAAACCTATGGAAAGTCTGCGCAAAACGTGTATAAATGTTTCACCTCGTGCAATTTCAGTCACTCGCGATCGAGTCGATCCTTATATCACTACCGAATCTATCTGCAATCTGCATTTTGTAATTTGCTCGTTAATCGCAATTCATGGTAATAAGTAACAGCAATAGATTTAAATAGAATCATGGATAATTTTTTAAGTCGTAATCAAACATTAAACGATAATTAAGCATCAACAAGTGCACAGAGGAGCGTAGATCCCAAAATTAAATCAAGAAGATATTATCACGAATACTTAAATTTTAGGTTTACCACTATTGAAGTAAATGAAGAAGAAAGGCCCCTGTGTGTTACTTCTCAAAAATATTGACAACAGGCAGTATGAAAGCTAATTAACTTGAACGACATTTGGAAACGCTTCATGGTGAGTACGTTAACAAACACCGAGAATTTATTTATTTATTAAATTTCAATTTTTGAATTAAAATTAAATTACTATGAAAAGCAAAAAACATTATTTAAAAAAGGTTTATCTGTAAATAGAAAAGCTTTACTTGCTTCTTACAAAGTGTCATATAAAATAGCCAGATGTGAAAAGCACCACACCATTGGCGAAGTGCTTATTTTGCGAGCTGCAACTGAGGTCGTAGAAACTATACTTGGAGATAATTTTGCTAAAGACTTGCAGTCCGTAACTGTATCAAATGATACTGTTGCCCGTCGAATCGGTGATATAGCTGAAAATGTACAGCAGCAGCTTTTTGGGAAGTTGCGTTCACAAATTGTTTTCAATTCAGCTTGATGAAGCAACAGATAGCAAAAAAGATACTCATTTTATTGCTTATGTTCGATTTTCTGGTCTGGCTTCCAAAGAAATGGTCTGAAAATTGTGCCAACGACAGTTGTGACCGTAGTAAATTATATAAAAATGAGACTCCCAAATTCAAGAATCTTCTCTACTTTGTAAACACATGGATGCAGTATATTCATCGTTGTTATTTTATTGCGAGGGAAGATGGTTATCACGTGGGTAACTTTTGTAATGTGTTTATGAACCAGGAAGCGAAATTGCCACGTTTCTAGAAGAGGAAAACCGACATGAAGCTGAAAGGTTTCGAGATGGTTTCATTTATGGTAAAATTGAGCTACTTGGTCGATATATTCGAGAAATTAAATACCTTGAATATTCAACTCCAAGAAGCAAATATACATATATTTTAGACGAATGATAAAATTAATGCTTTTTGTAGAAAATTGGAACTATGGAGTAGAAACATAAAGCAAAAATACTTAGAAATGTTTGAAAATGTGAATAAATTTACAAGGCTGAAGGGAAACATGTGAAAGCTGTTTTTGAAACCATTGAAAATCATTTACCCATGCTGGCAAAAAATTTTAAAAAGTATTTTCTTGTTGACGACAACTTGATAACAAGTTTCGAGTGAGTTAGAAATCTATTTCAAAATATTTCAGAAGGACTCTCAACTGCCTAAGAAGAAATCTTCATAGATTTTACTCCAAGTGGCGAAATCAAAAGCCAATTTATTAATAAATCGTTCTTTGAGTTTTGGGCAGGGGTGGATGATGAGTTTTGTGCACTGAAAATGAAAGCATTTCGTATACTATTACCATTTCCAACATGATACCTTTGTGAAACCGGATTTTCTACGGTGGCTGCTCTAAAGACAAAATATAGATCTCAGTTAAACATAGGAAAAGAACTTAGAGTTTCAATTTCTACGGTATACATAATTCTAATATTAAAACTTTCTTTGATTAACCTCCTCTGCAAACGAAACCCATGGTAGTCACTAGTAATTATTAACCTTGTTCCTAAATTAGTAATGATAAATTAACTATCAAATAAATTGTGCAGTACTGATACATTTATAAGTAGTACATTGTATCAGTGTAAAGAGGAATTTTATTCTTTATTATGCCAGAATGTATTTTGGTTTGCTTCCTTTCAGTAAATTAATAATTTTTTAAATAATCTTTTATTTTCGACATGCTCCCGCCCCACACGTAGGCTACCAAGCCCACCAAGGGGATTTCAAGCCAATGGGATCAAGCCCAATAAGGGGCCAATTTCAGAATTGCTCGGTTAATGGATATTTTCCTTAAACATATCTTTTAATGGGCTTAAATACCTACACTTATTACACAATTTTTCCTCAAAATATATTTATTATCTCTACTATCATCAAGTCAATTGAACTGTTTTATTTTTCCTTATCAAAGAATCATTTGGATTTAAATTTATGCATACCGATGAAACCGATATGGATAACAGCATTTGCGACATTTATACTTGTTAGTTTTTAAATAACTCAAATTTGTTAGAGCATTTAAACCTTAGGCCTTAAACTAGCGCATTTTAAACCAAATTTTGGAGTCGGTACTACAAAAATATCTTCTTGGGACTTAGATGCTGCGCTTATGGAAAATGTCATCAAATGTTTTTTCGATAACTCATCGCAAAACCCTCATTTCTAAATACAAAATACAAAAATGTAACACGTTTGCATTTTTTCCCAATGCTACTACTGTCTCAATTTTTACAGGTTTTCATCTTCACTTTAAGCGCGAATTAGGCGGTTGGCAAGAAATACAGGTGCAAAGCAATAAGAGAGAATACACCTTTGAAAATCTGCAGTGTGGCACAAGGTACCACTTTTTCATGACTGCTTTCAATGAAGTTGGAGATGGACTACCTAGTGATGCTGTTACTGCCAAGACACTGGGGGTAGGTACGTACTTTTGGTCTTAAATATATGCTTTGCAGACTTAGATTTTTTTTATTCATTGCATTTATGTTCTCCGTGTATGCAAACTTAAACTGTGTGTATACGCTATCAAACAAATGAAAATGAATTGATACTTTCCTTCTTTTAATTCTTAATATTTCTTTTTCATGCCACTGGTGCTAAAATCATAAAGTTTAACGTTTTAATATATCTTATTTTAATCACTTCTAAAGTAATCCATGTAAGCGACATAAATAATCTGCTGCTATATAATGACGATCCTTCAAATATCTTAAATTAGTAGAAAAAAAAAGAATATTTAAAAATAGTAAAATTAAATGGAATAAAAACGTAAAGGGAAAAGGTTTTCTAAACACCAAATATCGCAGAAATAATTCCTGTTCTTCATAAAGGAATTTGTGTAACACTCATGTACGATAATTTAGTGACATACATTATGCAGGATGTTCCAAAAATGAGGCTAGAGTATTCCTATTACTAAATATTGCTACTAGATGAACACATCTATTGCCAAGCGGCGAGTCTGTGACTCTATAACATCGGAATAATATATGTTGCCCCCTCCTAAAAAACGTGCATTATAATTAAATATAAACTTTCTTTCATTAATAGGAATTGAATAAAGTGTTCAGGAAAGTGTTCATCATTAATTGTTACTTCTAAGCATACATTTCAATTTATTGTATTTGCAGAAATTAAAAACAAATTCATGAAAACATTATTAGATAGGATTTGATGAAAACATTATTACTGAGTAGGATGGCTCAGTAAAGATAAGGAAGTCTATGAAAGCCACAGAAAAAAGTATAATGATATTTCTTTTTCTTTATTACGTTACATATAAAGCATTCCATTCATTTACAAGCATATTTTGCAGACATATACATACGGAAACATGTGTAGAAATGAACGTACGGACCCAGCTATAAACGCCATGATAAAATTTGTTGTACAAAAACAAAACTTTCAATGATCAATATAAGCAACTTCTGTAATATCTCCCTGATTCTGATTAACGAGTCTACACTTTTGCTTGATGCTCTAGCCATCAAGAAGTGATCTAACCCTTGTTAATATGTTCTGGAATTTCTCCGTACCTCTTTTTGCAAATACATGAAACCTTTTATATTTAACGTATGTGTATAATGAATATTTTAATAACTGTAATTTGTTTGCTGTGAGGGTGTTATATAAAACGTTATATGCGACACTAGGGTTCGAATTGTTGAACACAAAATCGCAGGTACTTGCATATAGGGTAAAAATTAAGTTCAATGCAAGCAAACTTGCAAATATTCGATGTCACACATTCTTTTTAAAACAGTTGTAAGTTTTAAGGCGGCCAGATGTTGACTCAAAAAACACCATTAAATGGTAATTTTTGGAGATTATTGACCACACGGCACTTAGACTCAAGACGGGTTACTCACAGTCGGACGTCTCCAGAAAGCTAAGTATTCCCACACCATGGCCTTAGAAACTTAGGACCACATTTAAAGCTTGGAGATAATCACCATTTTAGTAGTAAATATCATGCGAGGATAATTGCACTATATCAGTTCTTTTTCTATGCTAATTCGACGATATTGCTATGTATCTACTAAACAGTTGGTTTGAGACCTCTGTCCATCCGCTGACACTCATATAAGCAGATCTTTTACTTACGGAAATCTCCATGGTACTGGCCTATGTTAGAGATCATTACTTTGCGTCCTTACATTCTGCATCTTCCAGAGAACAGGGCTAAACTCCCATCATATCATTATCTAGGAAGCAATAAAATTAATATAGATGCTAACAGTTGTTGTGTCCAGGATATTTGCAACAAGCACGGAGCAAAGGAACGTCCATGGCAAATCTGTGAAAAATAGAGTTTCCATGCGGGCTGTTTTGCTGTACGGAAAAGGTTTTTGAAAACGGTCGCACCAAGCTTCATTTCTCTGTGAGAAATTCTGCAGCACTACAAAAAATGCAGTTGTGGTTTCTGCCCCGCTCTGTAAGTAAGATTGTTTAGGTTCGTGCCTTTCATAATTTATGTTCATGGGTAACAGCAGTCTACCTCATACAGTTACTAATATGGTTGAATGCTTTGAAACTAATGACACATTTGAAATAAGCTAGCCTCTACGTTCGCTTCACCTTAGCTTTATTTAGCTTGCTTCGAATGTGCAAGAGCGGACAACTGGGTTTCTCAGCTCCCGCCTCAGCATTCCAGAGAATTCAAATAAATTTCTTTTTGGAAGAATCGAGTTTCATATGTCATGATTTAATTGATACTTTAATTAAGAAGATGATAGGATATTTTAAAGCATGCATTACCGTTAGAGGAATTTCAACACCCTATTAAATAGTCATAATTTGGGGAGCGAAAATAAAGCAGTTTTCGGTTCCTTAACTTTTGAGCATAGTTTGGTATTAGCAGCCATACTTTCGTATTATTCAGATTACAAACAACGTAATAGGGCTTTATAAATGATTATCTCCAGTTTATAATCGTCTTTATATGCTGTAGCAAGAGTTTAATTTGATGATAATAATTAGTCTTCAATTTTGAACACCAGTATATTTATTGAAAAATATTGCCCATTATGACTGTTTTCAAATCTTCTGTCGTCAAGATAGTTTCTTCTTTAATTTGATTAATTCTGTAAGTTAATACCGGAAGTTAATTCCAAGGCTCAATATTTAGGAAACAAAAAAGTATAGCCTCTTTATATTTCCTTGTACGAAGTAAAGGAAGTATTGAAATAAAAACTTCCAGGTATCAGATTTCAACGGCAATATCCACTTTGGCCGCTATCGAATGCAATTTAAAAATGTGTTGCGTGACACCTGTACGTAAGGACAGAGTAAAGGACTCAAAGGGATTATAAACGTGAATTAAAATGTATTCAGACGAGATTTTTCCGTGACGTCTGTACTTACGTACTTACGTATGTATGCATGTATCTCGCATAACTCACTCAAAATGTTGAAATTTTGTGTATAAAACTGCTATAACTTGGAACTGTGCACCTCCCGTTTTGATTGCGATCGGTCGCAAAATTATTTATTTCTAAACTAGAGAACAACCTTCTTATACGCATCACACAATATACTTAAAAGCATATAAACGTGTTAGTGCATTTATTAAGTTACGTTATGTGAAAAAATGAGCGCTTGCATTTTATTCACTTAATTTGCTTGGCAACTATGATCTGAAGCAATATTCTTAAAACAATGTAGGAATTAAATATTTAAACTTTTACATAAAATGCCTCAAATGCTTGCTCTTATGTTCCGAAGAATAAAATACATAGTAAACATTTTCAATGTTAAGAATTGCTACTATCTATGCGCTTACAAAAATAACGTCTTGGATATCCAAAGAGGCTATCAAGATAATAGACCCAGAATCTGTCAGATGCCATTTTATATATTTTGTTGCTATTTATCAGCCATCTTCTGTTATTATGCTAGTCATATGTAAAAGCAGTGTTTTTCGAGAGTGGATCACTGTCTGTGTTTCATCTGAATTCAGATGGGGTAAATGAATAACAAATATATCCCCCAGTACTTTGCATTCCTTTTATAATCTATTCTTGATATGTTATTTCATACCTGAATGCGACATAAAACATATTTATTTTATTTAAATATCACTTAGTTTTATATTATGGGAGATAAAGTTAATTATACTCAGTACAGTTATGCAATTACAATCATACTACACAGTGCGTGATTTTACATTATGAGAGATACTGGTAATTATGCGCGACACAGCCATCATTTGATTTTAAATATTTTCTCTAGAAACAGTTTTTATTTAATTTCTTATTCTTTCTAAAATCATTATCTACAGAGATAATAATGTTATATTTATCTGAAAGTACTATCATCTGCTGCATCAGTTAAAAGTTTCTGCATTTAAACTGTGATATATCACTCTGGCTAAGTAATATTTAAATATATGTGCTAAAAGTATACGTATTTTAAATTTTTGAGAAGTTTCGTTTGATATTTTATATTGAAAATCATAATTCTGTAAAACCTTTTCTTGATGATTACATGATTTTAATTTCAAGTTAGTATTATATAAAATTTTAATTTTGTTTTGGCAGCACCCATTGCTCCAAGCCAACACAACTTTCTGCGAGCAAATGCTACGCACGCGGTGCTATACCTTAGTGAATGGAATGATGGGGGTTGTGCTATCACGTTCTTTGTAATCCAATACCGAATGGAGACACAGAGAGAATGGACTCTTGTATCTGATCACGTGCTGATGCAATCAGAACCATTTGAACTGGATGGTTTAATGCCTGGAACTTGGTATAGACTCCACATTATGGCTCATAATGAGGCTGGACCTACTCAAGCGGAATATACTTTTAGCACTAGTATACTTAATGATGGTAATGATTGTTGATGAAATTCTGAGTATCAATAATGCAATAACTTTATATTTCTTATTTATTATTAGATTCAAAATGTTATTTGTGTCTTTTTTTAGAGCTTTTGGATTTTTAAAATGTCACTGCTTTTTTTATCTTTAATTTTTCTTCAATTTTCCTTACCATTAAATGTACATTATTACCCCAAAGGACGTTAGTCCGAATGAAGAATTAGTCTCAAAGTCATCAAAAGTCATCTCAAAGTCATCCACTATAAACTGCTGTAGCACTTTTCAAATTATGACCCCCAAATATTATCATTCTCTATTATTATTTTTTTCCAGTGGCAGATTGTAAACAGTTACAGTTTGCAACAGAGTCCATTAATCTATACTAAAGCCAGATGTGATGGTCTCTTTATTATAGAGGCACCTAATAGGCGGGCCACCATTGCTTCCTATGAAAAGGCGGACAGTTACAACCATGCCTTCTCCGGGATTCGAACCCAAGCCTTCGGTATTGCAGTCAGGCTCCCCTAACCACTATACCGTCTGGGCGACGTCGTTTTGCATTATTATTAAAGGCATTATATTATTATCGTACTCTATTATTATTAAAGTCATTATAGACTATAATTAAAATCTTCTTCTCTATATGTATGTTCCTCGCATTCTCACAAATCTACAGCACCTAGGGCCATCAAATTTTGAATGGCTTAGACCTCCGCTCGAACACTTGTATACAGAATTATATATTTCACATTTTGTAAAACTTTAAAGATTTTTTTATTAACAAACTCAACGATTAGAAAGCGAGCAGTGGCAACAATGTACGGAATAAAAAAAATTATGCCCAGCGCGTGAGTGTCTGTCATCAATTCTAAAGATACGCTGTTTTTAAATAACTTGTGAGTTTGTTGTTGAATTGAATTTTATGTAGCGTAAGTGCAAAGAACAGGATATTTAAAAAATATTGAACACACAAAGTGTTAATAATAAAAAAAATTGTTTTGCGAACCATCTTTCTAAGAAAACTGAGCATTGATATGATAAAGTGAAAATTAGAAAATTAGAAAAATGCATGCCAACACTTCAGACTGCATTGGGAATTCTAAGCATATGCTAATATGTTGTTTTTAAATTTTTGTAATTTTGCTGTTGAAATGCTGATGGCGTAAATGCGAAGATAATGTTTAATAATAAAACTAAAAACCCCAAAAAGAAATGGGTAAACAGTAGTAAGTGCAGTAGCAGACTGGTAGATTGAGAGTGCAAAAGCTTAAAAAAAACTTAACAAACCCTTTTGGAAAATCATTAAAATCTGAAGCCTTTCAGACTTTTTTAACCCAAAGGGCGTTAGCCCAGAAGGGCTTTTAGTTTCGTTTTGGCATTTTGCGTTGATTCGCTATAAACAGCGGATCACATTTATAATTGTTACCGCCAAATATTAGAGCATTGTATTATATTTAAATAAATTAAAAGATGAAGAATCTGCATAAATGTATGCATGTTTTTCGCATTGTGATAAAACAACGTTACCTAGAACCATCAAATTTTGAAAAACGTACGTTTCCACTCGAATATAGACATATGGAAGCCCAAGTTTGGAATATAATTTATTTCCTATTTTATATTTTGTAAAGCATTTATGAGTTTTTGATTAACAAACTAAACAATTTTAAAGCGAGCAATGGCAACGCTGTACGAAAAAAAATTTTGATTTCCAGCGCGTTCAAATTATTATAGTTCCAAGTATAAAATTACAGCATACTCCAAATATTATAAGAAACATGTGTGCTCCAACTGGAAATTATGTTTTCATAGTGCTTTTACTGACTGAGTTCCCGCCTACAATATATCAAGCTCCTCATTAAATCTCTCGCTTTTAGTTAAAGACTCTTTTAGTCTGTAAGTGGCGGCATTCGTCCATCGCCTTTTCGGCTTGAGTATTCCAGCGCTCTTAAACATTTAAATAACGCCAGCACCCTTTCACAAAAATTTCAAATATAGGTAAAAGCATATTTTAAATACTAAACGCCTATTGTATCCTGATGATCAATGTTCAGCGCATGAGGCTGTATCTCGGAAATTCTAAAGATATGCTCTTTTAAATATTTTGCGATATTGCTGTTGAACTGAAGTTTATGGTTTAAGCGCGAAAACATGATATTTAATAAGTAGAGGTAACACACAAAACGTTAAAAAACGCCCCTTTGGACTTAATAAAATCTGAAAAGTTTTCAGATTTTTTTTTAAAGTTATTTTTTTTCGGGGGGGGTTCTTTTATGTGTATGTGTTTTATAAATTTATCGTTTTATTTTGGAATCATAAGTATGCTGCGAATTATATCACAGATAAAAAATGAATGTTTTATATTATGATAATTAATGGTAAATATACACCACACAGTGCACTGTGCCAAGCATTTAGTTATAAATATATTTCACAAAAAACAGTTTTAATTGTTTATTCTTTACAAAAATACTTATGAGCAGAGATAACAGTTATAAATTTCTTTATTTAATTTGTGATATGAGATGGCAAATTTGACTTTTCAAACCGTTTATTTGTAAACAAGCAATGCTCTAGATTTGATCATTAGGCTTAATGCCTCTTTAAACTAAAAATTTTTAAAAACAGCATATCTTTAGAATTTCCGATAGACAGGCTCGCTCACTGGAGATAAAAATATTTTATTCCGGACAGTGTGTTGCCACTGCTCGCTTTGAAATCATTGAATTTTGTAATCAAAAATTCGTTAAAGTTTAGAAAGTATGAAATAGATAATGAAACGAACTCGAAATTCGGGCTTCCAGCTGCCCATGTTCTAGCGGAGGACTACGTTATTCAAAATTTAATAGCTGTAGGTATCGTTGTTTTTCACAATGCGAGAAACATCATACATTCATGCAGATTCTTCATTAATTAATTTCTTTATAATACAAGTCGATAATACTTGATGGCAGCAATATGAAAAGCAATGCAGCCGTTTATAGTGATTCGACGCAAACGTTTCGAGACTAATAGTCCCTCTAAGCTAACGTCCCTTTGGACTAACAAAAAGTGATAAAATTCCGTTTCCGGTTACGAGTACGCCATAACGTATTTATAATACACATATGTTTGTAGCGTAAATCACTTTGAACTGCCTTTTATTGCAATATGCTACTTTTTGTACATTTTAATCATAAATTTCCAATGAAAATTATACCGTGCCACTCTAGATGCATGGCTAATTAATGCACCCGTTATTAAATAAAGTAATCGCACAGTTACTCATTTGTCTATCATATTTATGGTTACATTTTTGGTTTATAGATCCCTCAAATTCGATCCGATTATATATGATTGCGTTCAAACCGAGAATCGCATTTTTAAATTGCTAAATGATTTCTGCTGATCAAACAGAACATTACCTTTAAAATAATGGCATGGTTTTTTTATAGCTAAACTGTAAAAATTTCTACCATCACCTGTACAATACAAACAGAATAAACACATTTTAATTACTGTATTATTATAATTACTGTACACTACGCAAAAAAAGGACAGTTCTATATCTCCCGTTTAACTGGCCTGATTGATGAAATTCAAACTGCGTTTTCCATGTCTCGAAAACGCGACTTAGGATATATATTAGATTTATATATAACTTTGTTCTAGTATAGGTATTTTGACACAAAATTGGAATTTTCTAAAATAACATACCATTTCTTTTCCATATTTCGGTTCTACGACTCAAATTATGCCTAAATATTAAATTTTGAAAATTTTGGTGCGAAATTTAAAAATTTAACTTGACGCGTTTTTTCAGTTTGAGCCAAGAATAATTCATTTGGCTAACTCCTTAATATATGGCAACCTATTTTCCTTTCCCTTCCATTGTGCAGGAGAAGAAAAAAAGTCGCATCGTTCTTACTTTCAAATAATTTTACCAATGTGCGTAAACCATATTTTCGATATTATCGATTTCAACAAATATGTCAAATTTCAACCCGCGAATATATAAATTCACGTATATCGTCAGAAATTTTGAATAAAAAGCTCTAATGTTTCGCAGGTATGCTTAGAAATACATCTACTTTAAGATGATTGTAAAAATTTTACAGGATGTCATTCAAGAGTTTTTTCAATATAAATTTATAAAAATTATTTAAACATACAATTTTTTTAAATAAATCATAAAAATGGGTGAATTTTATTTGGAATGAACCTAAATTTCGAACTGTGCAGGAAGGAATCAAATAAGTTTCATAAAAAAGATATATTAATAAATACGTACCAAATTGAATTAACATGCCATTTCGAGAGCTAATTTTTTTAAAAACTACTTGTGCGATTTTTACAAAACTCGGCAGTTTGACATAAGCTAAGTCGTAGAATCGAAATATGGATAAAACATTGGCATGTCATTTCAGAAAAAGTCCGATTTTGTGTGAAAATACCTATATTTGAACAATGCCACATATAAATCTAATACATATCCTAAGTCGCGCTTTCGAGACATGAAAAACGTAATTTGAATTTTGTTAATCTGCCCAGCAGAACGGGAGACATAGAACTGTTCCATTTTTTTTCGCACAGTGTGCATATTTATGCGTCTAAATGTCTGCATGGTTTCTTGTTGTGTATAAAGTTTTGTTCTAGTATCCCAAAGTTTTAATTTTGACTGTTTCCTCTTGTGAAACTATTTTTTGGAGCTTGTACATCGAATTCGGTGATAGGCTTATTTCTTTTCGAGTAAATTCCAGTTTACCTCATTTCTCTTCTCAGTAACAAAATAGATGAAGAAAGGTCAGGTAACCGCTGTCGATTACCACTCACATTCCTTTCTGCTGATAACCTAGCAGGCTTGCCTGAGGGATTATATCTGTATCATTTTTTAAGGTATACCGAATAAAGAAGAAAAGAAAACAAATAATTATGACTTTGGAAATGAATTTAAATGATTTACAAGACTGGAAAAAGAGGAAAATATTAATAAAACAGTATTAAATTTAGGCTTTGTGGGAAACATAATGATAATGTGTGAATACTCCACCTCTTTTTCCAGAAACTCTTTTCGGTAAATCTTCCCCTCTCATTCCACATTAGGGCTCGTTTGTGGGAATCTACTGTAAAATAAATAATCTTATTTTCTGAATATTTACTTCTTTACTTACCCCGTGATAGTATATTTAGTTTTCGGTTACACCATTTTACTTTTCTAATTAAACACGTATCATTTATTCCATATTTATGCACAGTTTAAGGTCTTATATGTACTTTTTACGCAATTTATACTATGATTGCAGGGTGCCCTGTAAACAGCGTGTAAGGCCATAATATCAATATTATAACAACAAACGAATAAAACAAGTTACCTTTGAAATACTCTGATTTAAATTTCGTGGCTTGGCTTATATGACGGTATTTTTTAATAAATATATTGGGAATAAATTTTGAAGATTTAAAGCTGTTTTAAAAAAACTGGCGGACAAATTAGGTAGTCTACAATAACCAAAGAATCTTTAAAAAATCTGTATCTCCAACGCATAAATACATACACACAACAGCATATTTTTGTCATTGACTATAGGGAAATAAATGCAGTTGGATAATAAAATGTTAAAATTTGCCAACATGTTTGCAGATAACCGCACAGCGTTACTGCCAAGAATAACCATGAATGAAGTACAACCGTGAATGAAAGTACAAACATAGAGAAGGCTTTTAAAATGAACTGTACTATAGTTTGACCGTCTTAAACGCAACCTTGGCTGGCATTTTGCCAGAAGGCATAGAATCGTCCACAAGGGGCATTAGTTACGTGCCACGAGGTGAGGGGTCACGTGAAAGGAAACCGGGATTTTATATGACCGTGGGAGGGAAAGTCCCATGCCATCGGGTGATGCTATTGCGTATTGTATTTCATGCCTTCGGTATTTCTTTTTTTTTAATATTTATAGAAATGTACGCTAAGATTCGCATTGGTTTACAGCCAAGAAAACAAGAATACTGAACTTTTATTCTAATTTATGAATTTTACATGAACAATCCGTATTTCTTCGTTTGTTTTTAAAGATAAGGTCACTAAAATTCACGGAACTATGTTCTTTAGCGGAAGCATTTATTTTGCAGCAGAAAAAGAGGAATTGTCTTCTTATGGCTGTGCCCTTTGAACGTCGCGTAAATAAACAGGGGAAAAGTAGGAACGGAAAACGCCCTACGGCATGATTCCAGCTTGATTCCATCCACCTATTTCGAGAATAAATCAGTCCAAATGGCGCATGCGTGTTTGCACTCATGGTCGCGACTAAGGCGGTCGAACTATATATATATGTTTTGCAGTTCAAATAATCACGCAAATATCTTTAACTGCTATACTGTAGTGAAATCAACTGTTGTGAATACGTGCTTAAAGTGATCCGAATAACGTACGTATCCGCTTGAATGACTAATTTGTGACTCTAATAAGCTGATTATACAATTATAATGTACTTCTTAACTACTTTCTGCATGCCTTTGTGGCGTAACGGTTAGCATACTTGGCGCGTATTCGAGAGGTCTAGGTTCGAGTACTGGTGAGGCCATTGCTCAATTTTCATGTCTGCTGCTTCAAAATAACCTAATGCCTCCACACAGTAAAGCGTGACTTCCCAAAAATCTTCAATATTTTGTTGTACTGAGTGTAATTTTCGAAACCTTAAATAACGCAACAATTTTGCTGTTCATTCAAATGATAAAACATTGCAATTTCGAAAGAAAATCTTTACTGAATATTTGGAGGAAAAAATATAGCTAATTCAATAAAGTGTATTATTTAACTGTGCTAATGTGCAAGAGTGTTTATTTTCGATTCATTTACAGGAAACTCAATCACACCCATAATTAAAGGCACCGCTCCATTTTACACAAATCTCGCTATCGTTGCACCAGTCGTAGTAACTGTGGTGATTCTTATATCTGTGTTGATAGTTGTCTGTGCCCTCAGCAGACGCAGAAGAAATGGTGATAGACAGTATGATGGTGAGTATGCATGGTATTTCTAAATCATCCATGGTATTTCCTTCAATTCTTCCAATTCTCGTTAAGAGTTATGTCACTAATTTTGTATATATGTAAATAATTTTTGTGAAATTATATGTGAAATTTTACTAATTTTTGTGTAATGTAAGATAAAATACTTGAAAGAGACGAAGTTCTGTCGGGAAAAAAAGAATGTAGGGATGCCAATTTAGCAATACTTCGCCAAATTGGCAAGAGATCGCCAAGCAGGCAATTGTTTTGGCAAATAATTTTCGTCTCCAAATTTGAAATAGCCAAAATAGAGAAATCGGAAAAAATCACCACACCTAGATACTACTTAGCCATATTTTGAGCCGGTCCCTATATAACTAACTGTAAAGTGCATTATAACTGATCATTTGTGTAACTGTAATAGTATCCGGCCCTCGTATGCCTTTCAGTAATATCGCAAAGTGGAAACTACACTGGTGTGCAAAACTTAAGCAACAATGTAAAAATTTAGCAGATAGCCATGAAATTGCAGAAAAGCAGGTCTGGAGATCAGTACAATGAACACGTAATTCAGTAGAAACGTCATGCGAATGTAAATATCAGGAGCGAAACGTCAAAGGCGACGTGAGTGTACACAAAACGTGTGATGTCGGCGCGCGCAGCTCAACAGTAGAATAAAAGGAAGGACGGAAACGTAATTCAACATATTCGCTGCAAGTGCCAGTGAGTCAGTTCGTGAAATATAGCTAGAAGAAATCACCTGGACGATTTCACACGTGAAGAATGATCGGAAAGCTGGAGGAGGGGCGTACTGTCACCAGAGTTAGGAATCAACAAAAGTGTCGTTTCGCGCGCTTGAAAAGCGTTCCAAACCACAGTTACAGATGTTAGCAAGGTTGGTGGTGGCCGCCCAAGGACGACATCTGCAGGAGATGACCGATATATCGTCCTGCAGGCGAAAAGAGGCAGTCAACAGTCAGCAAGCGCCATTGCTCAGCAACTCTGTACAGCAACGGGACGCCAAGTGTCGCGGTTTACTATGGCCAGACGCCTTCACAAAGGGGGCCTATTCACCCGCCGTCCTGAAAGCTGCCTCCCGTTGAAAGTTGACCACCGACGCCACCGTTTACAGTTGTGCAGAGAGCACAAAAACTGGACAATTGATCATTGGAGTCGTGTCCTCTTTACTAATGAGAGTCGGTTCAGTACCAGAAGCGATTCTCAAAGCGTCTTGATTTGGAGAGAGGTCGGGACCCGGTTTTATCCCAGTAACATCAAGTCCACACTGTAACGGTAGTCCTTGAGTTTCTGTCTGGGGAGGCATTATGCAGAACGGGCGAACTGAGCTCCACGTTTTCGACAGAGGGTCTGTAACCGGGGATCGCTATTGTGAGAAGGTACTCCTTCCCCATGTGGGTCTGTTCCGAGGTGCCATTGGCCCAGACTTAATTTTTATGGATGACAATGCACGGCCACATCTGACTCTTGCTGTTGAGGAGCTACTGGAAAGTGAAGATATCACTCGAATGGATTGGCCAGCGTACTTCCAGATTTAAATCCCTTCGAACATGTGTGAGATGCTTTGGGGAGACGCATTGCGGCACGCTTACATCCATCGGAGAACACCCAACAACACAAACAGATGCTGATTGTGGAATGGGCACTCCTACCGCAATAATTGCATTGAGGGGTGGGCATATCCAATATTAAGGAACATGTGTGTATTGTTCTTCCTCTTGGATAGACAATCATGTGTCACGATACTATGCGTTCAATAAAGCTTTTTTTTGTTTGATTCCATACCTTATGCATTGTATTCCTTTTTCAGCTGCGATTCCTTTGTCATCCCATACGTAAATATTACTCTCCTTCATTTCTCCGTTTCATGTCTCTCAGTTGATTTCTCGTGTAGTTATGGCAAAAAACCCTGCTGTTGCTTAAGTTTTGCACACCATTGTACTAAAGATTTTTCGGCAGCTGGGAGAAAACGATATAAGCCCACGGAGAGCATTAGTTTCTCAGTAATGGTTAGTTCAGAGCGAGTTCGAAGTATTGGGACATCCTGAAAGGCTTTGTATTATAGATGCCCTTTGCACTGCATTGCGTTTAATGCCCTTAGCAGTTTAGAGTATAACTGCTGATTGTGTTTTGTGATACTGATGTACGAGTGCTTTTGAGAATAGTTCCAGATCTGTAAAGCGTTTCTTTTAGTAAAAATAAATTTTATCAAGATATTGGTTCTTTGTGCATTCACTCTATTGCGAACTCGTAGGCACGCAACAATATGCTTCTAAAGAAATCTCAAGAGCCAATTTACTTGACATTTCAATACAAGTTTTAAGTATTAAAAAACATTGCTTTTATATTTAATCCATAGAATTTTGCAATTTTCCTTGATTAAATGTCAGTCACATAGACAACTGTTTGAGTAAAGTCCTGAGCTCTTGAATTGATTTCCTGCATTTTGAAATATCTACGTGCTATAAAGGTAATTCTCTAATGACTAGAAAACTAAAAGGATTTCTCAAAATTTGCAAGGTAAACCAACAGAAAATCTGGTCACTTGTGATAAAAAAAATGGAATTGTACTTTAGAGGGAAATAAAACCTCTCAGAAAATGAAAGAGAAACTAGAAATAAATAAATAAATAAAATACTTGCTTTGGCCTTTCGTTCTGTATGCGAAAATTACAATTCACTCTTTAATTCGTAAAGGATAAAACAGCAGAATATTTTTCCCATCGACGACGCCAGATATAATTAGGTGCGCAGTTCTTATGATGCATGGCTGAAATTTGCTCGACCTTCCTTTGGAAAAACAAGAATAATTCAAAGAATGTAAGTCAGATCGAACACTTCAATTAAAATACAGCGAAATGCCATTGAAAGTATGCATGTTGGCGAAGAAAAGAACTAACAACGCGAGCTATTAATGCAGTGTTACATCTTTCAACCACCTACTAATGCTAGCTGCGCTTTTTACCCTCAATAAATTTGATAGACAAAAATTTAGAGAGATTTCCTGAATAAGAAGTTTTTTAAGCTTCCAAAACTTTCATTGAAAAATCTGAGGAAAAGATAACAGTCATAAAACTGTTTGCATAAATAAACTGTGGCATAAAAAGCATAAAAAATTTTATTATTAAAAGATAGAAAGTTTTCAATGGTTAAATTCTTAAGTCTGTCCTGAATAAAAAGCTTTATTTCTTGCTGAGAAAACTAGAAATTCTGAATCTGGAAAAAATTACATTTGTGCTGAAAATGAACTGTTGACTTTAGGACTTGGAAAATTAATTTTTAAATATTACTACCTCGCAAAACATGAGCTTCTGCTTTCCGCTAATTGTCACAGTATGGCTGTAGAATGAATCGTGTTTCCTTTACCCACAATCCATGTCACATGGCATTAGTTAACAATTATATAATATATGTATATTGGTTCTTTAAACCAATCTAAAGATATGTGAATTGCAGGATTCATGCTTTTTGTTTAGCATGACAGCAGCAAATGTTATAGAATTTGATGATTGCTTCTTTATTCTTTTGCTCTGTATCACTTTTAGGTTAACTGCATTTAAATAGGAAACCTTATCAAGTAATTTATGTAATTCACTGCGTTTCGCTAGATTATGTTTCAGCGGAAATCTACTAAAATTAGCTTCTGTCTAGGTGTCAAGGAAGACTTCTGTCAGTTGAATAGGAAGTGCATGCATATTAATTTCGTGTAAAAATCAACAATTTCTCATTAGTAACTTGAATCTTTTATTGTAAATCAACACATTCTGTGTGGTATAAGAATGCTTAAGTGTCTTGCATTTATGTATGTCCGTGTGGCATATATGTACGTCTGTGCGGTATGTCTTGCATTTATATGCCACACACCGTCTGTGTGGTACGCAAATGTAAAACTTGCTCGTTTCTCAAAATTTACACTGAGCGAGATTATTTAATTTATTTCTATAATAATTAATATTAGGTCTCAAGAGTTTTACGGTACATTTTGCAGTTCTTGCGACTTATCATGCTGAGAATTATTTAACAGAATTATAACAGTTTTTTTTTCATTTAAATACAAAATTCCATATGCTGAAAATGGCAACTTCTTGTTATAAATACATGTATACTGTGGGCTCATTTCCATCTTATTTCTTCAAAGGAAAGAATTTATAGTAGTAGCTATTATCCTGTTAGCCACTTTCGCGATGTTGTTTAGAAATACAAACTCTGAAATTATTTAGTTTCCAAATTCTAAGACATGTATTAATTACTTTTTCAGTTGGGACATAAGCAATCCAACGAAACACTAAAAATATTTTTTAAAGTATTGTTGCGTTATACGGGTTCGTGGATTTGAGAGTATCCGATGAAAACACGATGCAGAACAATAAAAAGCACAATTTATTTACAAGAATCACTATTTACAGCACAGTTCCAAAATTACCTTTAAAAGCGTCAAAAATCTACAATAAATACGCTGAAACAATCAGCAACACAGCTTCAGGCTGTAACTGTAAAGGTAGCTTCACGGCAACACTAAACTTATAATAAACACCGTGGAACAATCACCAATACACTGTCAAGCTATACTGTAAAGGTAGCTTCACGGCAAAGCACTATCTCGATCGCTTTCCGTTCACAAAATTCTCGCGTAGCTTAGCACTCACAGTAAGCAGCGATTCTCACAACTCTTACACTTAATCACACACTGCTTGCAACGGTTTATATAGCTTTTTATTAGGTTCCACAGGTTTCGAGAAATATCTCGACAGGAAGTTATTCTAGAAGCTTCCCGATTGGACCATGGGATATCGCCAATTTGGTCGCCAAATGGGCGATAAAGTCGCCAATCTGGCAACCCTACCATACACTATTTTATGGCAACCCTAGTGCTATGCCGGAAAGCTTACATACAGGCGCAACCGCCGAATTTTTCGTAACAGTATTTTGCATTTTATTTAGATTTTCTGAAGAAACAAAATCGATTCAAGTTGGAACTGAATATTCTAAAAAATTAAAAGCAAGTAGGAAACTGAGGAACCCGTTTCTTTTCTATTTTTTGTCTTTAAAGAATACATTTTACATTTAAATTTTCAGTCTTTAAAGAATGCCTATATCGAAAGGAAGAAAGCGTCAGAGGCCTCGAAAGACGCTGTGACTTGCAAGAAGAAATTATCAGCGGATGATTTAATTATAAAGCTTACATAAGGAAATAGCTCAAAGTATGTGATCTGATATGCTGATAATATGATGTGCATTTCGAAACAAGATGAAGGAGACAGAGAAAAATGCAATTTTTGAAGAAGACAGGAAAGGATCAAAATATTTTCCAGGGAAGAAAATATATGGAGAATTTTTTAAATTTCTTAAATGGAAGAATAGCTATTAGTACGTTAGTACCCAACCTATACTGAATATAACAATATTTTTGGATTCCAAATATTCCAAAAAAATTATGTTTCCTTTTTACGTAGTGTTTATTTATTCAAAAAATTGCTGTTCGATAGAATAGCAATTTTTTGAGTGCTATATTCTAATTCGATTTTTTGAATGCTATGTTCTAATATACACTGCGCAAAAAAAGAAATGGGTCTGTTCTATATTTACCGGTCTACTGGCCCGATTCACGAAATTCAAACTGCGTTTTCCATGTCTCGAAAGCGCGACTTAGATATGTATTAGATTTATATATAGCATTGTTCTAATATAGGTATTTTGACACAAAATCGGACATTTTCGGAAATGACATGCCAATTTGTTTCCATATTTCCATTCTACGACTCAAATGATGCCAAACTGCCAAGGTTTGTAAAAACCGCAAGAGTGGTTTTTAAAAAATTAACTCTCAAAATTTTAGCTCCTCAATGTCAATTCAATTTGGTATGTATTTATTAATATCTCTTTTTCTATTACACTTACTTGATTCCTTCTTTCCCAGTTCGAAATTTGGGTTCACTTCAAACAAAATTCGCCCATTTATCATAATTTATTTTTAAAATTTATATTGTTAAATAATTTTATAAATGTTTTGAAAAAAAAAATAATTGTATCCTATAAAATGTTTACAATCAGCTTGAAGTAGATGTATTTCTAAGTATAGCAACAAAATTTTAGAGCTTTTTATTAAAAATTTTCGAACATATACGGGAATTTAAATATTGACGCGTTTTGAAATTTGGCATATTTGTTGAAAGCGATAATAACATTTAACGTGTTTTACTCACTTTTGTGAAATTATTTGAAAGAAGAACGATGTGACTTTTTTTCCGCTCCATTACAATGGAAGGGATAGGAAAATAGGTAGCCACGTATTAATAAGTTCGCCAAGTGAATTATTCTTGGTGCAAGCTGAAAAAGAATTCACCAAAATAAATTGTTGAATTTCTCCAGAAACTTCGCACCAAATTTTATAGAATTTAATATTTAGGCATAATTTGAGTAGTAGAATAGAAATATCTAAAATAATTGATATGTTATTTCAGAAAAAGACCCTTTTTATGTTAAATACCTATGTTAGAATAATGCTATATACAAATCTAATATATATCCCAAGTCGCACTTTCGCGACATGAAAAACGCAATTTGTATTTCGTCAATCGGCCCAGTAGAATGGGAGATATAGAACTGCTCTTTTTTTGGGGGGAGGCGCAGTGTACATCGCTGAACATTAGAATTGCTGTATTCTAATGTACATTGTACACACACAGAAATACATAATTTGCATTTATTCCAATTAACAATTTTAATTTGCTATTATACTACTTTCTTAAATTCTCTTCGTTAATTTGTAAATTTACATATATACACACCGATATTTATTACTTTGGATAACAAAGGTACAAAAATAATATTCGTTACGTATTTTGCGCTTAAGTGGTGAAATTTCTATTTAAATATAAATTATAAGTTTCACAGTATTTTTGACAAAGTTTTATTTATTGCATTTGTGCTATTTTCTCAGTAAATTTAAAGTCAATATGAAATCATTTTCAACAAAAAAAAAAAAAAAAAAACGCAAGGAAGTTTTAAAGTAAAATGTAAAATTCTTTCGCAAATATTTGATATTTTTAAAGAACATAATAAGTACTGGAATATAAAATCTAAGGAAGACCCATGATAACTTTCCTATCAAAAATCTTAATTTATGCTATTTTTTAATATTGGCAGACACTAGCCATTTTCATGCTTTCCTTGCTACTAAGCTCAGAAGTGGTAGCCATTTTATGAGGCACCTAATAGGTGGCCACCATTTTCTCCTATGAGAGGATAGACAATTTATATCCTGCGTTTTCCAGGATTTGAACCCTGGCACTTATGTACCGCAGTCGGTTTCCCTAACTACGATGCCGACTGGGGGCGTCTTAATATTTTAGTGCTTTTTCAGTTGCTTTTAAATAAATGCTTAGTATAATTCGCTACTCTGAATTTGAATGCAAAAAACGTATTTTATATGTCGACTTTTATAATTTTTTAGCACTACTGTTTATCAGTACAGTTCTGATGCTGTTTTTATCAGTAAGGTCTTTTAATTAAATAAGAAAGCTCGGTTTCTACTTTTGTTTTATGTCATATTTCCGATATAAATATAAATGTTTAATAGAAAATCTCACCCTATTTGTAGTATAATATAATTTTTAAGAGAAATGCATTTTTATGTAAATTACGTACATATAGCAAAAACTGAATATAATAATAGCTATAAGGCATGCAATATGTAAGCAATGCATAATATTACTTTCATATATAAAATGTTTAATAATTTATTTTATCATAAAAATGAAATTGTAATATTAATGTAAGTATGTGGTAGCCTTTTATTGTTCCAATTTTAGTATTAATTGACCCAAATTTATAATAAAATCAAAAATTGAAGTAAAATCAAATGTTTATTATTTATTGAACTATCTAATAGTTTACTGGCGTTGGAAACACCTTTTATTAATTATAATAGTTCTGAAACGTTTCACAAAAATAATTAATATATGTATTATAAATTGTCTTGATGGTATAAACTATTTAAAGAATAAAATATAAATATAAATTGGTGCCAAGATCGAATAGCAACACACTAGAAACTAATTATTTACCGTTGATATTAATTAACCTTAACATTTATGTCTGAGGCAAGAGGTAAAATTTTAAAGTTCAGTGAGTGATAAATGGCTTGATAGCATAACATAAGAGGATGTAACGAACGATTAAATAGAAACGATCGGTTTGATACCATAATAGGCTAACTTCAGAGTAAAATCTTACATCAAATTAAACTTTAAAAATACTTTCTTTTTGTAGTTTAATTTTAGTTTAGAGTTTTAGTTTTTAGAGTTTTAAAGTAATTTTATTATTATTTTTTGAAGTTCAAAATTGTCAACGTCCTTGACTAAGCATATTAAAATAGCATTGACAAAACAATCGTTGTTGGAAAAAAATTAACCCTCGTAAAATCTTAATCAACTCTAACAGAACATTTCAGGATTAAAAAGTCTGTCTTTGAAAAACTTAAAGTGTATGTGTTTAGTCAAATAGAATATTAAAACTCTAAAGTTACTCTAAAGTTACAAGATATAGAATGTTTCTAACTGCATTCTATTAATGCAGTTTGGGAAGATTTTAAATGGCATTCTTTCTACTTCCTAACAAAGAAGCGTCCGTTAGCCTTTGATTTTAGAAAGTTTATTTATTTATTTATTTATGTTAAGTTCTATTTTTGACGGGTTTCTGATTATGTTTTCTAATATATGTTAGAGCAACAATAAAAACTGCTTTTTAAATCTCTAGATGGGAGCGAACCATACAATGTGTTGCATGTATTTATTTATTTAAAACACTGCATCATAATTCTCGAAGTTGAATTTGAATAGAATGCAGAACAATAGTAATATACTTTTTTGTAATCTTGTAGGAAATACGAAATGCAAATTTTTAAAAATTCAACAAAAGCATCAGTTTAAAATAATCATTCAGACCAAAAAATTTCATATAAAGAAATATGAAACGATTTGCTCCATTATTTCATACGAAAATAAGATATTGATTAAAAAGCTGAATATTATTTATCAACTTTCCATAACGTTCAAACTATGCTATCCATATAGATACGCAGAGTGTTCGAAAAGAAGTGAATACAGAGGCAGTTCAGATGTCAGAATATGAAGTCAAGCAAGATGGCACTTACGTCCAAACCAAAGATTCCATATATTTTCCTTCGCCATATGCTACAAGTAGAGTTCCCGTATTTTCTTTAGATGAACGAAGTTCAGGAGAGAGCAGTACAGATGGCAGATCGACGCTTCATGACATAGATAGACCTTATGATGTACCATTTGCTGTTAAGCAGGTAAATTAATTTAATTTTTATTTTTTTGAAGTTCAAAGTTGTCATGGTTAATAATTCAACTCGACTAAACAAATTAAAATCGCATTGACAAAACAACCGTTGTTGGAAAAAATTAACCCTCGTAAACAGTAACCAACTCTAATAGAATATTTCAGGATTAAAATGTATGTCTTTGAAAAACTTCAAAAGTATGTGTTTAGTCAAATAGAATATTAAAACTCTAAAGTTACAGAATATTTCTAACTGCATTATATTAGTGCAGTTTGGGACGATTTCAATTGATGTTCTTTCTACTTCCGAACAAAGGAAAGTCCATTAGCCTTCTACTACAAACTGTCTGCGATAAGCTGATAGAATGTATTTGGGGAAACTGCACCTGCTACAGTATACCTTACGCGGAGGAAAGAAAATAACGTCGCAATCTCGGCCGTTTCGAGAGGCTGTGGTCATTTGAATGAAAGGCTGTCTTGAGCGTTTTGGCCTTCAAATGGGACAGCGGATGTTGTTTGAATATAACCGCCTATTACTCGCAAAAGACGATATCGTGTAATGAATGTACTCGAACACTAGATTACTTAGATTTCACCTGCCCATATTTATGCCCTAACTATTTTACCACTTATATTTTTGAAATCAGGTTGTTCGAAATTTTAACTATTAGTAGTATTGAAATGCAAAATTCTTAAATAAACAGATAATGTAAGAAATTTTAATTTTTCTCGCTTTTGTTTACAAGTGTTTACACTTTTTTATTTACTCTATCGCATATAATTTAATACATGTTACTATTTATTATAATTCTAAAAATATACGCTTATAATAAATATAAGAGTTTTAAGTAATGAATATCGAAGATTGTACTCTAACCTAACTAACTTGTATTTTTTGTTTTTCTTATTTGCATCTACTATAGATAATATGGAATGTTTAAAACTATTCTGAAATACGGAATGCATATCTGAAATTCGTAAAAGTCGTTAATATCCATGAGACATTATTCGAATTTTTTAAAGCAAAAATATGTTCTATTAGAATGCACTTTTCTAGAAACAACATTTCTATAATTAGTATATTTTACAATCCAGTAAAACAACTACATGTTTTTAGGAAGGTAAATGTAGCTAGCTTCTAGTGAACTGCATTCAATAAGTTTTTTTTATATATATTTCTGTTTTTGTTAGTTATTTTTAAGGCCGATAAAACCTAACCATTTCCGTCAAATTTTGGAGAAAGGATTTTTTAGTAGAAGGAGAGTATTATAATAGTTTCAATTGTTCCTGGAATTGTATGCGTAAAGTTCATACTTTAGTGTTGTCTTTATTTTTACTATTCCATACGAAAAAAGAATTAGAATAGCATTAAGTATTAATTACATAATATAAGAACGCTTCCTTCAACAAATGTGAATCATGAACAAAAGCTTATTTTCTTAGTGTTCTATAAAGTAAAATGATTTTTTTTTGTTAGGCTAGTAACACGAAACATATGAAAGGAGGTAAGGCCCTAACGCAATCTGAAGTTGAACACATGTATAGTTTTCCAAGTAAGTTATTATTTTAATTAAAAACTTCAATTATATAGCTAAAATAGCATTTTTAGAATGATTAGTTGCAAGTTTTTGTAAAATATGTGAAATAATTAATGCCATATAAGTTGTGCTGAATAACTTAATTACTGTAACTTAATGAATGGAAAGGTCAATACATGTAATGTACGTATTAGGTAAAACAGATTTACAGATTTAAAATTGTAGTCTTCTATACAAAAGACTTAAGCGTTTCTTAACAATTTCGATATGTTAATTTCGTAAATAACAATGAAAATATTAGATTCAACAAAATAATTCAAATTTACAGATTTATCATAAAATCGTTTTCTGAAAAATAAACTAAAACCAGTGTGTAGTATAATTATATGTATTATATTCTAACTCCAGCAATAATATTTTCAGTTGTAATATGCTCTAATTCCAGAAACTGTAGAGATAATCTTCTAATCATATACACAATGAAGCCGTAAATGCAATGAAATACAAACAGCTCAATGTCGTGTGTGTCTGTGTGTATGTGCAAACAACTGAAGACAAAAAAGGCTTCCAGAATTTTTGTATACTCTATTTTAATTAAATTATTTATTACGGTTAATCAGCTAATTTTGAATGAACAGAAGTGAAATAATTTTCCTGGAGGGGGGCCGAGATTCAATGAAATCAGATGTACACTGTAGGAAAAAAAATAAATAAATAATAAAAAAGGGACAGTTCTATATCTCCCGTTCTACTGGGCCGATTGACGAAATTCAAATTGCGTTTTTCATGTCTCGGAAGTGCGACTTAGAATATATATTTGATTTATATATAGCATTGTTCTAACATAGGTTATTTGACATAAAATCGGACTTTTCTGAAATGATATGCAATTTTTTCCCATATTTCGATTCTAGACTCAAATTATGCCTAGATATTAAATTTTGTAAATTTGATGAGAAATCTAAACATTTATCTTGGCGCATTTTTTTCAGTTTACTCCCAGAATAATTCACTTCACGAATTTCTTAATTTCTAACAACCTATTTTCCTTTCCTTTTTTCTTTGTACTGGAGCGGGAAAAAAGTCATCGTTCATAATTTTAAATAATTTAAACAAAATACGTAAACCACATTTGGTGCTATTATTGCTTATAACAAATATGCCAAATTTCAAAATCCTCCAATATGTAATATCACGTGTATCGTAGGAAATTTTTAATAAAATCTCAAATTTCTTGTAGCTATGCTTAGAAATACATCTACTTTAAGACGATGGTAAAGAGGTTATAGGTTATAATTCAAAATTGTTTTCGAAAAATTTATAAAAGTTATTTAAAAATGAAAATTTTAATAATAAATCATAAAAAATAAGTGAATTTTATTCGGAATGAACGTGAATTTCGAAATGTGAAGTGAAGAATAAAAAAAGTTTAATAAAAAGGACATTAATAAACATATGCCAAATTCGATTAACTTGGGGAAGCTAAAATTTTAAGGGCTAATTTTTAAAAAACTGCTCATGCGATTTTTACAACACTTGACATTTTGGCATAATTTGAGTCATAGAATCGAGATATGGGATAAAATTGGTATGTTATTTCAGAAAAAGTCCGATTTTGTGTCAAAATATCAGTGTTAGAACAGCGCTATATATAAATCTAATATATATCCTAAGTCGCGCTTCCGAGACATGAAAAACGCAATTTGAATTTCGTCAATCGGCCCAGTAGAACAAGAGATACAGAGCTATATTTTTTTTTCTTTTTTATTGCGCAGTGTACCTCTTCTTGATAACGTTGAATCAGATTGAATTAAATTTTGGTTGAATTCCTCTACGTTTTTTTTTTATTTTTGTATATGTTTTTAGATAGTTTACGAAAATTATTCTGCTTTAAAAACAATTTGGTATTTTCAGGGAAAATGTGGGGTTTTACTAGTGTAGATTTTATTTCTTCTTATCTTTGTGAATTAGGTTCTAAATTTCTTACGTATAATTAATTAATTGTTCAATAGCATTTT
The DNA here is from genome assembly GCA_000611955.2 of Stegodyphus mimosarum. Classification (NCBI taxonomy): domain Eukaryota; kingdom Metazoa; phylum Arthropoda; class Arachnida; order Araneae; family Eresidae; genus Stegodyphus; species Stegodyphus mimosarum. The sequence goes on from KK119819.1 coordinate 356,322, forward strand.
G
>KK119819.1:356421-405698 GCA_000611955.2 Stegodyphus mimosarum
GTAGTATAGGAGCTAAGAAACCTTTTGGTCAAGAATTTTGCTCTTTGAGCTGCAAAGCTAAAATTAAAGGCAAGGAAAATGAGTAAAATTCTAAAAGCAATTGCCTAAAAGTAAATTACACGTTCAAGTTCCAAGCAAAAAGAGAAAAATTCTAAAGGCAATCGCCTAAAAGTAAATTTGATACGTACGTTTAAAAGTTTTAAAAAAAAAAAACTTTAACAAAATTAATTACTCAAAAGGAGAAAAACGCAAAAAAAAACTAAAAACTAAATGTTGGTATTCAAGGAATTCAACATTTAAAAATTTTTTTAACAAGTAAAAAAAATATTTAAAGCGTAATCAAAATTAAAATAAAACACCAGAAAAATTACAAAGAATGGCAGTAAATAGCAATTTAGCCTAGGTCGAGCTTGCTGCGGACTTTTCAAGCGAAAAGCGCATCATCTCGTGCATAGCTAAACTCCATTACGCGTTTCGTCAAATATATATATATATATATTTGATCTTTACTTGGAAGAAGGACGAAACACTCTCACTTAGTTTAGTTTTTGTTAATTCATAGTAGATTGGTTTGTTCCCCTTGACAAGTCGATTAATCTGCAATCAATAGCAAATGGCTTTTCAGTTCTTAAAATTTTTACTTTTTTTTTATTTGCGATTAAGAATTTTTCCTTATTGATTTTCATGTTTTTAAAGCAATAGAACTCTAGCAAATGCTAATTAAAATACTGTCTTAAAAAATTTCTATAATAATCCATGCTTTTAATAAATTATAAAAAAAAATATAAAAGTATTTCAAGAATTTTCGCGCATGATGCCGCTGAAAATTATATGTATTTGATATTTCTTGTATAAAAGTATAAAATGCAACTAAAATAGACACATATGATCATTCGGAGAGGAATTCTTTAATATCCTTAAAAAATAACAGAAAATAACAAACATATCAAATTTACAGGTACAAGTAAGAGAAAATAGACCTCGTGTTTAATGGAGCGAACATTATTTGTTCTTTTTCACTGAAATTACAGCGACCAGTGGGTAATTTGCGGTATTATCCAAGATCACGAAAATCTGAAAATTTAATCCACTTTCGCTGCTGCAGCAGTACTTTGCTATAGCAAATGTATTGGGGAAGCAACTTTTGTGTTCCATGCTTTTTTATTTAAACACCACAACAATTGGTATATTAATTTTTGACAAATTGGATGTCCTGGATTTTCGACGATGTACACCAGCATTGGTTGAAATCGTCTGCTGCATTTCCACCGGTATGAAATGGTAAATTGAAATTTTATATTAGGGTAGGATAGTGAAGCTGAATCAAAGAACGTTTATGTAAAGAAGAAAAGGCTTCTTAGACGTAATGTAAACTTGTTTTTTTTCTGCGCTGCTAGAAAGAAAAGGGAACATTAGCCAAGGGAGTTGGCGCATTTCCGCTCTATGATGTACCGCACCTGGCCGAGATTTTCCTCTTCCGCCGTGTGTACAGGAAATTGAGGAACACGGCTTCAGATGAATCGTTCTTTGACCTGGGAAATGATGAAAAGTTAGGAGAAGTTTCACTTTCACTGGCTGTTGAACTTGCATTATATATATCGCAGTTTGATGTCTGATTTTATATCCGTCAATATGGAGGGGAAAAAATGGAGTCACACAGCTTTAAACTCTTGATAAACGTGACCGTCGAACCTGTTCGAACTGCGACATCAGCTTCGAGCTTTGGCACTTCTCGGCCACAGATATTTCACGCATGCGCAGCTGTTTCCCTTTTCGTTCGAAGGGAGCCACTTGTGCTGCTGCGAAGTTTTTCCTCTTAACAATGCATATTCTTTGGCTGAATTGATCGAAGCAAGTCTATGCTACATATTGCATAAATTTTACAAATTAAATGTATTATGTTTTATTTTCAATCCTTAATTATTAAGCAATAATACACGGCGTTTATAAAGTCCCGGACCCATTTTGATGTTTAACAACTCATAAAATAATGAAGATATAAACAAACTTATGGCATTTATTGATGGAATAACTTATATATTTTTCTTTTCGGGTTTGAATATCTTTACTTTTGTAAATATCGTCTGCGCGTGTGGTTAATTTCAGATAATTTCATTTCCCAGTCTAAATACCTGTACTTTTCTGTAATGTTCTCCGATGAAGCATCTTTTCATCTTTCTGGCATTGTTAATCGCCATAATGTGAGCATATGGGGATCTGAAAACCCCCATGAATACGTAAGGCATAAAAGGATTCCCCAAAGGTTGATGTGTAGTTTGGACTAATGCACGACCGAGTCATTGGGCCTTTCTTTTTTACAGAAAAGACAGTCTCATCAGTCGTATACTTGTTGGAAAACTTCGTATTTTCAGAACTAGAAGAGCTTCAGCCGCATGTCTTTTTGGAACAAGATGGTGCACCACCTCATTGGGGTACCATCGTTCGTAGTTCTTTGAATGACCATTTTACAGGAAGATGGATTGGGCGATGAGGTCCAATTCCTTGGCCACCCAGATCACCTGATATAACGCCGCTGGACTTTTTCATTTGGCGATTTGTAAAGGACAACGTTTACAGGAGGAGAGTGTCGAACATTGATGACCTAAAATCCAGAATTACAACCGCAATAGCCTCTGTGGATGCCGGCATGCTTGCCGGTACCTGGCGTGAAATTGAATATCAACTTGATATTCTCCGCGCGACGAAGGGGACACACGTGAAAGTTCATTGAGAAGGGAAATAAAACTTTTTGAGTCTATTTAACCATTTATATTATTAATTATAATCTATCTTTATTATTTTTGAGTTATTAAACGTCAAAATGGGTCCGGTACTTTATAAACGCCCTGTATATCTTATGTGACATCATTCATAATCATAAGCAACGAATAAAAATACGTTTCTGAGGGTACAACGTTCATGCTGTTTTCATTGCAAGGATAATAAGAAAAAGGCGTTTATTGCAGGAGTATATTATATATGTATATGTTTGTCTAGGTTTTCCTAATTATTTATTCATTTGTAAACATTCACATTATTATGTATATAATTATTATAAATTTTTTTATCAATATATTTATTTTTATATGCAATTAATTTAAATTATTATTATTATTGATTATTACAACGGATTTTTATTTAAGCAAAGTTTTGGTAATGTCTACGCATTTTACTTGTTGTATAATGCAAATAAAAATTGTTTTATTTACATTGCAATATTGTGTGTATTAGTAACATTTTTTTTTTGGAAATGAGCACTGAAAAACAAATGTAATTACAGACAGGCAATCAAGTGGTCATCATCAGTCCACCGGATCTAACCGGAAGGAATCCGGATCAGGACGTCGTTGGTCTGCGGATGTCGATGATGAATACGTCCCAGGCAATAACGATTCCAGACCCCGATCCACTGCAGTTTCTTCTTCCAGATGGCAGTGCGGTACCAAACAAGGTGCTCCCTATGCTAAAACATGTCGGGATGGGTAAGATGGAGAGGGTTTGTAGATGTTGGGAAAATGCATTAAAAACCTATCCTGAAACAAAACTAAGCGTTGTTGTATCCCTTTGTCTTCTGCATGTCCTGGCAATCCATTTTTGCTTTAATTCAGTGTGAGACGCCTAGCTTTCCATCTTCCTTTGAGTAAAAATTATTTATTCCTTCTCCTGTATTTTATTTTATTTTAATAATTTTAATTTCCTATTTTTAGTAATGTCACGGTATTACATATGAAAAATTAAGATAATGATTAAAAATACGGAACTTAGAACTCTAATTATGAATTTAATTTTAATTTTAAATGCATGCATATTTCCATATGGCAGTTTCTTCTCTTTGATGAATTTCAAAATTCCTATAATACATCTTAATATTAAGAAAGCACTTAACTATATGTAAACAATTCATTATAAATTTTCTTATGAATGATAAATCCTCCTACTGAGTAACAGCATTCAAATCATTATTATAACTGATGAACTTAATAATCAAAAGAAAATAATCAATAGAATATTAATTAATAAGAATATTAATTAATAATAGAATAATATAAGAATATTAATTAATAGAATATTAATTAATAATATATCAATTAAAAATAATCAATAGAATTTAATTGTGTCATGCTGTAAATTCAAAAGTAGGTGTATAAATTTTCTGCCGATGAAAAAGGAGGGAAGAAATCTTTTGAGAAAATATTTTTGACATAGTGGCTTAATCTTTCTAAGTAACTGAAACAAATTTTAGACTAAGCGATTTTATTCTTTCTACGTAAATAAAATATTAATTCCAAAGCTAAATAATAATGAAACCTTCAGATGTAGTCTAAAAATTTCTGGACGAAGTGAATAAATCTAGAAAATCTGCGAGAAAATATACTTCTAGAAAATATGCGAGAATTTATTTTTATTTTCACCAGCTTTTAATTTAAGTTAAAGCTAAAAAATTACTTCTGTGTCTAAGTCAAAAGAGCCTGCACTTAGCCTTTTAAAAAACGTTTCAAATTTTATCGTAGGCGTTAGAAGAAGCATCCCATATGCGAAAAGAAAACAAAAAAAGGAAGTTATATAAAAATTTCAAGTTATTTCTTTCGTAATTTTTAATCATTATAAAACTATCTGTACACGTTACTAAAAATGCATTAAAAATGGCAGCAACGTCCTTATAAAATTGCATTGTATAGTGTATAATAATCTAAAATTATATAAGGCACTAATTTTTTCTTTAAAAAATGGCGCAATTAACTATTCTAATGTTTGATGCCAGTGGGCCTATTTCTGAGAAAAGTCAAGGCCACGAGGAAATTTCTGCATGCCTTTAATTTGCGCTACCTGCATTACCAAGGTAACAGAAGTCTCTATTGTAGAATTACTTACGTAGGATTTCCTGTTGATTTTGTGATTTACGTCACTTGTCTGACAGTAACATCAGAATAATCCCACGAAATTCATCGTGGCAAGGAGTGCAAGATCGCGCTTGTTGTTGAGAAGAGCCTTGAGCGTCATACAGGTGACAATACGAGTTTGCTCAGTTCTGGTCCGCATTTTGAGGGAGAGCACCCAGAGAGGACAGGTTTAAGGTTCTCCTACCTCTTTTCCCTGACCATCAACCTTTGGAGACGAACTTCGGCTTGGCGCATAATTAGAGTGCCCATGCCGCGCAGACACTATATGTTTACAAACATTCATATCTTCCCCGGGTTTCAAACCCGGGCCTTTCGGTACGGCAATCAGAGTCTAAAACCACTACCCTAGTTGGGCGGCATGTAGCATTTCCTTTATACACTCGCCATTTAAAACGTTTTATAATTGTCCCTGTGATATTTCTTGCAATTGATATGGGCACATCTTATGTTATGCAGCAAAGTCTATTAATTTTATATGCTCATAATTTACATTTAAGTTAAATGAAATATCTTTACGACTAGAATTCCATAAAACTTACATACTTTAACTAATTAATTATATTTACTGCAGTAATATTTCTACAACGATAGCGAATCTTTTGAAACCCGAAGTTTTACACATCAAATCAGTTCATATTTGCTTCTACTAACAATTTAACTCAAAATAGTTAACGTTTTTAGGAAAAGCTATTACAATAATAATATTTATTAAAGAAGCTTTGATTTGTGTACATTTTAATTCACAACCAGTCGGGCTGAAAATTTAAACTGTGAAATGATATTAGAGTTAGATGAATTAAAATCTTAAAGATCTGGAAGATATGAAAGATGGAAATAGCTTTATATGTCTTATATAAAGATATATATAATCTCATAAAAATAACGTTATACATTTCCCCTACCGTAACTTCTTAAACAATGAAATTTAAGCTGCATATATTTAAACAACTTTCTCTGGATACCGTATATTCCAAAAGGACTTTTAAAGCTGCTTTTGCAGTATTTCTTTATTTGGCTCCTAAATTGATTTCTTTTCAGCATATTAAACTGGTATATTTATTACTGAGTAGGTGGGGCTTAAGATTATCGTTTAAATAATACCTTTCCCCTTTAGCTAAATTCTCGATTATGCGAGCCAGTAGATGCGCAGTTATAAATGCATAACCAGAATATATAGTAATCTAATTTCGGAATGCATACCTATATACAAGATGTCTATATTAAAGAACCCTATTTCAAAGCTACGTACAAGCAAAACCAGTGATCAGAAAATTGTGAAATTTTGTAGTTGACTTAATGAAGGGATGAAAATTTCTTTCAGTGAAATAAATTAGTTACAAATAGCGTCACTAGGGGCGTTTTACTTTGAAAACCTGCAGTAAAAATGCAAACCTTTGTCGACGTCATGCAGCAGCTGTTATAAAACCTACAAACATTCGCAATGACCTCAAATATGAGCTACTAGAGGAAGATTTTAACCTACTACCCTATGCAACATACATTTTTACATATGATATGTAACTATTTTATCTCTCATTTTAACAATTATCTCAATTTTCCCTTCCTCTCTACTTTCAAGCATCACTTGTGGCGGTCAGTACTTGGGAGGGTGACCACATACGTCACTGACGCCAGTCAATCATTATATCAGACTCTTTTTCTCCTGGAATTCGTCAACCCCTACCTTGGTGACGTCATAAGTTAAGTTCCATCTATTATACTTACACCACATAGTGCTTCCCATCGCACACTATTTATCAGATCAGGTCCTAATATTTTACTATACTCAATCATTTCACACACCAGTGACCAATTTTGAGGTTACCCATGTGAGGTTGAGGTGCCTGTAACAGCGGGATAAAGTTCAACAGGCCGACCCAACAATATCAAAGTATCAAAGGAAACTTTGTTTTCAATGTGCATGCTTTTCATAATGACGATAAGTTTACGAGATCGCTCTTCGTTATTAAAATTGTCCTACCAAAACAGTAGTTCCGCAGCAGTTGTTCAGAAATTTTGGACTCTGAGGTCGATTCAGAATCGCCATGGAATATCCTCTGGACAGACAAACTGCATTTGGACGGTTCGAATGCTCACAACTTCCGAATTTCGGAATCAGAAAATTCGTGCTCGGTCTTGAAGGTTCCATTGCGTTCACCAATAGTGACGGTATGGTGTGTATTTTCTGCGTCATTTATTCCTGCCCTTACTTTTTGAAGAGTTAAATTCCAAGCGTCCAGTGACATGCTCAATCACCGAGCAACGATGTGCATCGCTGTTAGAGAACGAAATTGTTTCATCTCTACAAGCCAATCTTGCAGAGAGCAAGTTGGAGCACCATATATTTCATGGTGTGTTACGAACGTTCTTAAACGTCTGTTTACGGAAGAAAATATCGTTAGCTGGCACTTTCGTAATGTGTGACCTCAAACTACGCGCTGTTTTGATTTGGGACATTTGGAACATCTGGTAAGTCATAACAATCCAAGAACTTTATCTGATCTTAAAGCCAGCATTTCGTGCCACGTGCTGAGCATTTCCAAGCACAAACTTCGGTGGAGCATGCCATCTTGCGATTTCAAATGGGAGCTGAAAATGATGGCCATCACGTTAAACATGTTTTTCGTATAAAAATTTGTAAAACTGTAAAACTACTGTAAAGGGTGTGCCCAAATAAATAATTTATTAATATAATGCCCTCTGGTGACGCTATTTGTAACCAATTTTCTTTCGCTGAAAGAAATCCCCATCCCTTCATTAAGTCCACTACAAAATATCACAATTGCTTTCTGATCAATGGTTCCACTTGTAGGCCGCTTTGAAAAAGGATTCTTCCATTGTAGACATCCTGTACAAAACAATATACAAGTTCCAATTCTTCTTTTTTTGTTCACATTCCACCCAAACACAAATTTGCAGCAGTTATATCAAAATGAATTACAAGCATATTTTGGGTTATAGAAGTGATACAAAATAATCCAAAATCCATGAATAATTCACGATGATACAGTTTTTGAAAGTCTCAAAACAAAGTTTTAGAAAATAAGACAAAAATTTACATATTTTGCTTAAAGATTAAGTTAAAAAATAATCATAACACACGCATTTTCATTTCTTATCGTGAATTATATACTGGTGTGCAAAACCTAAGCAACAATGTAAAAATTTAGCAGATAGCCATGAAATTGCAGAAAAGGAGGTCTGGAGATCAGTACAATGAACACGTAAGTCAGTAGAAACGTCATGCGTATGCAAATATCAGGAACGAAATGTCAGAGGCGACGTGAGCGTATACAAAATGCGTGATGTCGGCGCGCGCAGCTCAACAGTAGAATAAAAGGAAGGACGGAGACGCAATTCCAACATATTCGCTGCAAGTGCCAGTGAGTCAGTTCGTGAAATATGGCTAGAAGAAATCACCTGGACGACTTCACACGTGGAAGAATGATCGGAAAGCTGGAGGAAGGGCGTACTGTCACCAGTGTAGCTGCAGAGTTCGGAATCAACAAAAGAGTCGTTTCGCGCGTTTAGAAAGCGTTCCAAACCACGAGTACCGCTGTTAGAAAGGTTGGTGGTGGCCGCCCCAGGACGACATCTGCAGGGGATGACCGATATATCGTCCTGCTGGCGAAATGAGGCAGACAGCAGTCAGCAAGCGCCATTGCTCAACAACTCTGTACAGCAACGGGTTGACAAGTGTCGCGGTTTACTGTGGCCAGACGCCTTCAAAAAGGGAGCCTATTCGCCCGCCGTCCTGAACGCTGCCCCCGTTGAAAGTTGGCCACCGACGTCACCGTTTACAGTAGTGCAGAGAGCACAAAAACTGGACAACTGATCAATGGAGTCGAGTCCTCTTTATAGATGAGAGTCGGTTCAGTACCAGAAGCGATTCTCAAAGCGTCTTGATTTGGAGAGAGGTCGGGACCCGGTTTTATCCCAGTAACATCAAGTCCACACTGTAACGGTAGTCCTTGAGTTTTTGTCTGGGGAGGCATTATGCAGAACGGGCGAACTGAGCTCCACGTTTTCGACAGAGGGTCTGTAACCGGGGATCGCTATTGTAAGAAGGTACTCCCTCCCCATGTGCGTCTGTTCCGAGGTGTCATTGGCCCAGACTTAATTTTTATGGATTACAATGCGCGGGCACATCGGACTCTTGCTGTTGAGGAGCGACTGGAAAGTGAAGATATCACTCGAATGGATTGGCCAGCGCACTCCCCAGATTTAAATCACATCGAACATGTGTGGGATGCTTTGGGGAGACGCATCGCGGCACGCTTTCATCCACCGGAGAATACCCAACAATTCAAACAGATGCTGATTGAGGAATGGGCACTCCTACCGCAAGAAATTTTGTACCAGCTGATTCTGAGTATGCTGAGACGATGCGAAGCAACAATTGCAGTGAAGGGAGGGCATATCCTATATTAAGAAGCATCTGTTTGTTGTTCTTCTTCTTGGATAGACAATCATGAGTCACGATACTATGCGTTCAATAAAGCTTGTTTTTGTTTGATTCCATACCGTATGCATTGTATTCCTTTTTCAGCTCCGATGCTTTCGTCATCCTTTACGTACATAATACTCTCCTTCATTTCTGCATTTCATGTCTCTCAGTTGATTTCTCGTTGAGTTATGGCAAAAAATCCTGCTGTTGCTTAAGTTTTGCACATCAGTGTAGTTACTCTGCTACTATTAAGCATACCAAAACTCGAAAGTGCATTAACTTGTTATAATAGCCTTCTATTTCTATGACAGAACAAAACGTATATTTTGAGCAAAAAATTATATTGTTTTTCGTCCGAAGGGAAATAAAATTATACGAGTGATGTACAATTAAGAGTACGGTGGATTTCTTAAATTCATTTGGGAGAGCAACTCTTTGCCGATTATATATAAGCATAATATTTGTTAGCCTGATTGGTTGATTAAAATTCATTAACGGCAGAAGTTGCGTTTTCGCAACATTAGTCAGAATGTAATTTTTTTTCTTCAACTTCTTTTTTACATATTGTAGGTAAAACTTCATTGTTTTTACGCAAAGAAAGCTGTTTCTCTGATATTGAAAATCTTTTATAAAAATAAATGATCGTTTTGGTACTTTTTTTGCAACGTTTTCCCCTTTAAGTTTTATTAGATGTCATAGAAGTCAAAACAACCAAACAAATAATTTTATGAAGACACAGCAATCTTCTAGAAACATTAGACTTTACAACTGCGCCAAAAGTTAAGTTTATTATTTTATTTTTGTTGGCATAAGTATGCATTTTTTAAAATGCTGTAAAACGCAGCTTCAGTCCAAAGCAGTGTTTTTGTGAGTATGTACAAATCTTCATAGATACTGGGGTTTTTTTTTTTCAAATTCCACAAAACACCCATTGCAAAATAAGGAATATAGAAGACAACGGTTTTTGACATCGAATGAAGCATTAGAACTTATAGAGGATTTGAAAAACCTGAAAAACTGGCTAAGATTTGTCTGTGTTTAAATATTTTAAACGCTAGTTTCATGCCATATCAGGTTTTTTTCAACATATCTTTCTATAGATGAGCGATTGATACCTCATTTTGGTAGACATTCATACAAAATGTTTCTCAAAGGGAAGCGAGAATTCAAAGCGAGAAATGGCAACACTGTACGAAAAAAAATTATCTCCTGCACGCGAAACTGTGTATCGAAAATTCTAAAGATATGCTCATTTTAAAATTATTCTGCGATATTACTGTTGAACTGAATTTTATTGCTTAAGAGCGAAGAACATGTTATTTAATAAATAAAGATAACACACAAAATGTTAAAAAAATTCCCCTTTTGGGGGTAATGTAAAATCTGAAAGCTTTCAGATTTTATTTTATTTTCTACTTTGGCAGCTGAGGATGATGATTCGGTAAAACCATCGAAACTAGTCTTGAGAAAATTTGCGAATATAACGCTGATTTTTTCGACTTCTCGAATAATTCGGCGTGTTATTTTATCCCAAATTCGTAAAAAGTGTTAAGGGTGATGAAATATAAATAATATAAGAGTATGCCTCATTAATATCCATTTTACAGGTATCAAAACAATTAGAATGAATTAGTAGAAAATAGCAGAATGTCCTTCCTCTGTTTTCTGTTACTTATAACAAGTGTGCTAACCGAAATAAAAATTTAAAGAAATAAACTTTGTCTTCATATGTTTATTTTGGTCAAATCGTGGTTTTTATAAAACTGTATTTGTTAATTTCCAGGTATGAGGAGGATGATGACTGTGGAAGCCCCTTTCATGTACCCGGAGCACGTGACATAGGAGAGAGTAGCGATGCTGAGTGTGACAGGGACCAGATTCTATACGTCCATACCGACGCAGGTAAGTGTTCAAGCACTAGAATCTCGGAAATTTGTCCATACCTAATGCCGCAATAATGCCCATTTTGACTGATCTTGGAAAACAAAAAGATGATCAAAACTTATAAATACTCTGTAGTGTTCTATTAAGGAGAAAACTCAAACATACATCCATAAATTTGATTTGTAAATTAATTTCGTAGTGTTAAATAATTAAAAACCTTTTTTGTTGTATACAGATCTGTAGAAATAATACTTAAATACCTGCAAAATATAAACTTTTGATAATAGTATTTTAGAGTCGAACTTCAAATTCTCTGAAAAGATAAGTTATTAAAGTTTTTGAAATGTTCTGAGCAAATATTATAAATTTCCAGGCCTCATATTTTTCGCGAAATAATTGAAAACGTGCATTGTTCTTGTCTTTTTGCTTCAATATCACAATATAAATTGAACAGTTCTTGTAAGTTGAAAGACTTCCATAAAAGCTGTGGTAATAAATTTAAGAGCAAAATACTTCTATTACATATTCATGATATTCTATTAAAATGAATGCTTATTTACTCATTATAAAAGAAAATCAGATTTTTTTTTATTGCAGAGCAATACAGTAATTCACACACAGAAACTAACAAAATGAAATACAAACATTGGCGAAAAATTGACATGTCCTCTACAGCGAATAAGTGTAACCACAAAATAAATATGCAGAAATTTAAATTCAAATTAAGACGAGTAACTTTTATAATCAAGTTAATGCTTATAAATTTAATAAACAGAATTTTTTATTACCCTTAGATAATATTAATAGCAATAAATTTTTAATATAAAAAGGAATAAGACTGAGAGAAAATGAAATTTTGAGAGAAATTTGCCAGTTTAAGACTTAATCTTCATGATCATATTTGCTTAGGGAAGACTTTTTAAAATTTTTCACACAGTATTATAAATATAAAAATCTTGAATATATATATCATTAATTACTGTACATAATTATAAAAAATTCAAACAATTCAAAAATTGCAACAATTGTTAAAAATTTTATAATATGACTACTTTTTATTCCATTTAGCATCATTTGAAATACTTTTCCTGAAATTATGCTTTTTATTACTGTTAAAATGTTTCTAATATGCTTATTTTGTACAAAACTAGGAAACCTCACAGCTTTCTTTAAATACCAACATTTTCATCTTATGAGCAAATCCACTTTAACAAACTGATGTATTAATTTACCAATGATTAATAGAAGGCTTGACAGTTATTTGTAAATGCCTGCTTTCCTGTTTAAGTGCAACTGGCCTTTTTGAATTGCACTAAAACATTCCGTTATAAAATTAAATCCCATTCCATTATCTATTTAAAAAAATGAATAAATAGAAATAGTAATTATATATGAAAAAAGTTAAGTTATCTTTCATAAGGTTGGAGCCTTCAACGTTTATCTTAACATATTCCATGTTGACATACAATTATCCATAAATTGTAATGTAATTTAACTTAATTCCAAACTGCATTTTTAATACTTTTTGCTTTTAATTATCTTACTAATAACTGATTTATCATAATTATTCAATTTCTTTATTTATTATATTACTACTAAATATCAAACATTTAATATTTTCTGTATTAAGGAGGCGGTGAACTTTAAAATAGCTATAAATCAACCAAAATATTGAATTTGTTTTTTACTCTCGTAATATTCCATATACGTAACTACACCGTATGAAAAAAACCGAGTTGAAATGTTCTAATTTTTGAAGAAGTTACAAGCATTTAAAACGTATAAACAACGTAAACTTTGGCCTTTAAATTTTGGAGAAAATATTAAAAAAATGTATTTCAACAGTTACTTACTGATGTTATAATTTACATCCATGTAAAATATATGGTGCGGATAAATTTTAAAAGTTTCATTGGATATAATGCATAAAATGTTTCTACCCCGTAACCTCAAGTCACATACCAATTTGCGATAGGTTTATTTTTGTCATATTTAATATTATGAGATTAGAAATAGTTAAATGATACGGAAATGTTATTTAGTGTTTACAAATTCATATTTAAAGTTAATTTGCTGTTTCTTATGGCCATATATTAAAGGTAAGTTTGAGGGAAAACTTTAAACCCGGTTTTCTCAAAAAACATTTTTTCGCAGTTCGTATGTTTTGAAAATTCTCCATTTTTAACTAAAAATTAATGACATTTGGAAGAAACTATCTTGTTATATGTTACAGTAGATCTGTATATGCATTTTTGGATATGAGGTTATTAAGAAGTTTAAACTTGTGATAATGTTTAACAAAAGGTGACTTTTCCCGAAAACTGGGCATAAATTCACAAAAATCCTTTTTGAAAATTTCTGATCCATCATATTCAATAATGGATACATAGAAACGTTTGTGAAGTCTTCATAAATAACTTAAAAATTAGGAAAAGATATTGAAAATTGGAGCGCAATAAGCATTTTAAATCTTTAATGAAAATAATTAATTATTTGTTTTAAAAACATTTAATTTAAAATAAATTGAAATTTTGAACATATATTTTATAAATTGATGTTCTAATATGCATATGTGTAAAATTTCTTGTTGAAAACACACACAAAAAAACTAATTTTTAAAGTCCACCGTCCCCTTAACACTCAAAAGCAGAATTTTTTATCAGTTTTCTGTATCTATTTTTCATAACTACCTTATTCCTTTTTTACAGTTAGCTGATTCTGAACGTAACTATTAAATTCTTACCATTCAAATTTTTAAACTGTTATTCAGAAGTATAAATATTAACACAGTAATTTTAATAGCCTTTCACAAATGAAACAATTACAAATTTATTATTTAAAATTTGTTAGTTAATTTTATTAAATTTATGAAACATGTTACGCTAGCTTTCATTTTGAAAAACGTTATTTATGGAGCTTTCCTACAATCTTTTGCATGGAAGTTTCTTTTTGAAACTCTATACTGTGTTAATTTTCTTGTAAGCACCCTACGAAGTATTACCACCAATCCAAACTGTTATAAAATGCTAGAATTGTTTATGAGGAGGAGCAATGTTTACTGAATCTCATTTTGCCTACATCAGCCGCAACGCGTTGTGCAACAAGTTTTGGAAGTTGCTTTGCATTTTCATTTACTTCTGCTTCTGAATATAAAGCTATCTAAATTAAAACACTTTTATCGACTTTTTCTTGATGTATCGCCAAAATTGTGTGACGATGTTTGATAATTTTCTTTATGAGGAAGGCAGGCACGGCAATTTCTAGACATAGATGTATATAAATCCAAAACTAAAGGATTATTTAGTTGGAAATTTCACAACTTTTGTATTTGTATAATTTCAGATATAATGAGGAAAATTTACTGTTAGATCTGTTATATTATAGAAAATATAGGCAAGTCAGTATTATGAGTAGTTAGTTTAACCGCTGCCACAAAAAGATGAAATTTCATCTTATCATCTGACATTTCTCAGTAATTAAAATAATAATAATTATTATAACTCCAAGTTTATAATGAAGTATAAGACTTGTTGTAGTTTCAAGCGAGCGTATTTCAACTGTTGCAAGCTATTGTTATGAAGAAATTATTTTAATGGATTCTATAACCATTTGCATAATAACCCTATTAACAACCGTACATTTTTTGTAAATTTGGATTCTCTGAAGAAGAATTAAATATTGCAGCGGATGTACGTAAGTTATTTTAAACTTGCTGATTTGTAAATTAGCGTAGCTCATATTTACTTGAACTCTGATTTTCAATAATGTTATCAAAATAACTTAGCCTTTCGTTAATTTTAATTAGATTATGTGAATGATTCAGTACCAGGCCGCGCATTTCATATCCATGTATCTGTCAGTGTTACTTAGCAAAATCAATCCAAAAGTATACGTGATTCACTTTCTGGAGACTTTTAACAGTATCCATGGAAATCTCAGTTAATATTTTAGCATATTCACGTAGCACACTGTGATGCATTTTTGAAGTTTTATACGTAGGTTAGCAAACTTTTAGCTTTATTATTTGTGTAACTGAAGATTTTATGGGCCGCTGTAATTCGTCTTCTCTTGGAGATTTCTTCTAATGATCTCCCTTGGGTGTCATAAATCAGACAAGTATTTGTCACTTCGATTTTTTTCAGTGGCAAAGTATACTTTTTCTCTGGCCATAAAAATAGTTACATCATTATTTAGTAAGAAGAAGAATAAAATCTTTTTTGGTTTCCTTATTATTAACTTGCCGCCTCTCTTGTATTTGATGGTGGAGGGATGAGAAATATCGTTTATGTCACTGATCTCGTATTACTTACTTTTAAATGATTTCTGGTCTTTGATAAATGAAACAAAGTAATGATGTGGCAATAGTTTTTTTTTTCTTTTTTTATACTATAGATGAGTACTTAATCACAATAACAAATGCTTTGACAAATGTTTACACACTGACACACAAACTGATGAGCAACAATGGATTTTACAACAAATTTTAACATTCTGACACACGCTAATGAGCGCTAAATCACAATTACAAAAGCTAAGTTATTTGAATAATCTTTTCTAGGTTGATTATAGTTTTGGGTCATATGGGTTCGCAACAGATTAAATACACACAGGTCCAATGGTGCACACAGGTTGATAAAATTTAATTAACCAAAGTTCAATCCTCACACTTCACAGTTCTTTGACGTTCCACAGAAAAACTCGTACAAGTGTTCAGAGTATCACAGAGTTGTTACGGTTCAAACTACCAAGAACGTTAAACGTAACGCAGTGCAAAGCACATCTAAAGAGCAAAGCTATATCGGAGATATCTCAGTACTGTGAACTCACGCTGAACTAACAGCTCACAACAACAACTGAGGGCAGATGCCGTCTCCGACCTTACATAGTTTCCAACCAGCCGCTGAGATATTTCTAGTACCTTCTGCTTCTGGAAATTGCTGGAAGAAATATCAGGACCAAATACGGTTACAGCTAATATAGTGACAAACTACATTTATTCAATTGCATTATGGAGATACAAGGATCGGACGCAGAACATCAGAGACGTACCCCTGACCTGGATCTAAAATTATGATTTACAGGGAGTTGCGTCCATGCTCCGGTGACTGTAGAGGGGGCGCAGCCCCGCGGTCTACCTTGGCCGCCTAGAGAGCATGATACCAAATAAAGCTATGACGAGATAAAAACGAAGACGTCTGTGCTCCCGGGCCCCACTCCGGGAGCGTCGAAGATTCAAAAGGGTGGTAACATATGACAGTCCCCTTCAGGGAACTGACAGAAACCAAACTTCCAAAGATAGCCTCAATATACGATCTAAAGACTCCGCAGCCAAGGGACAGAAACGACAGTCCCTGCCAAGCTTGAACCATCCCCCTAGTGAACGAAGGTTCTAGTCCTCTGTTAAGACTGATTACATACCCCCGTGGTTGAGATTGCGAAAGTACAGATCCTAGCCAGTACTTCCCAGGAATTCTCCTTAGTCAACCTCCGGGGGAAAAGGGATCGGACACAAGTGTCGCCGAATGCTAGCCAAGTTTGGCGACTTTGATCGATTTGTCGCCAAATTTAGCAGCAAAAATTAGTCACAGAAACTGTTGCCAGTTTGGCGATAACTCGCCAATTTAGTGAGACAGCCATTTGTTCAACAGACTTTTTGTTCGACAGACCTGTATTCTTAATGTTTTCAACAGAGTATTCTCCCTCTAGACTTTTATGCTACATTATACACAAAAATAAAACAATTTCACATAAAATTATTTGTACATGTATAAAAGTAGTCACAATAGAATATTAAACTTTACTAACTGTGAAGGGTGGAGGACAGAACTGTGAGAAACTGTGAAAATGCTACAGTTTCTTTTATATATTACTTTTAAATTGAAATATACTCTGTTAACGATGACAGGAATGCGAATAATTATTTAAAAATACGTATTTTATTACTTCATCAGAGAAAACTAATTTAATTAGTTATGTATTTCGATTTGCTGTATTATTTATTTCATACGACAAAAAAATGAACTGGAAACAGTGCATATGTACATTAATCACTTGAATAGGGGCAGCCACAAAGGCTGTTTAATAACTCTAAAGCTGTAGAAGATATTAAGAACCAAACTATTCTGATTATGAATATTACTTTTTAAAATCCGTTGTAAATAACTAGCAGAAAAGTAACTATTAGGAAGAAATACATATACAAAGAAATGTAATAAAGGAAGTGAATTCACTAAAATTTACTGATACGTTTTATGCGTAATATGATTTAAGAAAGGACATTCTTCATTCAATTTGAGTTAATGAAGCTAACATGTTTTCAAACAGAGCAATTATTAATAAAAGAAAATGCAAATTTAGAGCAGTTTCATAGCCGTTGTAACTAATTTATCCATTCGTAGAGAAAATGTTTAAGCATTTAAGTGTTTAGAGTGGGTGATTAATTTGATTTTAAAGTTCTATCATATTAAAACTTGGTTTCATAAATGCTTACTAAATTTCAAGCACATTTATTTGGCAGAGAAATTCAACTCATTAAATGAATTCACGTATCATTGGAAATAATTCTTGAATAGAAATCGTAATCAATGATCTCTACTTCAAATTCAAATTAATTCATTGAATGAGAAGACAAAATTTAAGTTTTTGATTAAATAATTAAACTTTTGAATGGCTACATTTGCACAGACCATTTAAAAATGGTGGCAAGGCTTTTGTCATCTTAAGTATTTTGTTTGAACATTTCGGAATTGTTTGGTTTTGATTTATGACGCTTGAGATTAAAATTAACATTTTTAAAAAGGTGACATGATCTTATATTTATATGTCATGAATGAAACACTTTTAATAGAATTTAAGTTAGCAGAATAATTTGTTTGCCTAATAAATACTTATCTCATATTTAAGCATTTATCACGTGCATTTTATAAAAGAAAAAATAATTCAGAGTTATTCTAAAATGATAACTTTTGTCTAACCTCTCATTAACTAACAATCACGGAACTGAGGAACATGAGATTTTCATTTTCATGGATCTTCCGCTAAATAGGAGTACATTGATCACCTATTACAAATTATGAGAATTCATAAACTGCCCGCCAGTGGAGATTGTTCACTACAGTTGAGTTACGGCGGTTCCACTATCTTAATTTTTAACGTTTGCGTATTTATCTAGTTTGACTAACCGTTAATTTTCAGCTAAAGCAACTTTCCTTTGAGTCTCCTTTTCACACATGCTTTCCTGCCAGAATGCTACTCAACTAACGCTCGTATATTTAAAGTGAGGGAGAAAGAAGTGCTATTTCAGCGAAGGTTTTGGAAAGATATTTTAGAGCGTGTTATGCCTGCTTGAAGGCTGCGTTGCTATTTTGAATTACTACCGATTTGATTTTGTGGCGTTGAGTGTTTCTAGCCAATAAGCTTGTTTTCGCCGACTTCTACGAGTCAGAGCCTTCCTGCATGTTAAATTATCATGTGAGCCATTACGCTAAATTGAATACATTTTATTTTAATCTCAACATTACCTGTCAGAGTTAAGCCAGAATTGTTGACTTTATGTAAGCCCTAGTAGGGCCATCTCTGCAGCTATATTGATTGAATTAGGGTTCTTTACACCCTTCTTCTGACTTTTCTATTGTACTGAAGACCTGGGGGGTCCTCTCATAGGTGTTTAAAGCTCGTTAGTTTATGCTACCTAAAAACACGAGACTCAATAAACGTTTAGTTAACATATGCATAGCGAAAGGTAATTACATATATTTATGATTTAGGCTTTGTATGCTATATTGCAGAGAAGAGACATACTCTATCACTAAGAATTTGGAGATATGCTGCCTTCAAGCAAACTGAACAAAAAATTCTGTTAACCTTGTACTTGCTGGTGCATTAATTTGTAAAAGATAGAGGAGGGAAATTATATTATTAATCATATTAAATTCCAATCATTTGATAAAATACTTTAAATAATTGTACATAACTTCGTTTTATTATTGTTGAGTATACTGTTTGCTAGAGGTGCGATACCGGAGTAGCTGGTTCGGAGAGATTAACTCTACCGTAAAGTGGTAGCTTTCGAATTTGATCCCAAAGTAGCAGTGCATATGTTAAAAAAATCCAAACTAATTAAAGATAGTAGAAGATGCTAAACTGATATAACATGGAATGTAACATGTGCAGACAGAAAAAACTGCGCCCCTGACAAGCTGATTAACATAGTTCTTACAATCAAGGTAACACAATCAACGGCAAGTATGAGTCAATAAGACAGCATAACAAATAATTAAATACGCATCCCACTTAAATAACAAATACCAAAATACAATTAAAAAATACAGAAAAACCAAAAAAACCACTTGCCAGCTAAAACCATCACACAGAAAAATATATCGAATATAAATCACAAAGTACTTAAATTAAACTGCTAATGTCTACTCCCTTCACTAAATATTTCTTCAAAAATATTTACTAACACAAAGATTTTGTCTATTGGAATCAACGCAGCTTTCACTTCTACAAACCTTACCGAAATGATTTTAATAATGTCCATGATGGAGTAATAATTTCTTAATTTCAGAAAACTTCTTAACTAAATCAGGAAGGGTAGCAATAATACTCTCCGAGCTGTTTTCATTTTTCTTCAAGGTGGTAATTCTGTTTTCAGGTATACGAGCCTTAGATATGCTTGCCGGAGCTTCTTCCAAAACCTTCTCTGAATGTCTTAACTGCCGTCTTACCACTTTGGCCTACGTTTTGAAGTTTATCTCATTATTTAACGTTGTAAGGGTTTTGAGGGCATTTCGAAACAATTTGCTGCGTGTTCACTTCCACAATTCCAACATGTGAGCTTTGGAAGCTAGCTTGTCAGTTAGAACTTTTGCTCGGCAGCGCATCTCGGAGTGAGTTTGCATTCATCTGAGGAATGGTTAAAAGAACTGGTAACTGTGGCACTGCGGCCACGCCACCTTTGAATTTGTATGGTTCTATTGATACAATTACATTAATTTAACAACGTCATAATTTTTTTCAACTCCTGGCTCATTTATGAGCTGCAATTAAAATCAATGGCATAGGAACTCGGAATCTAAAGTTAATCATCTGGGTAAACATTTTGCTGAGCATAAATTCCTGCTTAAGCCAAAATTTTTCAATTTTGAAACGTTGACTTCATACACTCTTCGTACTCATGTCATTTGCAAAATTGCCAATTTAGAATTTTTTTATTCTGATTTATAAACCCTGTTTTTCAATATTAAGCATGTTGTCTATTATAGTTAGCTAAATGTTTCCTCGTTTTGGATTCCAAAATTGCTTCTTTAATACTTTTAATGTGAATTTTAATTGATTGTATTTGAATCATTTTTGTCAAATTATAATGTTTGCAAACTGTAATAGTTGTTTTATTATAATAGTAAACATGCTTTTAATAATACTGCTTTATTATTTATGAATTTAGGTTCCTTTATAAGTGCTAAATTGCCGTACCATATCGCCTTGGGAAAACAAGTAATGTTCCCCTCCAGGACACGGATTGAAGCTTGAAACCTTTCTTTCGGCCTAGCACATACTGAACATGATTGAGAAGCTGGCTCGTGTTTAAATGTACATTATGAAGAGAAGGACTTCCAATTAATCCTGTAAATGAAAATATAATGTTGAATGTGAAACTGCTGCAATAAATGAAAGAATGTTATTTTGTAACTTTCGATGCTATTGACTTTTTGCCAGTGCTGATTAGCATCGCAAGTGATTCAGACACTTGTAAATATTAAGTGTTTGAGTTTTTAATAATGTGATATATCGCCAAACAGAAATCATGTCATCAAAGCTTAATCTTTTCCTCCTCATTTAATTGGAGCTGTGATGAAAGAACTAAGATAATTTATATGAAAGGGTGTGATAATTAGAAACATGAAAAGCTACGTGTATGGTGCACTATTTCAAATGATTCTCGCGTTTGAAAACAATAAACAGTCATAATGTTTGTCACTTTTTAAATTTGGTATACGTTTGAATTTTCGAGTTTTAAAATTAGAAATATTTTATGATTTTAAATGTTATTTATGTACGAGATTTGCAGTTTTGTACTTGTTTACAGCAAAGACAAAATTCGACATCTTAAACTTTTCTCTTTTCTGCAGATTCATTCAAAATTTCCAAAATCGAGCATCAGACGTGTTTCTAAAACTTAATTAAACAAAATGTCTAAAACAGCTTGGTTTCTTACTGTGTGAAATCAGTGTACATATTTAACACTTTAGGCAATATATGTTGAGGCAATGTATGAAACGGGAATTTTGCCTTGAATCGCTATAAACGACTAAATCGCTTTTCACATTGTATTGTTGCCACCAAATATTATAGTTCCGTACTATATTTAAACAAATTAAATAATGAAGAATCTATATGAATGTTTGTATGTTTCTCACGTTGTGAAAAAAACGACGGTGCACAGCGCTATAAAATTTTTTGAATAGCGTAATCCTTTATCCGAGCATGGGCAACTAGAAGACCGAATTTTGAATTTCGAATTTTTTTTATTATCTATTTCATATTTTATAAAACTTTAATGAGTTTCTGATTAACAAACTCAACAATTTCAAAGCCAGCAACGGCCACACTGTACGGAAAAATACATTTTTATCTCTAGCGCGCGAGACTGTTTATCGGAAACTTTAAAGTTAAGCTGCTTTTAAATGATATGTGGTACTGCTGTTGAATTGAATTTGTTGTGGTTTATGTGTGAAGAATGTGATATTTAATAAGTAAAGGTAACACACTAAAAGATAAAAAAAAAGCCGCTTTAGGTGTAATATAAAATCTGAAATTTTTCAGATTTTTTCCATGTTTTGTTCCTTTTTATTTTTAAAGCAAAATTATATTAATATTTTATTAATAATTATTTATGTTAACAAATCTATTATAATCATTAAACATCCTTTGCGAGATTTGTTTTGTTGCTTGACTGCTAACACCTTTCATTTATTTGTTTTCCAATGGCTTCACCCTCGTTACCTTTTATCTCCAAACATTCTTCAGTTCTCGCTTGAGATGGAATTTCTATTTTGCATACATTGTCATGTTTAGAAACTCTAAACAGAAGTGATTTTTGATTGGTTTTGTAAAGATCACATAATTCCAGCTTTAATTAATATTTTGCTATTGTAAACTCCCCATGTTAAATTTGCTCATAACGAACTGCATTTATTTTGAAATCAATGGCCGAATTAAACAAAGAATTCAATTTAAAGAGCGAAATAATTGATAACTTTAAGCTGCAGATTATATATGTTATTTTAATATTATGTGTTTTCATTTTAGAAGATCATAAATGCATTAATGATACATTTATAAAAATACGAATAAAGAATTTCAGTGTAAGACGGTTTTTTATTTGTCGAGTAATTGTAGCTTTATTTAGTATGTTGTTAATGGATATTTTTTAACACTGAGTAAATTACATTTATGGCACTGTATCTAAATAACAAAGGAAGGCACATAGTGATTAAAAATTCAAGTTAAATAAGCGTTATAAAATAAAACTTAGAAAGCATAGCTGAGCTTCTTAAGAAACCATGTTTCTATTCGAATACAGCAAGTATAGAAATATTCCATTGGATAGGTTTGTGTGAGGTATAAGTGGTAATACAAAATGTAATGATTTTTATCTGTTAATCTTTTAAAGCATTACTTATTGCAGTATAATATTTAAAACTCTATATTAACAAAACAAATTCTACTATTTTTTACCAAAATATATTAAATTAAAAAAAAATATGGAATACTTTTTAAACCACAAGAATTATAACACAAAATGAACGACTGTCTGAAATTAAAAGCTCTTAGTGAACTCATGTCATATGAGCTACAAATACCTATTAAAACTACTTAAAATATATTTTTTATTTTATGCGTATTTTAAATAAAGTATACTACTTTAATAATATAAATAAGGCATCAGTTTCTTTTATCATTAACGAAATAAGTTGCAATAACGAATAAAGAAAGAAAATTTCTTTCATGCATAGTTTGTTTCATTAAAGCAATAGATGCCTTCATTAGGAGCCGAAAATCATTTGAATAAAGTGAAATTTAAGTAAATATACTCAGATAAGACAGCTATAGAAATGTATTCTTTTTTGCAAATTAAATTAATTACATGACACATTTAATATTAATATTTCAGTGAATAAAAAATACGCAAGTTGAGGAAACAATGGGCTAGTTATATTTCAATTTTACATAATATAGGTAACATAGGGTTTTCTCTACGTATTCCGTCGTGAAAAAAATCAGTACTAAAAAGATAATCAGTTTTAGATCACGTTATCTTTTAAAAATAGTTTGTTATTAATTCAGATGTGTAATATCTACACTTTAAATGCTGCCAAACAATATAATTATATATACGTAGTTATAAGAGAAATAAGTATATAATTTTTTATTGTTCTGGATTATCATTCCTTAAGCCTCTGATAATTTAACACGCATATATAAGCGCACATAGACTAGCTTCAAAGATGAATGAGGTATGACAAAACGGGGATTTTCAACTAAAATTCAAGCATGAATTATTTGAGATTTAATGTAACTCATTTTGTAGTAAGTAAGTGTTGTAAGTGAGACATTTATCATTATACACATCTGCACCAACAATTATGGTAAGATTACTATAAATATTACGCTTTTAAATTTTTGCAATAACACTCTTTTTTTCAACATTACAACAAGCGAAGAATAAAAGTTTCATAATCAAAATAGTTTAAACCTAAATTTAACATGCTCTTGGTTTTTTAATCACTTTATTATTTCCTTTGGAAAAGTGTGAATCACTTTAAATTTTGAAGATGTTTAAGTAACTGTTAATGTAAATAAAGAGTAGTTGTTATTTATTAGTGAATGTATATTCATTCTGTTATTACAAGTGACAAGCATTTCTTACAAATTTATCATTGCAACTATTCATGTATTTCATTGAGAAAAGAAAACCGATAGAATAATATCTTTAAAAGCATCATTAATTCTTGATAAAAAGAAGCAAATAATTAAGTGTGAATAAACTCTTATTCTGGTTGATCAAATTTAATATATGTGTACTTAGAAGTTTTATACATGTTAAATGTATGGGAAATTGTTATAAGTCTACTGTATTGGCTTCAAATATTGAATGTAAATAAAATTTTGTTATGAATAACTTGTTTACTTATTATAAATATTATTTTACATTTCTGAATTAAATTTAGCCCAAATAATTCCGCGATATGATAAGTGTAAAAAATTTGCTCAGAAAAGTTTGAAACGAAAAACATCTGACACTAAAATGCTTTAAGTATATAATGCTTAAATCGGCTTATGAATAAGCTTACTAATAAGGCTTATGAATTACAAGCACGTACTTAGCCCACCAACGGCCGAGCGGTAACGTCGCTAAACGCTGATAGTTCGGTCCGCGGTTCGAATTCCGACGAATGGACTGGTTGTGTGAGCGTTTTTGTAGCATTCACCATGTGTAACGTGTATAAGAGCCAGTTTCCCTTAGAAAGTCCTCCACGAAAGCATCCCTTTCCTTAGGCAGATAACCCTAGAGGTTTTTTGTAAACTGAACCGAACTAAGCACGCACTTTTTGAAGAAAAAAATAAACAAAATATAAATAATATCTTAGACATGGTGGGTGATTGTCAAAATAATAAAATTAACTACAAAAATAAAGCAATTCTGGTACCGTTAGCTGGTGTGTTGTGAAACTAATAGAATGAGTTTAATTCTATAGCGGCTCTAAGGAAATCCCTTTCCAGGTACTTTTTTTCGGTGGAGCAGATTTTCGGCCCTGGAAGGGGTGGTATAATAGCCACTTGGGGAAAATTCGTTGTTGCAAGTCTTGTGATATTCATTGCAACGAGGTAAATACACAGTTTAGATATGAATAATTAAGTGTATTCTTTATTAATTAAGCTTATAATTGTACATGTAGCATTAGTTTGTGATGAAATGATACTACAGCAAATGTCACCTCTCTCTGAATCATTTTGTAAAACTTTTTTAACAGCTCATTTTAAATAAATGATTTTATGTTGCACATCTTGAACTCCTAGAAGATTAATTCTTGAACAATTAAGCTAATCATGACAGTTTAGCTTAAAATTGTCTCCGGCGTTAAACTGGAATAAACATGAGAAATTTAGACTGATTTTTCTCATTTTTTTTTAATCCAAAGGGACATTGTTACAGAAGAACTATTGTTTTCGTTTTGAGATTCCGTTTCACTTTTCAAATTGTTGCCACCAAATATTATCGCCCAGTATTATATTTGAAGACATTAAATAATGAAGAATCTGCATAAATGTATATATTTTCCTCGCATTGGGATAAAACAACAGTATCTGGAGCCATCGAATTGTGAATGACGTAATCCTACTGCGAATAATGGGCATCTGGAAGCTCAAATTTAAAATTTGGAATTTCTTTTATTACGGTTTCAAATTTTGTAAAACTTTAACGAGTTTTTGATAAGCAAACTCAACAAAGAGAGCAATGGCAACGTTGCACAGAAAAAGCATTTTTATCTTCAGCACGTGAGACTGTGTATCGGAAATTCTAAAGATATGCTTAGTTTAAAATTATTTTGCGATATTGCTCTTGAGCTGAATTTTATGGTTTAAGTGCGAAGAACATGATATTTAAGAAATAAAGGTAACGCACAAAATGTTAAAAAAACGCACTTTTGGACGTAATTTAAAATCTGAAACCTTTCAGAATTATTATTATTATTATTTTTTTCAGTCTAGTTTTTCAGCATTTGTACATTACTCTTTTGATATTTCTCAATACTGTTTCGACATATTTGAAAAACACTATAAATTCCGCAGTGTGGAAGTAATATAAAATAATATACTCCTCACTTTAGAAGTAATATAAAATCTGAAACTTTTCAGATTTTCTTTTATCTTTTTTTTTTTTTTTTAAATTTTAATCTTATGATTTTTACTTATAAAGTGATTTTGTTGAAACTTTTTGAAACTTTAGTGATAAATATTTCGAAAAGTTTCGAATATCGAGTAATCTGACGTACTGAAATTTCACATCGTTCTTTTTTTTCCTTTTTGAGCATTGCTCCTTTCCTTTACTTGCACAAGTTTTTAACTTTGATGGGTTATTTATACCTAACCTAAATTTAAGCTAGTAACATTACTTACTTAAGTTACTAAGATAATGAAAAAATTGTTAAGTCGCAGCCAATTTCGAACCACCGAAATTGTACAAAACTTAGAATAACATACAGTTTCCCAGACCTATGTAAAGAAGGTCTGAAATTAAATACGTAACTTCGAAATGCATCTGCAACATCAACAGGTGGCGCCATCTCTCTGATGCGAAAATTACAAAATTTAAATCTTCGAACTACTAGTATTATTGTTACTAAGTTGAACACAAATGAGTTGGATCAACTTGATCTTTTATGCCCACATTAACTGATATTACATTTCGCTAGCCCAGATGCAAGCATGCAGTGATGTACGTTATGTGTTACCGTATATATAAATAAAATTCACTGAAGATTTAATTATAAAACTTTGCCTAATTTTCTACTTTATGATTTAATTTGCTGCAATGCGAAGTATTTTTTTGCCATTGGCGGGCACTTAGCCTACTCACGGTTGGCCACTATGTAAGGCCGGAAGTGGTGGCCACTTTACTGTGGAAGATCCTATTTTGTGGGTCACTGTGACATCCTATGAAGTTACTAACAGCTACAGCTGTATTTTTTATCCGGATTCGAAGTCGGGCCCTTCGATATATCAGTAAGCTGCCCTCCCTATATAGTCTAGGCAGCTGATATAAATTAAGCACTACATGCTGGCATAACATGGAATCGGCAAGTATGGCCTGCACAAATCAGCATGTGATTTTGACAGGACACGAATAATATGTAATAATCACTTGAACTTTCTTCATAAATAATTATTCCTTTTCTGTGAGAGTATTAATAAACGGTGATGTGTAAACTACAGAACTTCCTTTTATGGAATATTAAATTATACGCATTTTTTCCGAAGTTCATTTACACTTATTTCCTAATTTTTCATTAGAGATATATTTCTCTTTCAATTAATTCAGTGTTCATTTCGCGGCAAGGCAAAAATGCATAAATACTCAAAATATTTTCATTAAAAATTGAAAAATATAGGAAAACATAAAACACCAAAAACAGTTAAAACAATTAAAAATACAATTTTTGCAAACGAAGTTACAGTTTCTACGCAAAAACAAGCAACGCGGCCAGCAGACAAAAAGGCAGATTTTTTTAAGCACAAAACTAAAAGTTTCGTTTTGGTCCCACTCGGCAAAAAGACACTGAAGGTGCAGAAAGACTTCATTCACTATTCTGCTAAGTTTCAACTGTAAACAAATATGGCTGCTATGGTAAAAAAATTAGGCTTAGCTGCACATAAATTTCTTTTAAATTGTTGATAATTTAAAGGCACAAAAACCTGAATAATTAAATCATTTTTAAAGCTAAAAATGCACAATTTACCAACATATATGAATAAAAACTGAGCTCACCGAGCTGAGTAACAGAGTGTTATTTAATAATATGTGTTTTAATTAAAATACTTTTGGTGCTGCCGATTGCAAACAAAAAAGATGTTGTACAACTACATGTTGTAGCACTCCTATATACAAAATTTCAAGTTCAAACTTCTTCTGAGACTGTTGGTTTTTGAGTTATGCTAGATGAATATATACATATGTACGTACGTACGTACTGAAGCCACGAAACAATCTCTTCTGAATCCATTTAAATCAGTTTTTTTAATTCGTTTGCAGAAAATGAGTATTTTATTCTGTCCTTACGTACAGATGTCACCCTAAAACTTCGTTAAATGGCATTCGATATCAGTCAAAATGGATATTTTCTTTGGAGTATGAAACCTGGAATTTTTCATGATTACAATACTTCCTTTACTTCGTACGAGGTAGCAAAAACTATAAGCATTACAACGGAAAGATGAAATAATGTGCAATGCATTTTATTTATTATTTACATGTTTTGCAAGATAATATTTTAAAAACTCTGCCATAATTTTATAAACACCAACAGAAAGAGTTATTATGGCAAGAATTTTTTTGTTTCCTGCATTTTTTTGTTTTGAGCGTAGTTGCTTAGATATAATAAAATCCATGTACTTTAGTGAGGTATTTTATTGCTTCCTGGACGTGTATTCTAAAAGAAGTCAAATAAACCAGCCACATTCTGGAATTTGATTCTTTGGAGTCATAAGTAGTATTTAAAATTCTTGATAAAATTAAGATACTTTGAGTATAGGAAACTAAAAATTGTCTTATGAAAGTCGAAAGTAGTTCCGATTTGCATAAAAAGTTAAACATAATTTCGTAGTGTTTAAAGTATTTCGGTTATGTTTCATTTAATCTTATTTACAACGGAATCTCAATTATACCCTTGTCATGGTGACCGATGGTTCATTGTGTAATATGGAAGAGATTATAATTCCAAGTTGGTTACATTATAACATTTTACCTGGTTCCTTATTGCTTAGAACATAATCAAAACGTTTAAAATAAATATAAAAAATTTCTAATCACAACACAATCAAACACATTTTCCCACTAGAGTTTTTGATTTAATAAAATTTGCTATATCATTTTTCATTTAATCTAATGATGCAGAACTATGAGTAATAAATTCAGACCACTCTCCGATATCAAGGTAATTTTTTTTTTCTTATTTCGGTAAATATTTAGTTAAAATAAAAGCACATACTTAAACAAGAGGACGTGTTTTAAATGTTATGTACTGGTACATGAAGTTTAAAAATAGAAGTATTAATAAAGAATATGATATTTATGATATTTCCTAAGTACAGAACTTGCAAACTAATTTTTAATATAATTTTTTTTCTATGCAGTTTTATTTAAAAGTAACATATTGCAGTCATTAAAACAGTAGTATGATTTACTCAGAATACGATAGCATATTTTATTATACAACCAGTTGTAAATTATGAAAATTGTTGCTGGCGTACGGGTTCGTAATAGATTGAATGCACCCAGGTTCGATGATAGGTTAATAAAATTTATTTTATCAAAAGAAAGACTTCAGAATTCAGAAACGGTCCACAAAGATACTCGTACAGCTCTTCACAGTATCTCAAAGTACAATCAGTAGTTACACTTTAAATTACTAGGAATGTTAAACACAACAGAATGCAATGTGTATCTAAAAAGCAATGCTCTCCATAGGCTCTAAGTTAATAACTATAATAACTGAGACCATATACTCTCTCCGGTCCTATGTAGTTTTCACACGGCCGCAGAGATATTTCTAGTACTTTCAGTAGCTCGAAAGTACTTGAAGGCACATGATGGCTGGATACAGATAAAATTACATATCAAATCAACTGCAGTTATTCAGTTACAACACTTATTACGTTGAAAGAGAGACCAGACAAAAATGATCGCCAAATTTCATAATTTTTGGCAAGTTTTCGCCAAATTTGGGACAAAACTTAGTCACTAAAACTATTGCCAGCTTGGGGATATCTCGCCAAATTAGCGAAACAGCCTTTTACGCAGTTTTAATTAGACTTGCCCCTGTATTTACAATTTTCCGGCAGAGCACCTATTCTCTCAGCTTTTCATGCTCCATGATTTCCAGGAAAGGTAGTCACGGTTCCGTGCAAAATCAGGAAGAGAGTTGGATTCGGCTAGGACAACATGTATGGCAAATGCCAGTTTGTAGCCATTATGAACTGCTGTTTAACATCAAGTCAGCTCCTTTCTCTCACATTGGGTTACATTTTAGAATGTCTGCAACTTAATTTACCTTTTAAATATACATTAAAATTTTGGAGATTAAAAGTTCTGGCAATTCTCGCTTCTTGACACGCAGCAGAGTTTTTAAACTGTGTTCCACGGAACGCTCGAGTTCCATGGAGATCACTCAAGGGGTTCCACGGAAATTGTAAGCTTTTTTTCATAGTATTCAAAAAAAGTAACTTAAAAAAGCAATAAAAATTAACGCCTCTACTAAAGTAGGAAACTGAATAATAAATAACCCTCTCTTGTACCTACTAATTTGGATAGTCAATGTAAATGCACAGTCTGACTTCATGAGATGTGATGGCGCCGTAGAGACAATATTTGGTATTCTGCAATAGCCGCGTTGTTGAATTACCCCGAACTCCACTATACGTGATTCCCCGGCTTATTTCTTTATTGATCGCTACACATGGGTAATCCTACAAAACTTGAAATTACAGGGACATACTCTACTTTTAAATATACAAATAATAATAATAATAATATCATTTATACGTGAATAGAAAAGAGTGTTGTGAGTAGCCAGGATAATAATTACTTGCCGGTGTGCATCTGATACAGATTGATTGAAACATTTTTTTTTATTTTAATTTCTGGTTATTGACAAACTTTATCGCATATTATAATATCACATCGTCCTCCATAGGGTTAGAAGCAAAGAAAAAGACACATCTCGGAGGCCCATAATGCAAATTACAAGGAAATCCAGCCAGGATAGCAGATAAGCATTTAATTTTCAATGATAATACGCACATACCATGGCACAATTGCACTGTTATCTGTATCGATGGAGCAAAGGCCGTAAGTTATATAATCATTAGGGTTGTATAGCTTATAAAGATTTAATCTTCAAAACCTGCTCTAGTAACCAGTGCATATCCCATAGGCAAGCACTTCCTGCAAAAATATTATCACCCAATTATAGGATTGCTCATGATGAGGTCGTCAAAATTATTAACTTAGGTAAATATCGGTTACTAAATAATCATGTATTCAAAATACTATACGACGACATGGGAAATATACAGACATCTCTTCTTTTATATACTGAAAAGTCAGATGATTATCACGAGCAAAGATACTAAACTGCATTTCTAAGCTGAGGTATGAGGTTAGTACCTCTTTTATAACACAATTTAGAAGTCGATTATTTGATAGATATTACCTATTGCTTAAAATTGCCTCTTTAAGGGACATTTTTACAGAGATCAATGAACATTTAATTAAAATTTAAAACTTCAGGACAAACAAGTTAATGTATTTCCCTTTCGCCAAAAAATTCTTGCTGTCAAGAAGAGTATGCAATTTTGGATAATTTTTGAGCGCTTTAACGACGACTCGAATGTTTTCCAGCAATAAAAGGCTTTTCATAAGAGGAAAGAGTTGAAACAGGAAGATATTTATAAAAAATAAATACAAAAAAGAAAAAAAAAATTCGAAAGGTTTCAGATTTTAAATTACGTCTGAAGGGGTGTTTATTTAACATTTTGTGTGTTACCTTTTTTTATTAAATATCATGTTCTTCGCATGAAAACCATAAAATTCGGTTAAAGAACAATATCTCAAAATAATTTTAAACTGAGCATATCTTTACAATTTCCTATACACAGTCTCGCGCGTTGGAGATAAAAATGTTTTTTCTGTACAACGTTGCCATTGCTCACTTTGAAATCCTTGAGTTTGTTAATCAAAAATTCGTTAAAGTTTTACAAAATAAGAAATCGATAATAAAACAAATTCAAAATTTCAAATTTGGGCTTCCAGATGTTCATATTTGCAGGCAGTATTACGTCATTCAAAATTCGATGGCTCTAGGTACCGTTCGTTTTATCACAATACGAGAAACATACAAACATTTATTCACATTCTTCATTATTTAATTTCTTTAAATATAATACAGATCTGCAATATTTGGCGGCAACAGTTTGAAAAGTGAACCAACATGTAACATTTCCGACGCCAAATCGCAAAACGAAAACAATAGTCCTTCAGGGACAGAACCCCTTTGGACTCAAAAATCTGAAAGGTTTCAGAATTTAAATTACGTCTAAAGGGTTTTTTTAACGTTTTGTGTGTTACCTTTATTTATTAAATATCATATTCTTCGCACTTCGTCAACGTACTGCTGTGCTGTAAGGTTGCGACGGATGACAACCACAGGGGTCCTACTATGAAATGAAATGGCAATTCAGACCATCACTCCTAGTTGTCGGCCTGTTTGCCGGAATAAAAAAAAAAAAAATAAAATAAATAAAATAACCAACAAAGAAACATAAGGACTAAATTGAAAAGTGATACGCCGTTTTTTGTGAAACAACGCAAAACGCCCAAACGAAAGTAATAGTCCTTCGGGACTAAATCTCTTTGGACTAAAAAACCCTCATTCGAATTTTGAAAAATCGATGTGCACTGTCTCTTGTCTAGATGCATCCTGTGTACCAGATTTCATAGATCTGGGTCTATTCGCTTACGCGCAGTACGAACGAAAGGGCACCTACACACACAGAAAAACTCGTCCTTTTAAATATAGATATATACATTAATTAAACAATTTACCTTTGCAAAAAGAAACAATCTTTCAATTTCTTAAACTGTTCAATAGAGTGAAATCTCATTTTGCTATAGTCCAGTATGTCTTAAAATGACGCGATTTCGTCAGAACACATAAAATAATAATAAAAAAAAATCTAATTCGAATTTCGAACTCGCTTCGAGGTGCACTGGCTCATGCAAAAAAATCATCCAAAACTTTTCAATATCTTACAAACAGTGAAGTGAGAATGAGGCCAACACCACTGCAAACGGGCTTGACGTTGCACAGAGGTCGATGGTAGTCGGCGCAAGGAGCGCAGTAACCTCAGCCTCCTTTCTATGAGCTGTCTATGAATGGTTCTTGTGGTCACTGAAGCACTAGTTACACGTACAATCAATGATAATAGATATAAAAAATGACAAAGAAATATGCAGTACCCCTTAATACAAATATTTCTTATCCTAATAAATAAATTAACTAACTTCCCTTTGCAAAATCTTAAGAACTCAAATGGTATAAAAGCTTCCTTCTTGACGCGGTGTGCGACCATGGTTCACCCATTCCTGCCAACATCGCCTAATAGTGACATCGCTCCTGCTCAAATGTCGAGCTATTCGCCGATAAGACCAACCGGCTTCTTTCAGCCTAACTACACGACCTCTCTCAAATTCTGACATCTGCGCACATCGCTCGCGGACCTGTATGCGAGGCATAGTTACTGTCTACCAGAGTACATGGAATGAAATTCGCGAAGAATTTATGACCTGGAATCGTTATTTCTCCTCTTAAATATCCTGCCAGTTGCGCAGATCAGATGGGTTGTAGCGACAAACGTTCATTCTTTGGCAGCCAAAAAGTAAAATTTTGCATTTTCCGTTGAAAACTGCATGCATATAATTTTGTGTTTAATTTGCTTTATATCTTCTTGGTGCATCATTTTTTTTGGTCTAAGAGTGTATTTTAAATCAATACTAATCATAGAAAAAATCAGAATGCATAAATCACAATTCTGGATTTTATTTCCAGAGAAATAAAATTATAAAAATTTAGATAACCAAGAATAATACATAAAAGTATTCAAAAAATACTTATAATTTACGAATGCAAAGATTTATATGTAGCACATTTAACAAGTTCTGATTTTGAACTTTTTTTTTAATAACACAGTTCTTCACTTGCCTGCATATTTATTTTTTCAATCAAAATTGCTTCGAGAGTTTCAGGATTAAATTTGGTCGAAACTCTGTCCGATTTTTTTTAATAGAAAAAATTCTTTCACAAGCTGTATTTGAATAAGGTATTAAGATAGCAAGCATTACAATAGGCAATACTTTGTATTTAATACACCCATTAATATTTTTAATTTGGCAATTTCTTCGCATGCTGTATCAATACGTAAATCCACAATTTCTTTCAAATCATCTACTTGATACATAGAAAATTCAGTTCAACAGCAATATCGCAAAATAATTTTAAAATGAGCATATCTTTAGAATTTCCGATACACAGTCTCACGCTCTGGAGAAAAAAATGCTTTTTTGTGTACAACGTTTCTATTGCTTGCTTTGAAATCCTTGAATTGTTAATCAAAAATTCCTTAAACTTTTACAAAATATGAAACAGATAATAAAACAAATTCCAAATTCCAAATTTGGGCTTCCAGATGCGCACATTCGGGTGGAACCGTACGTTATTCATTATTGGCTAGCTCTAGGTAACCATTGTTTTATCGCATTTGGAAAAATATACATACATTTATGCAGATATTTCATTATTTGTTTTCTTTACGTGTAATACAGGGCGATAACATTTGGTGGCAACAATTTGAAATGTTAATCAGACATTTATAGTCAATTAATTAAAAATCGCAAAACAAGAGTGAAAGTTTTAAGCGAAACTTTTAATCAATATTTTCGAAATGAACAGCAAATTAAATATCAAAATGAATTATGGATCAGAAGCCCATTTATTGTCAATGCAAAAACCTTCCAACATGCCAGCAGAAGAATATGAAATTTGTAGCTAAATGACATCTAATTCATCAATGCGAGAAAAGTTAAATTTAGTTAGTGGAATTAGTTTAAAAGATGAATATCGCAACTTGTAAAAAATGTCGTGCTGGCACTTTTAGCATTTGCAACGACATGAAACATATCATGTAACTCAGCTGTATGTATCGACAAAAAGTGAATACCGTATTAGACT
The DNA here is from genome assembly GCA_000611955.2 of Stegodyphus mimosarum. NCBI lineage: Eukaryota > Metazoa > Arthropoda > Arachnida > Araneae > Eresidae > Stegodyphus > Stegodyphus mimosarum. Next base: position 391,224 of record KK119819.1, read on the forward strand.
AAATGTCGAACTGTCGAGTATGACATGAGAATTCATCTTTCATCTGTAGGCAACAATTATTCTTGGTCATAATAACTACTACTACTTTCACTTCACCCGTTGATAGCAACAAATGAAATGAAGTGAGAAATAATTATTCGAAACATCACTCAAGGGGTTCGACGAATCTTGCAAGCTTTTTTTCATAACATTCAAGAAAGTAACTTAAAAAAAGCAATAAAAGTTCGTTAAAGTGTTGTCATGACTGAAATCGACCAGGAAACATCTTTTTACTTAAAAAGTGAAAATCGAGCGCTAGAGAAAAAATAAAGATATCTGTGATAGTAAAAAGCCAATTACATTTATCTCATTAAAATTTAAAAGTCCTGCGTGAATATATTATTTTAAATTATTTTAAGAACTTTTGGGTTCATTCTGGAATTAGTTTTTGGAACAAATAAATATCATTTGAAGTAATCGTCATTTTTGTTCCAAAGAATCTGGTTACAGAATACTGCATGGAAACTATCCTGTTAAAGCAAACAGGGGTCCTACGACTGGACATTTGAAAGGGTTTCCTTTGCAAAAGATACAGAAACTCCAACATAAACTTCTTTGTCTTAGTAAGTGGCGCCATCTTTCAGTATATATTTTCATTAAAATACGTTAATGTTTAGCAGGGAATGTTTCATGAAGAATGCTGATTCAGTATGTCGTACTGATACATACGAAATTTTTCTCACCGAGAATGTTATGTTTTAGTACTCATACTGATACTTAACGACACTAAGTTTGCGTATGGAACGTGAAAAGTAGTAAATTTCGTTTAATAGTGCAATATGCTGAACACTTCAAACGAATTGTGGAATATGCTAATTGATTGTTGTTTTTTTAAAACCTTTTTCTGTTGTTTTTTTAAAAACCTTTTTCTCAGATATAGGACTATCAGTCGATAGTTAACACAGTACCATGAAAATGAAACGCAATGTTTCTATAGCTGAATTCATTCAGAAGCTGTTAATACAAGTGGGTTCGTTTTTAACATAAAATTCCTCTAAATCTCAAATTTGGAATTTATAGATAAGACACAGAAGACAGTACAGTAAGTAATTCATGCATGAAAAAATTGATGGGAGAACTGGAAATATTTATAATGACTCCTAACAACGTAAATTAATGAATTTAAATTAAATAATTTTATTTTTCTTTATAATTAGCCCAGAAAGTCTATTAGTTATGAAACGGAATTTCGCGTCGAATCACTTTAAATGTCTGAATCACATTTCAAATTGTTGCCACCAAATATTATCGCCCTGTATTATATTTAAAGAAACTAAATAATGAAGAATCCAAATGAATGTATGTATGTTTTTAGCACTGGGAAAGAGAACTGTACCTGAGTCATCAAATTTTGAATAACATAGTCCTCCACACTAATATCGGCAAATGGAAGCTCGAATTTGGAATTTCAAATTTGCTTTATTGCCTATTTCATATTTTGTAAAAATGTAATTAATTTTTTATTAAGAAAATTTCAAAGTGAGTAGTGGCAACACTCTAGGGAATTAAACATTTTTATCTCCAGCGCGCGAGACTGTCTCTCCTTTTTTTTTAATTTCTTCCTCAAATTCCTTTTTTTATTGTAGACAAAGCTAACTATACATGAATCATTCGTCTTACACTTACTTCGTTCCTAATGAGTATATTATAAATTTGGAATTTGTTTTATTATCTGTTTCATATTTTGTCAAACATTAGAGAATTTTTGGCAACGATTTCAAACCAAGCAATAGCAACACTGTACGAAAAAAGAAAAAAATAATTATAGCGCGCGAGATTGTGTATATTGGGAATTCTAAAGATATGCTCTTTTAAACATTTTGTGATATTACTGCTGAATTTAATTTTATCGTTTAAGTGCAAAGAAATGATATTTAATAAGTAAAGGTAACACACAAAACGTTAAAAAACGCCCCTTTGGGCGTAATTTAAACTTAAACGCCCCTTTGGGCGTAATTAAAAGCTTAATTTCATTTAGTTTTGCTTTTATTCTTTCAAAGCGGAAAATTAAGTCCTAAAATTCCCTAAAATTCATTCAGAATTCATTTTTTCTGAAAGAAATTGCATAGAAAAGTGTAAAGTTAAAACAGAAGGTTCTCCTTTTTCAAATTTAAATTGTACTACAGACAAAAATAATGATTGTAAGTCTTACGTATTTTAAAACTAAGATGAATCATTATGTATAATCATGAATAAGGTCAAAATGTAAAAGCACATCAGTAATTAATTCCCTATTCGTCAAACCCTACAAGGAGTGATGTTTTTAAGTCAATTATAATTGAAAGAATTCTTTGAAGGTGATATATTAGGTGAAAAGAAGAAGGTGATATATCAGGTGATAAGACGATATGTATAGATGAAGAAAGTATAAATTAGAAATAAGTAGCAGAAATACTTAAAACGGCGTTAAAGTGCAAAAGGATATATCAGTGCATATTTTTTTTCAGACTGTAATTTCTGGGTTTTATATTATATCGTTAATTCAATGCACTAAGAAGTTGTTGTCCTGTAAAACTCCTTTGCCATTCCGCTACCACAAGTGATGGCGCATCAGTGTTGTCTCGTTTTGTCTTCGAACATCAGAAGAATTAGTAATGGAAAAGAGTGTGAATTAGTAATGGAAAAGAGTGTAAACAGTTATTCAATGGAACATCTCGTTACAACACAAACAGTTTATTTACAAGTCTAATAATTGACAGCTGCAGTTTCATCATCTCAAAACAGCACTTAAAAATATAAATGGCGTAAGATAATACTCATTAATTATCAAATACACATGAAATGCAACTCGAAGCCATTTATCTCATTCTCTCATAAAAAAGAACGGGCTCAAACCATACAGCTTTGCTCAAAACGAAAATGTAAACATTGTCCACTGTTGCCATATGCAATTTTCTAAATTATTTAAACAAATAGATAGAGGTTCAACTTAACAAGTGATAGAGGTTAGATAAATTTAGATAGAGGTTCAACTTAACAAGTGTCGTTTATATGAACTTTACAACAGACTTTCGTTATAAGACCTTTCATTGAAGCCACCATTTCATTGCAACATACATCCCAACTTTATAAAAGTGAATTTAAATCTATTTTCGCTGTAACATCCTTTTTCTTTTGAACACAAAGGTTGCTGTAATTAGAACGACTTCATTTGTTTTCCAGTTTCCTATGCTGAAACAAAAGTTACGAAATATACATCAAAATAATGATTACTTTTTGGAGTGTCTGGGTAATATATGTTAAATATCTCGATTTATGCTCAACAGATGGCGACACAATGCAATTTCTTTTACACAATCGCCGTTGATAACGTTTGTTCGCGACTTTTTCGGTAACATTAAACAATGAGAAAAATACAGCCTTCAAAATAGCAAAGAACTTTAGCTAATTCAGTATAACTACAGCCAGAAACACATAAAATAGGCACTTTCGCAGTATTTCATTTAGGAAAAAGTAAAATCTGTTCACAATATCTTAAATGCAAAAGCTCATTTGTAAACTGTTCCATAGCGTTCATGGAAACTATTTGACAGAAGCTGAACCATTGATCTTAATGTCATGGATGGCATTAAGATTTCCCAATTTGTATAATCTATTTTAACATTTTGATGACTTTAGTTCAGTTAAAAATATATTAGTAGATTCTGATCATATTAACCGAGCCGTTGATTACAATAAGCTATCAATGCATTTTGAGTGACATGGAATTCCAAACCGGGCCCTTCGTTACCGCAGTAGACTCCCCTTACCTCTATGCCATCTCGGCGACCTACAACAAAGTTTTGTAGCAAGTACTTTTAACATCTTACATAAGATGGATCAGAAGTACACTGTGTGTAAGCCGAAGATCTGGAAGTATATACTGAAAGCAGACTAGACCAAAGTTTGACACCAATAAAATTACGTGAAATAAACTTACTATAATATAAATTTATTTTAAAGATGCAGTCTTGTAGCTCTGTTCAAAAGAGAAACTTCAGAAGCAAAACTGCAGAGTAAATATACTGTTATCACAAAAGGCGGGAAATGTTTGCGAGAGGTTTTATGATGAGTCTGAAATTGCAGCTGTTTCATAGTGTGCAAAGCATTCCTTGTAGATCGAAGACAAAATTATCTCTGAGATCTATGCACCCATTGAGAGAAAAAGAAAATCTTCGGAGAAAGAAAGTTTTAGGGAATTGAAAATACTATAGTTAAGACTGACCAAAACGTCGAAAACAATTACGCCCGATAATCATCTTCTTGAAAACCATCTTCGAAGAATTCCTGGTTCATAAGAAAGCACCATTTGTATTTTGTCTTTGTATGACTAGGGGACGAATCAGAATAAATGCGATGCAACGATTGTTTTACTTCCCTGGAGTTAAGACCTTCTTTACACAAAATTTGATCATAGATCGAAATTCAGGTTTTAGGATTTCAGAACAAAGTAACGTTTGGCTTCGTTCAATTACAGCAAAAAAAAAAACACATAACGATACTTTCGAGTTTATTCATTTTGTATTTCCATTACATTTCCATTCCTGTAAGAGGAATCTGTTATCAAAAATATATTTTTTTAGGTGTGAGGTCCAAAATACTTGGATTTATCAACGTAGACTTTTATAAGTTACCACAAATTTCCCTTTCAACACAAATACGCCATTTTATTCTTACATGTAATTTCCATGAAATTCCATTCCTACAGAACCGCTAAGAAAACCTTAAATCAAATTTTAATATAAATAATATATTATTAACTATATTACTGTAATATTCAGTTGGCAAAATTTTATACAAAAAGTCTCTGCAAAGAGAGTCAGGAAGTAATATTTCATGCCTGGTGCTAGAAATATTTCTTATATAGTCTGTTGCATTAGAAACAACATAATTTCTTTTAAATACAACTTTCAAATTAATTTCTTGACTAAATCTGATAACGCAAACGGTGTTAAGTAATATGACTGAAATTTAATCAAAAATTAAGAACTTATTTGCAAACTCTGGTACTACAGTGGTATTTAAAAATTAAAGAACAAGTTAATCGAAAGAGACAAGAGCAAAGACAAAAATGACGTGTGATGAATGATAACTTTTGTCCTGTAATCACATCAGAGGAAATTATTCATTAGAAAAATAGAAAAAGTGAATGGAATAACTCTCATAATTTATATCTCGTGACTTGCATTATAATCCTTTTCGGCACTTCAGAGAAGTACAAGACCCAAACAAGCTACGAAGCATTAATTATGTAAAATACTATACTGAGTCGTTGTTTGACATACCACTATGCGTACCTTTTAATTTAATATTCTTTAACATGCTCATTGATATTCATAAGATGGATCCTTAGAAATCATCGACTACAGGTCATCCCGCGAGTAAATTTCTTGCGACTACAGACCGAAAATTTTATTATTACTTTTGGAAAACTTCATTTGTACACAAATCATTTACTGCTTGTTATTTCATTATTCACGCAGTTACAACATCCCACAGTTACAATAAATGCTGCTTTTATCTACGCATAAACTATAATTAATTCTACCAAAGTAGTAACCTGTTACGTGTAAATAAAGAAGGAAGAAAATGAAGGTTGCTTCAGTAAAAAATGAGGGAAAGTTAAGGTGGTTTTGGAACCTCCTATACCGACAGTGTTAAACTGGAAATTTTCGATGTAGCTTTTTTCAAAATCTGCTGTAGATACGCTCTTGACAATTTTTTTTGTAATTAAAGTACACCTATCTGATTATACTGAAGTACTGAAGTGTGCTTTTGAAACATTTTGAATTTTAGATGAATTTATAGACTATTTTATTAGGCAGAGTAAAATTTAGCCATTTTCTCGCCTTTTCTTAGTTTATCACATAAAGCTCATTTCAGTAAATATTAGGAAATATAATAAATAAGCCGTAAAAACTTTAGGTACCTGGGAGCAGTAGTTTCTGACAAAAGGTACATTGATATAAAAAAGTCACGTTTGGAGAAAAAAGCGTTTTTATGTACAAATCCTCATTTATCAAAGCATTCGATGATAAAATACTAAAACTAGATTTTTTACAGTTCTAATTTTCATCCAGATTAAACTATGGTATTTTTAGAAATCTAAAATTATAGAGAATTTAAAAATGCAAACTATTCCAAATCACCATTTTTTGAAGAATTTTGGCTTCCAACATCCCTTAAATCAATATCACATGCTGTTAAATACTATATTATCTAACATTTGTTCAAAGCACTAATAATCGTGCAACCTTTACCTGTGCTATGTTTCTTACTTGAGCTATGTTTCTTCTGTCCACCCAAAGGTAGTAGAGAATATTAGATACTATGCATACAAATATTAGATACTGTGTTATCTAATATTTGCTCAAAGCCTTAATAATTGGTCCAAACTTTATATTTTACTTGTGTTATGTTTCTTCTGGCCGTTCCGACCGGGTTAATGGCTAGTGACTCTGAATGCCGTACCGAAGGACACGGATTCGAATCCCGTAGAAGACATGGGTGTTTTCAAACGTATAGTGCCTGTGCGGATGGGGGCACTCTAAATATATGGCGAGTCGAAGGTTCTCTCAAGAGGCTTATGGTAGGGGAAGAAGTGTGGCAGATCCTTAGACCCATCCCCCCTCGGAGTGTTCAACATCAGGGGCGGAAGTGAGCAAAGTCTTACTGTCACCTGTGTGGTGCTCAAGGCTCGTGCTAACGACAGGCGCAGTCTTTCACTTCTTGCCACGATGAATTTTGTGGGCTTTTTATGATGCTGCTGTCAGGTAAGTGAGATAAGTCAAAACAAGAATATGTTTCCTCTAAAACAGAAGTAATACATGATTTTGCTTTAAATAAGAAAAGAATTTTTTTCAGGTTTATGAGCTTAATTTATTGTTCACAAAATAAGATGAAAAACCGAAAACATCTCTAAATATGTCTTTGAACACGGTTTTAAGCGAGTATAATATTCTTCTATTTCTTTGAACAGATTTCTTGTAAAAACACACTTTTTTGCCATATTGTCATGTGACTTTCCAATCAAAATGTTACCTGCAATTGAATACGCTGTTTAAGCGCTGTTTGATCTAAAGTAAATATATATAATTATAAAGAAACAGTAGCGTATTTAAACATCAGAAATTAACCCATATGTGTACTAATAATTAAACGACAAAATCTCAGGGAAAAGAGAAAATACAGAATTTTGGCTCAACTACAAAATATCAATCTTTAATTTGAGCAAAACGTAATAAAATACAAATTACGGTAACAAAATAAAATATTATATTAATCAATCTTCTTAGAAAAGAAAAGAGGAAAACGAATGTGGGTGTCGAATTCAAGAAAATGTCCAAACAATGAATTACTAATACTTCAAATGTGCAGAATTATAGAACAAAATGCATATAGTCAACAAAGTGCACATTAATTGTTCCGTGATAGAATAAATAAAGAATATCAGATATACATGAGAAAAACATGAATTTTGCATTCCAAAAGTGATAATCAGCGTTAAAGGAATTTAACTGATTATATTGAGATAAAAAAAGATAATTTTATGAACTGCAATAAAAGTTATAAACAGGAAAATGAGAATATTAACTGAATACACGAAAGTAAAATCCTTATGTGTAAAAGCTAAAATTATATTACATTTCCTTTTATCTCTAAAACCACACAGTGTAAAATACTGTTGAAATTATCCAATTTTTTATTTTGATTTTAAACACAGAACTTCAGAAGTATAATATCTATACAGATAAATAAATATTTAGCATATAACACATAACATATAAACATATATATAACACATAACATGTAAATAAGTTTGCCCTCATCCGTCAATTTAAAGAACTGTCAAATATAGGAGTTTAATATGGTACATTTAACTGGACATGGGTCTCCTAAATCCAGAGGCTTCTATTACTGATCAGAAAAACTTGACAAAATATTTATAGTTATTGGAGTGGCATAGAACTTACATCTAAACCAATAATACAACTCGTCAACGCTCACTATTTATATAACTTAAAAGCTTTTAGTGATTTGCTAATTTGAAATCTTCCTTATCTGATATTTCTTTCCATGCTATAGTCTGGAGTCTGGAAATGCTTCATTTTAAAACAGCTCTTCAAGAATAACAATGCGAAACTTCTGCTTTATTATTTTAAGTAGCAGGCAAGAGTTCCTTCTAAAGCGCCAGTTATTACATGTTCATACGGTGTGCTTCACTATTCTGAAAACAAAAAGTTACAAATTTGGGAAGAATTTTATACAAGTCTCCAACATCCAAACTTCATACAAGCAACTTCATACGAAATAATAAAGGGTGTTTATAAAGTCCCGGACCCATTTTGATGTTTAATAACTCATAAAATAATGAAGATATAAACAAACTTATGGCATTTATTGATGGAATAACTTATATATTTTCCTTTTCAAGTTTGAATATCTTTACTTTTGTAAATATCGTGTGCGCGTGTGGTTAATTTGAGATAATTTCATTTTCCAGTCTAAATATCTGTACTTTTCTAAATATCGTCTGCTTATTAATTGCATTTTTCTCTCTTTCTGGCATTGTTAATCTCCATAATGGGCGCATATGGGGATCTGAAAACCCCCATGAATACCATGAGGCACAAAGGGATTCCCCATGAATACCATGAGGCACAAAGGTTAATGTGTGGTGTGGACTAATGCACGACCGAGTCACTAGGGCCTTTCTTTTTTACAAAAAAGACGCGCTCATCAGTCGTATACTTAGACCTGTTGGAAAACTTCGTATTTTCACAACTAGAAGAGCTTCAGCCACATGCCTTTTTGCAACAAGATGATGCACCCCCTCATTGGGATACCATCGTTCGTAGTTCTTTGAATGACCATTTTACAGTAAGATGGACTGAGCGAGGATGTCCAATTCCTTGGCCACCTAGATAGCCTGATATAACGCCGCTGGACTTTTTCCTTTGGGGATTTGTAAAGGACAACGTTTACAGGAGGAGAGTGTCGAACATTGATGACCTAAAAGCGAGCATTACAACCGCAACAGCCTCTGTGGATGCCGACATGCTTGCTGGTACCTAGCTTGAAATAGGATATCGACTTGATGTTCTCCGTGCGACGAAGGGGGCAGACGTGGAAGTTCATTGACAAGGGTCATGAAACTTTTTGAGTCTATCTAACCATTTACGTTTTTATTTTTAATCTATCTTTATTATTTTATGAGTTATTAAACATCAGAATGGGTCCGGGGCTTTATAAACACCCTGTATTATAGGAATGCATATTGACGTAAAAGGAGAGAGTGAATTTTACTACGGGTTTATCCTCATTTAGCAGCACAAAATAAATATAGCTAAGAGAGCCATATTCTTAGTAATATAGCCAAATTCTAAATATTTGGAACTGAAATTGACCACCAAATACTCAACTAATTTCACATATTGTATTATTGCACTTCAAAGGTGTACAGACATCACAAAGATTTTCTTAGATGAGTGTTATTCCCTTGTAAAACTTTTGGCTTGACGTATCGTTGTATCTTCAATTCAGTGACTGACTCTGGCCGTTCTTTGTCATATGACATGTTAAACTGCTAATATAGCAAAACAGGATAGGCCTCTAATCCTAGAAGTGAACTCTACAAGTTTAGATGATATATTCCCATACTGAACATTTTTGTGTGAGGCCGAATTATGTGCTTGTTGTGGGGATATTAAAGAATCGAAAGCAAGCTGCGGAATGAATGGAAATACTGTTCCACCAAAGTGTTTAGTGAAACATTCGTATTTCATTCCCGACTTGCATTAACGATTGAACACGATAACCAGTGTGAGTAACATAATTGTAAAAGCTCCGAGCAGCGCGATATTGTGGGAATATGTCACCTAGTGTGATAGCATTTTGCACTGATTATCTTAACATACCTCTCCACAACGTGCTTTAATCGTGCCCAAAACTGAGGATTATCATTTTCATACAGCAGTGTGAAAAAGAATATTAGACATACATATTGTCTAATTGCTTTGTTTAATGATTACAGGAGATCTAGTTTGGTTTTAGTTTTTTCAGGCATCCAAAAACATGCCAGTCTTCTAACTGCATTAGTGGCACTCGAAAAGCGTTGCCAATTGCGTTAATATTTGGTAACTAATCAATTAAATTTTAACTGGAAGGAGTTATCATTGACAGATTTGACCAAGGCTGAGTTCATCATATAATACTGACTAAAAGCAGATGTAAAATGCCAGTTCAATTGATTGCGAAAGAAAAATATGAAATTAAAAAAATAAATAAAAAATAATCTGAAAGCTTTCAGATTTTACATTACTCCCAAAGGGGCGTTTTCTTTAACGTTTTTTGTGTTACCTTTATTTATTAAATATCATGTTCTTCTCACTTAAACCATAAAATTCAGTTCAACAGCAATATCGCAAAATAAATTTAAAATGAACATATCTATAGAATTTCCAATATACAGTCTCACGCGCTAGAGATAATTATTTTTTTCCCTGCACAGTGTTGCCATTGTTCACTTTGAAATCGTTGAATTTGTTAACCAAAAATTTGTTAAACCGTTACAAAATATGAAATCGATAATAAAATAAATTCCAAATTTGGGCTTCCAGATGCCCATATTCGGAGAAGGATTACGTTATTGGAAATTGGATGGCTCTAGATACCATTGTTTTATCACAATATGAGAAACATACTTACATTTGCGCAGATCCTTCATTATTTAATTCCTTTGATTATAACACAGAGTGATAATATTTGGTGGCAACAGTTTGAAAAGAGATACGAACATTTACAAAAACGGAATTTATAGCCCTTCTAAGTTAAAGCTCTTTTGGGCTAATATTGAGGTAGGTAACAGGTAAGGTGTTGTTTATTATGTGCAATAAAGACACACAGAGAATATACAACACAGAGAAATGAGAAAAAAATTCAAACATCAATATATCAAAATAAGAATGATTAAATAAAACTGCGCATGTAAAATTAAATATGGTAGTCCAGTTAATACTCTAGTGGAAATACAGGTGTGAATACAAATTCTAAAAGAACAAATTTGTTTAGGTTTACAAAGTTTCATATTTAAGTTTGAAATTCATGCTTAATTCTACAGTACATCTCCTAGGTGAAGATTCACAATGGTAAATCTGGTAATATATTTAAAAGAAACAATTTTAACATACCTTACCACATATATTGGGAGGTGACGATCCTAATTATTCTGGATTTGCAGAATAACGAAGCACTATATACATTTTCGTTATGAATTCGGCTGTGAAAATTACAAACATTGCTTAAAAATGCATTCAGGTTTCTGAAACAGACAAGTATTTAATTAGTCAGATGTGATTTCAGGTTGAAATTAAATTAGATTTATTTTTCCAACAATCCTGACTAGCTTAAATCATAATAAAGGGAAAATTTAATTCCTACCAATCACCGGGTGAGAACAAAATTTGCAGTTACAAATTAATAATATTTGTACTAAAATAAAATTTATTTTTCTACTTTTTTCTAATCCAATTGAAATACCGGTCGCACCGATTTCGAGAATTACATTAAGAATTTCAAATATACCAAGCATTTTTCAAATGGAATAATAATTTCTTCAATTTAATAAATGTCAAATATATCAAGCATTGTGTAAAGAGAATAATAACTTCTCTACGTTTAATAATATCAAATTGAAACTGCCCGATAAAACAAAGTTGATAATTTTACTTATTCTCAGTTTCAAATTAAATTATTAACATTGAGTGCAATAAAAATATACTTGGGTAGAGGCAGTGGCCTTTCCCCATGGACGATATTCTACTCTTCTCAAATGGATTACATTGAAAGAAACACGAATGGGAACTCCAAACAGCAATACCTTAAGATGTGGAAAAGAAAACTACATATCTAGAACGTATCTATAAAAGAAATGCATATAATATCTGATAAAAATAATGTGTGAAAAGGAAAAGTAGAAAATTATTTTCGTCATATATCGTTGGAAATCCGAGGCTTATTTATCTTCTGTTAGATCCTCAACATGGCCAGTTCCATCATGGTCTTTTCCTTCTTCCCCCACCGTCAAAAGATAACAAACTCCTTATTTTGGCTCTTCAGCTCGACTGCCGCCTCTCTGTCGAAGAATCCACTCCTACAGCTTTCAGACAAACCCCAAGGTATCCCCGTGTTTTCCAACAGAAAACAGTGGGGTCTTAACAAAGGATCCAAATGGGGTGTTCCAACCTTAGTGTAAATCGATTTTTTTTCTTTTTACATCTTAAGTTGTAGGTGTTACTTTAAGTTTATAAAAGTTATTTTAAGTTTAAACATGCTTTATCGTATATTCTCGTATCCCATCTACTATTCCCTACCAGAGTGAGTTTTTAGTATCGCGTTTTATGCAGATGAGTTAGAAGAAGTATTTAAGGAAAGTTTAACTTACTTCGAGAGAGAATGCTTAGGAGTCCTTAGTGGTGCGTGTTTGTCTTCTAGCTACTTCGTTCTTAAACTTACTATGCGCGAACGTATTGTACGTGCCTGTTGAGAATCGCAGGCTAGGTAAATTTAAGGGCCAACTACGTTAGGTATTTTTGTCTAGCTTCGGCTAAGTCTATTTAGTCTAGTATTTAATTAGTTTCCTATTTTCTTATCCTGATTTAAAAGCTTAAGTGGAGGCTTTCCTGTAAGCCCGAGAAGGGCCATCTGTTATTACTTCTTTTAGTGAATAAAATGGTACTTTTACCCTTCTGAATTCTCTGTAGTAACTACTTGAACTCAGCGACAATTCGCTCTTAGGTTCCTCAACATTATATCTAGGCTAAGTACTGAGGAACATTACAAAGTTCATAGTAGTCAAATAGCGGTGAATGTTCGGCACGTCTCATAAACCCTTGCTTCAACGTCTCAAATGGCTCTCTAGTCTTCCTGCTAGCCCCTTTTTCCAACGGTTACAAGATGGTATACATATTCCTTTCTCTAGCATCGCCATGTCATCATGTAAGAAAGGTCCACCAACATCCAAGTCATGCAACGCAAAAATAGACAAAGAAAGTTTTGACAATCCTTTGCATCAGACTCAGCTCTCTAGTACAATCCCTTTTTCTTTTCAAAGACCTAATTCCTAACAATTGCATAATATTTTTATTATAGTTACAAGTTGTTCAAATAACCGATGACTCTCCAGAAACCATAAATCAGTAATTTAAAAGAAAAGAGGGGGCGGGGGAACTAACAAAAGAATTAAGTGAAAGCACCATTAAATGTAAATATAAGAATCCAAATTTGATATTAGTGAACACTGAGGACACTAGCCCCTTTTAACAAAAATAAACATATAAAAATTAAATCAAAGGAATATAAACAAACCAGACTTTATTTATTAATTAAGTTTTCATAAAAAGAAATGAAATATAAGAGTTTCTCCCCGAAAATATTTAAAGGGATTAAATATTATCAGTACCAGTTTAAGTAGAACGCAGTTACCACTCATATCAATAAAATCCTTAGCTTTCAATAAAAACAATCTTTGAGATTAACATATATGTTCAAAGTAAAAGTTAATACCACTTTAAATTAAAAGAAAACAAGTTACACCAAAGACAGCATAAAATGAAATTTTAAGGTAAAATTCAGAAGATTATCCAGAAAACATTTAGAGTAAGGAATTGCATTTAGCAGGAGCGTTGATGAATTTTGAAGAAATCCGACTAAATTGAAAACGTACTTTTTATTTTGATTTGGTCCTGAACTTTGCCAAGGAATTTCTGGCTGTTATCTCGAGGAAAATTGACATACTAATAACTACTGGACAATCACCTCATTATAATAAGATTTAACGACTACAGGCTGCACTGCGATTTAATTTTAAATTAATTTAATTTAACTTTAAATTAAATCGCAGTGCCTTTACGTTTAAAAATTTAATTTTTTTAAATGTAAAGGCAAATTTCTTATGATGTCTAGAATAAGCATTGAGTCAACAGTATTTTGTCTTTAACATTCTTCATTTAAGAATGTCGGAACAAAGTTCGATATTCCGTATAGGTGAGCTCTGAGAACAAGCCAACGTTTATATGAACTTTAGTTAGACATTGCCGACTTGAATGAACTAAAAGATGATAATTTATTTTGTGTCGTTTTGACTTCGATGCAGTGAAAATTAAGTTAAAATTAAGAACAAATAAATTATAAAGAATTTTAGAACAGTTAATGAAATGGCTCAGATTACGTTGACCGAGAAGAAAGAAAATATTTTCTTATATGTTTTCCCATACCGACATAAATGTTCCACCAGGTATGAAAGGATGAAGGTCGCTAAACGCTGGTAGTTCAGTCGAGTCCCGGTGAAAGGGCTGACTGCATAGTCGTCTTCGTGATTTCTCATGTGGAAAGAGCCATTTTTACTTAAAAAGTCCTCCGTTCCGTATACTGCCGAACAGAGGAGTACGTAACAAGCAG